>OX424437.1:21321758-21660184 GCA_949152465.1 Cantharis flavilabris
TGATTTTGTTACTATGTATTTACACCTTAAATTTGTACATGCCTGTATGTTCTTTGATGCAGTTTGTTGGTAATTTTTATGTCTATAGGTTTGCAACAAACATATTATTATTATCGTTATCTCATGTTTTGAGAATTTTTACTATTTGACTTTTTGAAAGGATTTTTAATTATTGTTATGCTTATATTTTATCTTATAATATTGACTTTGTTGATAATTGTTGCATCCCCTGTTTGCTGCCAACCCCATTTATGTGGAATTATTGAAGACTTTTGTACCATCTTTACTTGTTGTGAGTTCAATAATTTGGTTCCCTTCAGCTAGCTAATGCCGTTCTTTGTAGTGCCATGATTATGGTGATTATATAGCACCGAAACGTCGGCTGCCGAGTTAGCGTAGTTTTATTTTCCAATCCAATTATCCCGAGATTAATTTTGATTATCAACGATTGGATGAGATATTTCACCTTTCCTCCTCCTTATCTTTAATCTGTTTGCCTACCTACAAACAAAGGTGCAATTCCGTAGATATCGACTACGATGGAAACAAAACTTATAGACAATTTCATTTTCTAAAATTTCCTTTCTATCCTTCATACGCTACAGTTGAAAACAAAGAAGATTTTGCAATTATCTACTTTCATTCCCACTTCGTCGCCTGTAGATACCAAAATATCGATCGTAGAGAAAATGAGGTTATGAAAAAAAGTATGGGAAATTAAATTTCGAACAAGTTTTGTTTTTAGCATTTTTACCGTAAAATTGAAAATAATCGAGTTATTTAATAAACAAAAATCAACCCGTAAATTCAAGATGGCGGAAAAAGCAACATGGCGATTTTCCCGAGTTTTTTGTTTTAGACTACCAATGACCCCCCCTATCGATTGGAGAAAGAAAATTGCTTCTTATAATTAATGCAATTTCAGCGATTTATTTTGTATGTACATACGGACTAGACTATCATACGGAAATCACAATTTCAGCATACATGAACCCAAATAGGGTAGTAAATATAATAATTATTAATCGAAGTTGTATGGCGTGCGGGTTGTCTCTTGATATAATGGCTTCTTTTTTTCATTCATAAAAATATATAAACTTTTTTTTATTCAATCCCTGTAATCCTTCATGATTAGAAATACAGTAGAATCCGCTTAATGTGATTACGGATAATGTTATCAGTCGGTTATTGTGATCATTTTGACTAGGAACCGGCCGCTTTAATTAGTTTACATACAAAAACAACCGGATAATGTGATCAAAAAGTCGCTTATTATTATCACTTTCAAGAAATTTCCTATACAATAATCTCTTTTGTTGAGTTTCTTTTTCTGATTTGTCATTGAAATTTTATATATCTTTACAAAACACGTCACTCGTTTTAATTTCTATACAAAAACTAATGACATTTTTCGTTTCACGGTGTGTTTCTATTTAAATTTTGCTAAATTGCATTTTGATTTATGCATTTTAATTTAAGTTTAGTTTATTCTTGATAAATTTACCTAATTCTTCTAAAATTTGTTTTTTTCTAAAATTTGATTATTGTTATCAGTCGGTTAATGTTATCAAAATGTTCTTAGCCCAAAGTGATCACATTAAGCGGATTCTACTGTATTAAGAAATGCATGTAAGTGGAGATAAATAGCTATTTATTATACAAGTGTCTTATAAGGCAAATAAGTTACAAAAGAAATGTTTAGCCACGAGCGCTTGCTCGAGTGGCTAATTTTAAATAAAAAATTTATTAATAATTTTAAATAAAAAAACTAGATGGCGCTGGTGGTATACAAATTGCTACATTTATATTGCATTATATTGCAAAAGAAGAGAAAAAAGCTTTTGAAAATTTATTTACAGTACAACAAATTATTACTGCTTAAAAGCAGAATTACTGCTTAAAAGGAGCTACCCTTTTCCAGCAGTTTCTACACTTAGGGCTTGGTGCAAGGAAGTTCTGAAACTGAAGAACTGAAATGCAAAAATTGTGTGTTCTTTCATTCGATGAAATGAAAATTCGAAAAATTTATTTGTACGATAAAGTTACCGACGAAATATTGAAGCCCTACAATTATGTTCAGGTTGTCATGTTGAGAGGTTTAGTTGGTGATTGGAAACAACCGATTTACTTCAATTATGACTGCTCCATAACAAAAGATTTATTGTTCAATATAATAACCTTCGTGGAGAATTCTGGTTTTGCTGTTGTGGCAATGGTCAGCGATATGGGTGGAGGAAATCGGCGTTTACATACAGAATTATCTATAAATGTAGAGCAAACGTGGTTTCTTAATCCAACAAATGATAATAAGATCTATGTTTTTGCTGATGTGCCACATTTGATGAAGTTAATAAGAAACCACTTTGTCGATCATGGCTTTATTTTAAATGGGGCAGAAATAAATAAATCAACAATTGAAAAATTAATAAATTTAACTAGTTCGTCGGATTTAAATATAGCCCACAAAATATTGTCACAAGTGGAACTGTATAAACTATAAATAAATGTATAATTAATGTAATGAAATAGATTTCCACTTGAAGCTCCCTCGTATAGTTGATTGACAAAGTGTGACTAGAAAAGGGAAGCATCAAGCGGTGCAACTGCATCAGTAATTAGTCGTCAAGTGGCCATCGAAGGTGGTTAAGTGGACCTGATAAGGTCAACATGTAGTAACCGCTTGATGGTTCCACCCGCCAAGGGTATAAATGTAGAGTAAGTTATAGATTTAAGTATGTAAATGGTTCTTAGTATTAATTCATATTTTCATACAATAAATAGTTTATTTTGATACACCTGTGCTCATAATTAATTTAATAACAACCAACCCTACTCGTCAACACCTAATTCAATAATTTAGCTCGCACACCATCTGAACTACACAACCCCAGCGAGAAGATCAATCCTTCTCGTGACAATATCTTTAGAATCTCTTAATGTAGTGGGCCCCCGGAGACAAAAGGTCAAGTTGGCAACAAAGTTGTTTTCGCACACCATTTCAAAAGCAATACGCTATAAGCAAAATATTACGAGATGTGGAATTTTAGGAAAATTTGAGGATGACAACTGGCTACATTGTGCTGAATTTTTTAAATTAGTAAGTATAGTTTATTTTATAGGTAATATTGTTTTAAGTAGGTAATTTTTTATTGCAGGTGAACGATTGGTTTGATTGCTTTAACGTTCGAGTTCCAAAAGCAGACAGTCGAGAACGAATGCATGCCTTTGGTCTGTCAATTGACAATCAAACAAATATTGTAAATAATATGACCAATGCTATCACAACTCTTAGAGTAAAAGGAAGAAAAAAATTGTTACCTTTTCAGTCGGCAATAATAATTAGTAATAATTCTTTAAAATTACTATATAATGATGTTAAGGAACGATTTAAGCTCGACTATATTTTAACGTATCGTTTGAACCAAGACGTCCTCGAAAACTTTTTTGCAGTAATTAGATCTAAGGGAGGCCTCCATGACCACCCTGATGCCTTAGAGTTTAAGTATCGTTTAAGGTCTTACATTTTGGGTAGAAATGAAGGGTCTCTGTCAGATGGTGGAAATGTAGATGAAGATTCTACCCCCGATTTAATACATAGCCAAGAAATTCAAGGTAAACTTTTAAGCGGGCAGTGCTTTACGTCCCTTAGAGCGGAAGAAGCCGAGGAAGCTGATGAAAGCAACGTTTTAAAAGAAGAATTAGATTCTCTGACCTACGATGGCTTAGAAAATTTAGCTGGCTTCATTTGTCACAAATTAAAAAAGATGGAACCCACTGTTTCCACCACATCGTCATCCGATCAGTCTAGTTATACTTGGGTCGATCATTTATCTGAAGGTGGCTTATCGAAGCCACCAAAAGAATTAATGATAAATATGGAGGAATTGGAACATATTTTCCAAACTGTTAATTTGAAAGAAATTTTCATTTGTAAAAATTATATTGGTAATTTATTGAACCTAGCTAAAGAAGTTCCATGTAGCACGAATATAAAAACTCTATTTTTCAGATCCCGAATGTTTTTCAGGATCAAGCAATTAAATCGAGCGTTGCATGAAAATACGCTAACAAGAAAAAGAAAAATGGTAAAAATTTCCACATAAATTGTATTATATTTTGTTAAATAATAAATAATAATTAATTCCAAACGTTGGCGTTGATTGAATTTTTCTAACTGGAGTAGAATAATAAGGAATAAGTATAAGCCATCATAATAATTTTAAATCGCATTATTTTTTACTAGACATTTGACATTTTGTATTTCAAACTAAAATAAACGAGTAACGGTATTATGAACCTACGACTTGAGGGAGCGTTTAGCTACATTTTTACTTTACCCCGGACAAGAATTTTAAACTAGAATAAGCTACTTTTCATATTAGTGTTATAGTATGTAATTATTTTGACTCGTATATTTTTATTCTTTAAAAATGTAATTTTGATAATTAATTGACATACGAAATACACATAAAATAGAATAATTTATTAAAAACCTAATGACAAATAAAGCACCGTCTTTAAGTCGAGGAATATTTTAGAAAATTTAATTGAAATACAAAAAATTATTTAAGTACCCCAATTTCGTAGTTACGCCATTGGGATGGCTCTCCAATGACGCAATGCGCACAACGGAACCAAATTGGAACTCATTAGTATCATATCTTTAATTCTTTGTATCATGGTGGTAGCGACCATGGCTGGCGGCAAGATAGACATGCGTACAAACGAATATAGATGTTCGTTTGGATAGAGCAATACGTACTCGAACGTTTTCCAGCTTTGCTTCCTGTTGCTCGTTTTTTGAGTCGAAATTCCTTTGTTTGAATTTGATTCAATTTAAATATCTACTTATATACTAAGCGTCTCAAGTTCAAGTAACTTAGTATATTTTGCAAAATCCCTCAAGGGTAATAAAAATATTGGACGTTTTTCGAGTTCGTCACATTTCGAAAATCCAAATTTATGTAATAAAAATGTATTACCAACTTACCTACAATTTAATCCATACATAATTTTTCTATTTCTCTCTCCTCTCATATTTTTAAAGATATTCCTACACAAAAACCTGCCCCAAGTCCTACTGAGTAAGTGTGCCAAGTTTGGTTGAAATCGGTCAAAAAGTCAAAAAGTTATTAAAAGACGAACAAACAAACTTTCTTTGTTCTTCCTGCGTTGTTGGAAATAGGGAATCAACTGCATGGTACACTTGGCCTTGAATTATAAACGTGGGCATAAAATTCTCCTGCAGTATCTCGGTAGCACCGAACGATGTCATTTGAAAAGCCGAGTTGTATTTTCGTATATTTTTTTAAGAAAATCATGCGAATTATAGTGAGTGCCAAGTAGTAAACTCTTTAACGGTTCTGGTGGTTCAAGAATATCATCTAGTAAAACTTTTCCACTACAACAGAATAGACCATTTCTTCCATTTCAATGCATGACAGTAGTTGCAGCTGAAAGTCATGGTTCCAATAGAAACGTGAGAATCAGCTGAATAATCAATGGAGACATCATAATTAAATCCAGACATTTCTCTGCTTGTCCATGGAAAAACAGGAACGATTTCATTTTCGACTTCTATACCATGCAAATGATCATCACCATCAACTCTTATTCCGACTTGGATTTGCTGTGAAATGGGATCCTGTGCTCGCTCAGAAGTATTAAGAACATTTCTGTTAGCAACCGTAGAATAACGACCAAGATTTGATTTTCTTTTCACCATTTTAAATTTTTGATTATGTATAGAATATAATTTCTCTTATATAGTAAATTTTGTAGGTTGGTATTACAGGATTAATGGATTAATATGGGATTATAATCCAGTTTAGAAAAAATGTGATTACTCGATTGTTTATTAACTTACAAACGCGGAATTAGGCTTAAAACTTGCTCCGCGATGTACTCTATCAATTAAAAAAAAAATCAAGTCGATCCGTTCAGTACTTTAGAATATAACCCAAGACAAAAAAACTACATTTCACAAATGTGAAAAAAACGGGTTTGAGATGCCAAGGGAAAATCCTGGCGCCCAAACGTGTGTTGTACTTGTGTTGTACTTGAAGTATGCACATCGATGTACATACTTTACGTGGACATACGAATGTTGTGATTTGAAGTACACATACAGAGTGATCCAAATTGGAATGTTCTTATGGGGAATTTGGTAACTATATTTTTGAATTTAAAATTTGGAATTTCTATTTTTGTTAATTATTTGTAAAAGATTGTTTTTGTAAATTTTTGTAAATTTTTAAATTTAAATTTGTTAAAATTTCGCGCGACAAAATTTTATGTTGGAACGAAAATAGATTTTAATTTTGCTTTTTGCCAAAACGGCCGCGTGAGGCGGAATAGAATTTTTTGTCTCTCTGAGTTTGTTTGAAGTTTTGATGGAAGATTTGTAATTTGATAATAAATAAATTTTGAGTTTGATTGTAGTTTTAGAAGAATCTTGAGAAATATAATTAATTAAATGGTGAAGTGGATATCGCGACGTGTGATCGAAGTTATCTCGAAGATATTATTTTCCACATGGTATTTAAATTTTATTTATTGGATTTTGGAAAATTTAAATTAAATAAATATTTATACATCGCAATCGTGATCGCAATAGATGAGATCTTGAAAAATGGCGCATACTTCTAATATCAACTTTTTTTTAGAGAAGCTCAATGGCGAAAACATTTTCAAACTTTATCAGAATATTTTATTTGTAAATTATTATCATGTACTTTTAGGATTCTATACGAAGTATAGCAAGAAGCCCTATATTCTGGTCACGTGCCCGTCTCCCACCAGAAAAATTTCTGGATCCGCCGCTGTATTAACGTAAACATATTTTTTGATATAAACTGTTTGAATTATGTTTATTTATATAAGTATAATACTATTTACTATATATTTTATAATACATCAATTATTATTATAATAATAATTTATTATATGTATTTCTTTTATATTGTTTTTGGAACACCTCCGTTGTTCAATCAGATGTACACTATTCTTGGGGTGCAGTATAGCAACGTCATACCAAGCGTATATGCATTACTGCCTAACAAGACGGAGGAAACATATATAATCGTCTTTTTCAAGAATTCAAAAACCTTAAAGCAGGACTACAACCGATTACAATTATGGTGGACTTTGAGAGAGCCTCTATCACTGCACTACAAAATAACTTTCCAAATGTTTGCATACGTGGATGTTTCTTTCATTTCACACAATGTATATGGAGGCACATTCAAGGCACCGGGCTACAAGCACGATACAGTGCAGATTCTGATTTTGCCCTTCATTTACGGAAACTTTCAGCTCTTGCTTTTGCACCGGAGGAACACGTCATTGGAGCGTATGAAGAGCTATTAGATAGTGAATTTTATCGTACAAATGAAAATTTATTGTTACCAATCATAAATTACTTTGAGGATACATGGATAGGCCACCTTGACAGGAGGGACGTCGAAGACCACCATTATTTTCAAGTAATTTGTGGAATTGTTATCAACTCGTGAAAGATGACATTCCACGAACAAATAATTCAGTTGAAGGATGGCATAATGGTTTTAAGTATTTACTTGGTGCTGCTCATCCCAATATCTGGAAATTCATTAGAGCTCTCAGGAAAGAAGATAGTGCTAATCAATTGAAAATTGAGCAATATATCGCAGGAGATATTTCAGTACGCAAAAAAGTTTAAAAAGATACCGCAAAGAGAATAAAAGTAATTGTCCAAGATTATCCAAACAGGCTACTTCTCGATTATTTACGAGGAATCGCGCACAACTTCCAGCTGCAGATTTAAAAGCATGATTTTTTTTTATTGTGTAATAAAATGTTGTAAATTTGATAAAAAATTTGTTGATTACGTTACAAAAAATTGATAACATTATTTAGCCAAATATCGCATGCGTCCAAATATCCGCGTCCAATTGTCGTATCACCAAATTGTTACATGCGTCTAATTGACGCGCGTCCGAATTTCGGCGTCCAATTGTCGTATGCGTCCAATTCACGCGCGTCCAATTGTTGTATGCGTCCAAACGTCGCCCGACCAAATATCCGCGACGTTTTGACGTGGATCCGGTTGTGGATCCACGTCAAAACAAAATAATCGACACTGTACAGCAAAATCGGTATTGTTATTGTATGCTTGTCGTAGTCCGATAGTTGATAAATGTCTCTGCATGTTTTGCGATAAATGGAAAAAACGGATCCACGTCAAAACGCAAAACTACGACAAGCATACAATAACAATACCGATTTTGCTGTACACTGTCGAATGATTATTTTGTTAGCATTTGTTCCTCAGTTGCATTTGGAAACTGCGTTGACTAGTTTGCGAGAGGATTTAACAGCTGCACTACAACCAATGCTGCAATGATTTGAAACAAATTATATAGGCGTACTCACTAGAAGTGGTAATCGCAGATCTCCACTATTTGGGTACGATATATAGAATGTTTACGATCGTACCAGACAAAATTTTGAGGGCACCAACAATCATGCGAAAGCTGCTAATAAAAGAATCCAGTGTGAACTTGGTATGCTCCATCCGACGATTTGGAAGTTTACAGATGGGTTAAGAAAAGTCCAAAAGAGTCGTGATATTTATTATGAAAGTCTTGTTGCTGGAAGATCTCCACCTCGAAAATTAAAAAAGTACATGGATGCTGATAAGAGAATCCTAAAAATTGTGGAAGATTTTCATAATAGAAATATTATTGATTATTTATGAGGACTTGCGCAAAACTTCGAAATGCGTAATTAAAATCCTGCTTTTGTAAAGTTTTGTTGTTAAAGTTTTAAATTTAAAATTTAAATAATAAAATAAAAAAATAAATGTTTTTAAAATTATAAATAATATATTATATACTACTATTTTTACAATTTTGTGGCAACGGTCTTGCGGCGAATTGATTTTGCGACAAACAGTCCCGCGGCAAATAATCCATGCGACCAAAAAATTTACGTCAAAATGGCTTTGCGACGAACAGGCTGCGGCGAACTGGCCCATTTCCCTATAAAAGACCTGAAATTATTTGGAGTGTACCCGGAACTCAACATTTTAAGATTATAGGATGGTTCCAATTATGACAACGAAGTATGTACACGCCTTATAACCTCACACAATGTAAAAGATAAGAAAATTAACAATGAAAGGGACATTATAAAATCGCGCAAGAAAAAATGTGATGATCAAGATTAGGTTATTCGCAAAGCTGACAAGGGAAATACAGTAACGATATTGAATAGACAAGATTATACGTAGATCTAAAATATACGAATTGATTGATGACAGTACTTTATTGGAAGAAATACCGGAAGATCCAACCGATAAATACAATAAAGAAATATATGATATAACAAGAAAAACCAACAGACTAATTCCGAAAATTCATAAAGAAAGCATACCGCTACGACCAGTAGTTTCATGTTGTATCAACTCCCCTACTTTTTTTTTATATAAATACATCAATGATTTACTCGTAAGGCTTCCATATAAATCAACATATAGTGTGAAGAATACATCAGAATTTTTAGACCGCTTAAAACCCCATATGCCCAACAAAAAAAAAGAATAATAAGTATGAACTAGTGCCTTTTGACGTGAAAAGAATTTTTACTTCAATGCCGATAATAATGTGTCTAAAACAAAGTTATTTCAAGTTTAATGAGAGGTTCTATGTACAGAAAGATTGCTTACCAATGGGAGTATCCACTGCTCCCATTTTTGCAGAAATCTTCATGAAGAATTTTCATCCAATCATTGGCTTTTGACTTATGTTGAAGATGTGTTTTGCATATGAAAATGATCAGCCCGCCAACTATGCTTATTCTTTACCTACCTTAATTCATTAAACGAGAAAATTCAGTTCACAATAGAAGAAGAAAGAGACAATAGTCTAAATTTTTTGGATGTTACCATAACCAAGATGGTAGAAGGTTTAGACATAAAAATATACCGAAAACCCACCACAACCGAAATTATTAATTTTTAAATTATTAAATTAACTATTATTCCAAAAAAAAATGATAGTGGACCCGGTGAAGACAGAATTTTAGTTTTTTCTACTGAGGCGAACCTAGAATTTATGTTGAATTACGACCATTGGTTCGCGGATGGAACGTTCGCTACTGTCGACTATACACTGTCCTACCAATTAACTCCATCCTTGTCCGCGGCTGCTTATTCCTTTATTCACAGCTGACCAAATTTTAATCTTGGTCGTTCCCCTATCCGCAACCCGAGGACGCGCCACGCTGCTGGTTAGGCACCAGGGACGAGAACAAGCAATTTGCGATCGCAAGTTTACACCCTGAAACGTGGAAAAATGGTGAACGCTTCACGAATATGCGTGTCATCCTTGCGCAGGGACCATGCTAATCTTCTCTGTATCGTTCCAATTTTAGTAGATGTACCGCCGAAGCGAGTACGATTACCTTCACTTGCGATTTCGTTTATATAGAAGCATTTTTAAGTTGGTACTTACTTCTTTAGAAGAATATCCGTCAAATAAAGATTAACTAATTTTTGAAGTTACGCCGCCGACTTAAGGGGTATTTCGCCATTTCTTAATATTTGTAGATGATAATGTTTTGTTTATGACTTAAATTTAATAGAAAAAGAACTCAAAATAAAAAATTTTAAGTAAATTTGTGGTTTTTAGTTTGAATTTATGGTTAAATTCAAAAAAATATAAGAATAATACAATACGTTTTTGAAATTTTGAATTTTTTTTGAATTTTGAATTTCTACGTATTGTATTATTCTTATATTTTTTTGAATTTAAATTTAATATACCTTAACTATACCATATCATTTATTACATTGCGTTCATGTGAAAACTACTTGTTACGGTCCTGAACTTTATTTATAAATTTTTATCTATTTTTATTAAAGGTTTCTATTCTAATTTTTGCGAAATTTTTATAGATGGCATTGCAATGTTATTTTGGATTTATTTTGTTAAAAACACCTTTATTTTCCCTGGTTATCTGCTCGCTGATAATTTTCGTTAGATTTTGTGTTTGGTTGTGAACTCGCTATTAATTATTCTCATCTTTTCGACGAGCTTATCGGCTGACGATTGTTATCGGAAATTATCCGTACCATTCGTGGGATTTTTTATTGTCACCGATTTTAGATTCGAATTACCGGCTTTTAAGCATTCCGTTCAATCCTATCTTCATTTTTGAAATATACATCTGCTGCAATATTTTAACATCATCGAAGATTCGCACCTCAACTCGAATATCACTTTTGGACCTTTGAACATCAGAGGTATTGTTTTTATCAAATTTTAGTTCAAGTTCTTATATCTTTCTTTTATAGGGTGTTTGTCTTATGGTTTTGTTTTAACGTTTTACGAATTATCGTTTCGAAGTTAAGTTGATTATTTGGTATATTTTCGTCTCGAGAATCAGTTGCGACGTTCCGTCTGATATCATTGCTGCAACACCGATTCTCCGCTCCAGTTACTATTTTCCATCAACAGCCGTTTCGACTCCCGACTCCAGTTTCGACCTACCAGGATATTAAGATAAGATCTGTTGTGTTCGTCAGATTTATTACTATATTATATTTTACCCAATACATATAATATTGGGCTGTGCTTACTCTTACGTTTATTTTATTCGTTGCTATATCACTATGATCCAGTGGCGTAACAAGCAGGTGAGGGATCCGTGGGCGAAGTTGTCAATGGGGGACCTACTTTTATAAAATACAAAAAAAAACAATTTTGTATACAACACTCGGAATTTCAAACAATTACATAGTTCCCACTTCTATGGAATATCTGGAAAAGTCATGGAAAATTTAAGATTTCCCTAATTTTGTCAGGGAATTTCTAATTTTGATTTTTAGTACCAAGTCAAGAAAACTAATTTTCAGTCGAGGTAAACAATTTAATTTGGAATTTTTTTCTAAGTTTAAAATTTTGTTTTTAAATTTTCAAGCCCTTTTTATTTTCTAATTATCGAAATGTCATGGAAAATTTTTATTTTCTGTCAGGGAAAACCTGGAAATGTCAGGATTTGATTTTGAAAATTTAGTGGAAACATTGAATTATTAATGATAAATGATGCCCACTCCCTTAACCCTTATTTTTCCTTAACCTACCTTCGCAGTTCAGGTGATTTTGTTGCAATAATTGTTTACGAAGTGTAATTAACTGGGTGGCGTTCATACTCACTATCTGTGGCTTGCTCGAGCAATTTCTTAGCAACACTCCGTATTCACCACCAATAAGGATGGAGCATTTTTTTTTACGTTTGTGAATCTCTTGCTCTGAGGTAGCTTTAGGGTCAATATATTTTATCTTTGCCGAGCCAGTACCCTGAGTTTCAATTTTACATGTGTTAACTTAAAAACATTTTAGTTCTGAAAAGTGTTTAGTGCATTTTTTAAAAATTTGAAAAATTTGGAAAGTTTAATAATTTTAATTGGAAGTAATTTCAAAGATGAATTGTTTTTGGTTAATTGAGAAAATTATTTTGGTATCGTACAGTAGCAAAAAGTAACCCAATATTGAAAAGTTGAGCTCACCGACTTGAAGGCTAGTTGGCACGTAAGGGTAGAAAGGAAGTCAGGAATTTTTTTCTGACGATCTATTTCACTTTATTTGATGGATAATCTTCCGATGAAGTAGGTACCAACTTACAAATTTTCCTATATAAATGAAATCGCAAGCAAAGGTAATCGTACTCGCTTCGGCGGTACATAAAACTTATGTTTAAATAGCAAAATAAATTATTTTGCTAGGTCATCAGGGTATGCTCTTGTCCAATCAGCGTATTCTTTCCATCGCCAATCGTCGTCTCTACTTTCGTTAAAACTGTTAACGTCTTCATCTCGTGATATAGAATTTTTGCATTTCGTTAAATGAGTTTTCATACGAGCTACCAATGAAGCCATATCTTTTTTTACAAATTTTATATCTTGCTCTTGAACAAGATGTTTTGCCATCTTTTATATTATTACCACAAATGAAATGAGCTCTTATTACCGCGAAATTCAAATTACAAAATAGCCATTTTTTGTGCATTGCCTTGTTTACCCTCAGCAATCATGATTTTCGTGATTTTATAGTGAATAATGATTATTTGAAGAGGTCTGCCGGACCCCAGCGAACACGATTTAATTCTTCAAATTTAAATAAAAAAACAATTTAATTTCAAATAATGTACTTAGTGATGTTTAAACAATATAAGTTTGTTTAAAGTTTTTCGAACTTTCGCGCCGGAAATCGTCTCATTAACATTTCTAGCCAAACTGTTTATTCTTATTCCTGAATAGCATTTAATAATTTCATTTATCAAAATTTTCTTATGAGAAGTTTCCAACACGTCTAAATCAAAGCAGTGATGGGTTAAAATTGGGAACAAGTTGTCATTGCACAATAATTTCGAACTTTCTCTTAGGAGAGAGTGTAAATTAGGGTAGTTTTTGCTGGTATTGCCCCTTCAACTTTCATAACAATTTGAAGTTTTCGTTCCACCACTTTGCAAACTTCTCTTAAACTAATTGATGGCAACAATAATCCACCACGAGATTTTCTGACGATCAGCACTCGGCTTTTACCAACTCGGCACCGAGACAACTCGGCACCGTAAGAACTCAGCATTCAAATTTTTAATAAAAAATATAAAAAATATTTTATATTAATATCTTCTTGTAAATATATAAGTTCTTATAAAATATTAATATATTTTGTTGCTATTGAAAAACATTTATTATAAAATTACATTTATTAATTTTTTTAATTTAAAAGATGGGTATTTGTAGATATTAATCCATTACGTAATTATGTGACAAACCGCGCAAATACTCTAACATATTTTCTTCCTCGTAATTTGTCACTTTATTAAGGATACGCAGATCTGCGTCTTCGTAGCGTTTTCGTTTTGGTGGTGCTTCATACCCTGCGACAAATCGTTCGTAATCGGCATCGAATGTCTTTTGTAGTTTTATTAAATTATCGATAAATTTAAATAACTGAGGATGTGCTACCCCATATCCTTGCTGTAGCTTTTTATGACAAGCTTCCGCAAAATTATTCGTTCGATCAACACCAAGCAACGTACGCTGATATACCGACCACACTCTGTAGGGAAACAGAGGTGGGGCTCTCGTTCCGTTATTTCTCAGTCTACCAATATATGTATTAGTGAACCAACTAATTATTGGCTCTAGTTCTAGGGGCAGATAGTCTTCCAGAACGTTAAGTGCCGTATCAATGCCATCTTCCGGAACAAAAACTACCGAGGTTATCATACGCGATTTTAATGCAAAATCAGAATCGGTATTATAACGACCAAGAAGGTGAACTTCTGAAAGATGTTTGCGAAGATTTTGAACGAGATGAAAGAAGCAACCTCTAATATTGACATCCAGAAATTCAGCGCGCAGAGCATTATGTATGCCAATCTCATAATCTACATTAATGGCATCTGGATTAAATTCTGGCCACACATCTTTAATCATTCCAAAAAGTTTAGAGTAGGTTGTTTGTAACTTGTTCGGAAGCAGACAAAAAAGAACCGGAAAAACAAATCCGCGACCTTCACCACGACGAACAAGCAAGACAAATATTTGGCTGAATAATGGAGGAGTTAACAAAAACGTACCATCCATATAAACCTCTCGCATTTGTCCACTCCAAGTTTTATGGTATTCTCACCCAAATATCAAAATTCGTTGTGAATCGCCAAATCCAGAATCTCCCAAAAGGAACAGTTCAAACTGTCCAGGATGACTTTCATATTGACTATGTTGAATGGGCAAAACTATTTCTTCACGTGATTGTGGATTAGGTGTTGCATTTTGATCAACACGAGTCCTGTTGACAAGTCTTCTCATCGTTGCTGTAATTGTTGCTGTAATGTAATTGTCCTAAAGCAGCTTCTGAAATATTTTGAGAAACCCCAGTTCTGATTTCTTGGGGGCTTTCCATTGTTTCTTTAGCTTTTCTTTTAACAGCTGTGGTAATTTTTGCAATTTCAACTTGAACGGCATTACCGGTATTACTGCACGTATGTGGGATTCGTAAGGAATGAAAAGATCCGTCAATTGTGTTTGTCCATATGCGCCCATTACAATACGTTCTATTGCCAATCAAATTTTTTCCATGATCCTTATTTTGACAACGCCAAAAAAATCTCAGACCGTCCATACTCGGTTTATCTTTAACATATCGTCGGTAAAATGCCAAAACCGCGAATGTGCTTTTTCTTCATTCAGAGATATTCATCATTTTATATAATGCACATTCGTAATTTTTGCAGAATATCTATAGGATTTATTTCGTTTTGTGATTTAACGCTTACGGTTTGCAATGGTTTAAGATGCAGTTAGAAGATTCGCGTTTATGGCAAAGAAAGATAATAATATTCTCTGTCGATTGGCGTTTTAAACCCAAAAAACATTTTTTTGCACATTCGCGGTTTTGGCATTTTACCGACGATATATGTAACCATCATGATTGTATCTATCTACTTCTCGTTGAGATAAAATTTCATTGGGATTCATTTTAGTTCTGTATTTATTCACTGCGATAATTCGTTTATTAAAACTAAGAGTAAAAACTCTCTTATATACTTAACTTTAATTACCAACCGTGTCGGATTAAGATATTATCTGAAAACGGTATTAAAAATTGGAATGCAGAGTTCTTACGGTGCCGAGTTGTCACGGTGCCGAGTTATTTCGGTGCCGAGTTGTCTCGGTGGAACTCGCCGTGCTAACGCAACATTTCCATCTGATATTTGGTCCGTATATCAAAGAACTTTAAATGGAACCGCGAGAATTTTGCAGAAGCGTTCCATCGAAAAATACAATTAGGATTTGGTAGTGGAAGTTCTCACTCTAGTTTGTGGAACTTCATTAACAAATTAAAATCAATTCAAACGGGTTACGATGTTGAATATGAGAGACACCTTGCTGGTCACCAAGTAACAACAAAAAGGAGACGTTACCTGCAAGCTGATATAAGAATCTTAAATAAGGTTACCAATTACGATCGTAATAATGTAATTGAATACCTTCGTGGCATATCCCATAATTATAATATGAATTAATTTTTTTGATAAATTTAGTTTTTTATAATAAATCTTCTTATATATAAAAATGAATGTTTGTTTGTTCGTATGTTATGCACTGCCGTACCGTTGATCCGATTGCGATGAAACTTGGCCAACTTATTGCTAACACTTGCGGGAAGGTTATAGGCATAGTATAGTATGCATTAGCATTCATTTTCGCGTAAAAATCCGACCTTCAAGGTGACGACCAATGACGTCATCGGATTATTTTATACAGGGTCGTTAATCCTTTCATCTCCTTAGATATAAAAAAAAAAATTTTTTACAAAAAATAAAACCGACAAAAACAAAAAGTTAAAAATTAATAAAAAAAAAATTAAAAACACTGAAAAGCAAAAAATAAAAAAAATGGCTTTCATAATTTTGAAGTCGGTGCCATGTTGTACAAAAATATATATAAGAAAAACTACAAACCGAAAATGTTGTACAAAAATATATATAAGAAAAACTACAACTTGGCACCGACTTTAAAATTATGACAGCCATTTTTTTTATTTTTTGCTTTTCAGTGTTTTTAATTTTTTTTTTATTAATTTTTAACTTTTTGTTTTTGTCGGTTTTATTTTTTGTAAAAATTTTTTTTTTTATTTTTTGCTTTTCAGTGTTTTTAATTTTTTTTTTTTTATTAATTTTTAACTTTATTAGTTTTTGTTTTAAATAATTTTTATATTTTTGCGTTTTTTTTGCGTTTCTCAGTTTTGTTTTTGTCGGTTTTATTTTTTGTAAAAAATTTTTTTTTTATATTATTTAATTTAACATTTTTATCCATCATTAATAATTACACAAATGCACAAATTGTAATTATTTGATTTCGTCACATCCAGCAGAATCTTACTGCAGCGTTGGAACGTGAGTCGCGGGCTTTAGACGCTCAATGGCAGTCATAACCATGTCGAGCAGTCTAAAGTTGTCATACATGTCAAATTTCTACCAAAAAAAAAAAAATCGGCTCACAGGTGAAAATTCAGTGGATAATATTTAATCATTCCCAATTTTTCTACCCTTAGGGTTGGAATTTTTCTTTGAAATTTAAATGGGACCACCTTGGAGGTATACCTCATCTAATAAAAAAATAATCATCAAAATCGGACTATTCTGGAAAAAGTTATGCGTGGTCATCCATTAAAAAAAAAAATATATATACGTGTCGAATTGATAACCTCCTCCTTTTTTGTTTTCGTCGGTTAAAAAAACTGATGCCGAATGTCATCGAAGCTACTATTCTTAACGGAAAGTCAAATGGAGAAGATGTGCTCATTCCACGCATTCCCATTATTCCCACAGACATGCCTTTTGATTTCAAGCGACTGCAATTCCCCATTCGACTTGCATTCTCGATGACCGTCAACAAGGCACAGGGTCAATCACTGCAAGTATGAAGATTGAACCTAGAAAATCCATGTTTTGTATGTTGGATGCTCACGAGTCGGACAGCCACAAAATTTATTTGTTTTTGCTGAAGACGGGAAAACACAAAATATTGTATACCCTAAAGCACTTGAATAATAAAGTTGTAAAAAAAATTAAATAAATTTGGGCAGGACAACGTCTGCCGGGTCAGCTAGTAAATAATAATAATAAATTATTTTTTAAATTGTTAATAGATTTTATAGAAAATTACCAGTATTACATAATTATATTATAAGAATTTTCTTTTTTGAATGTCCGGAATTTACAGTAGTGCTGCCCGATTTACCCGTCGCTCTGTTTCCCCGTCGCCCAGTTTACTCATCGCCCAGTTGTCCGTCGCCCGGTTTACCAATCGCCTAGTTCACTCGTCGCGTCGCCTAGTTGTTCGTCGCCCGGTTGACCGTCGCCCAGTTTACCCATCGCCCAGTTACACGTCGCCCAGTGGTAATCGCCCAGTTGTCGCGTAGGTACCGAGAAAAGTATTAAAGACACTTTTGTGAACAATCTGAATGAATATTTTGTTATAGGTCCAATACATTTAGCAGCTATGTTCATAAGTTCTAAATATCGAAAACCACTAAATACCTAGTCGGGACATAAATTCTGTTACCTGTAAAGAACCGTTAGATTTTACAGCTTAAGATTACAGAGGGTGGAAAACAATTACATATTTAGAAAGCCCTTTCTTTTGGCAACTTGTACAGACTATAGTTAAAATTTTTGGGTTCAACCAGCAACATGGATTGGGGTGTGAAAGAAAATCGGATAGCAGTTATTGCGTTACATAAATGTGGTGTATCAAATATAGAAATTTTAAAATTACTAAAGCCGTTAAAAATTTCAAAAATGTTTGTAAGTCGTGCTATAAAACGGTTTACCGATACAAATGCAATAGCTGACAGAAAAAGAAGTGGACGTCCTCGTACCATAAGAACTCCACGAGTGATTAAAGCAGTGTGTGAAAGAATACGACGAAATCCTCTGCGAAAACAAAAAATTATTGCTATGGAGATGCAAATTTCAAAAAAAAGCGTGTCTCGCGTATTGAGGCAGGACCTAAAACTTGGGGCTTTTCGTAGAGCAACAGGACAAAGGTTAACAACAGCTTTAAAAAAAATTAGGCACGAGAGATCGAAAACCCTATTAAGGAGGCACGGTAATAATAATTTTAAAAATATTTTGTTTACCGATGAAAAAATTTTTACCGTCGAAGAAAAATTTAATAAGCAAAATGATCGTGTTTATGCTCACAGCTCTAAAGAAGCGGCAGAAAAAATTCCGAAGGTTCAAAGAGGCCATTATCCAGCATCTGTGATGGTTTGGTGGGGGTATCCTACGAAGGGGTTACTCAACTTCACTTTTGTGAAAAAGGCGTTAAAACATCGGCACCAATTTACCAAGAAATGTTAGAAGACGTGGTAAAGCCTCTTAACGACTCTCTCTTTCAAGGAAACCATTGGGTTTTCCAACAGGACTCTGCACCAGCACACAAAGCTAAGACAACCCAAAGGTGGCTAGCAGAAAATTTACCTGCGTTTATTGCAGCAGAACAATGGCCTTCTGGAAGTCCTGATCTGAATCCTTTTGATTATAAATTGTGGTCAGTTCTTGAAAACATGGCTTGTAGTAAGCCTCATAAAAATATCGAGCTGCTGAAGCGGGATTTGGTGAAAGCAGCAGCATCGATACCGTTACAAGTCGTCCGTGCCGCAATTGATGATTGGCCACGGCGTTTAAAGGCTTGTGTAAAGGCTAAAGGAGGACATTTTGAGTAAATATATTAAAAATGTATTCTTTATATATTAAGTAATAAAGCAGTATATATCATAATTGAATTTATTATCTTGAAACATTAAAAATTTAATTAATACTGTGTAACAGAACTTATGTCCCGACTAGGTACAATTCAGAATATACAACTCCGAACAAATAATAATATGCAAGATCCAGGAAAGACATAATTTTTATTTCGGTTTTATTGCCACACATTGAAGTTTTATAGAACAATAAAACCGGACGAAAAAATTGCTTCATATTAACCACGCGAAAGTATTAACTAATAAGAATTGAGAATAAACATTTTACAATTAATATTAATCCTTGTCCGCGGCTGCTTATTCTTTTATTCACAGCTGACCAAATTATATACTTGGTCGTTCCCCTATACGCAACCCGAGGACGCGCCACGCTGCTGGTTAGGCACCAGGGACGAAAGCATGCAATTTGCGATTGCAAGTTGACACCCCGTAACGTGGAAAAATGGTAAACGCTTCACGAATATGCGTGTCATCCTTGCGCAGGGACCATGCTAATCTTCTCTGTATCGTTCCAATTTTAGTAGATGTACCGCCGAAACGAGTACGATTACCTTTACTTGCGATTTCATTTATATAGAAACATTTGTAAGTTGGTACTAACTTCTTCAGAAGATTGTCCGATTACAACTTGGTTGTAAAATAAATATCTTTTACAGAAAATCTATTCTTTTTTATTAAAATGTAAAATGACTTCCTTATTGATGTAGTACATAAGTATTGCGTTACCACAGCTGAGTTTACGCTTTTTAATTTATAAATTCTCTGTACATTAGGTATTGCTTCTATAAAAGTTAAGTGATGTCTTTTGGAATACTTTTGAAAACAATGCCAATTAAAAGTACCCAAGCATCAACTTTAGTCAGTGGAGACACCACGGAATTAGAAAAAAATATATTGATTTTTGTAACAAATTTTAGTAATTTGTTTTATTTTATAAGTACGTTCCTACCTAGAATTTGATTTGGGGGGGGGGGGGATTGAGTTTGCGTTTTTTACGCAGGACGGCTGTTTTTGAATGGAATTCGATAAGTGAGTGTGTTGGTTGTTGGTCTCGTCAAAGGATTGGGTAAGTTTTGCTTTGTTTTGCTGTAAAACTTGTAGGGAGACATCTTTATTGTAGACACCTCAGCCTAATATTTTTTTATACAATGGTATTTCGATTTTTTTTAGTGCTTGTAAAATTGTTTTCGTTTCCGATTTTTTTAAAATTTAATTTTATTACGGCAAATTTTAATTTGCATTGGACACTAACTTGTTGATCTTATCTATCGATACTATTAATTTATCTTTGCTCAGGAATTTTCGACAACGTTTAATTTTTAGCAAAGTGAAATATTTAATCATTACAAGCTAGTTGAACAGCTATAGTGCCGCCGCCTAGGCGGTGATTTTGTGCGTAAATTAGGTGAGAATCTGGCCATAATTGACCAGAAGATGGCGCGGCGTACGCTTTTTTGGGATAGCCAACTAGCGTATAATTAAATTATTTTATACTTTTGGTGTGAACTATTTGTACTTCCTATGTTACTCCAATAGTATAATATTAAGGCAAGTTAGTACTGGCTATCTTAGATTAACATCTTGGGCTTCTGCATGAAAAAGAAAGCTGGTCGATCTTTCTCCAGCGTGTAGAGAAAAATTCTGCCCCACCAAGAGAGGACGACTTTTTTACACTTAAAACGTACTTGTATTATTACAGCCAGCAAGTTAATCTTTATTGGACGGATAATTTTAAATTACAGCTTTTTATCCAAAGAAGTGCCAACTTACAAATTTTCCTATATAAGCTGAATCGCAAGTATATGTAATCGTACTCGCTTCGGCAGTACATCTACTAAAATTGGAACGATACAGAGAAGATTAGCATGGTCCCTGCGCAAGGATGACACGCATATTCGTGAAGCGTTCACCATTTTTCCACGTTCCGGGGTGTAAACTTGCGATCGCAAATTGCTTACTTTCGTCCCTGGTGCCTATCCAGCAGCGTGGCGCGTCCTCGGGTTGCGGATAGGGGAACGACCAAGTATATTATTAGGTCAGCTGTGAATAATGGAATAAGCAGCCGCGGACAAGGATACATCCATAATTTAATTTTTTTGTCAAAAATTTTGGTTGTATTTAAAAAAATTAAAAATAATTGTCAGTAAAACATTCTCGAAATCTTATATAATTTTAATAAATTTAATGCCTAAAAATATGAACAAATTAGGATTAAGATGAGCAATACCAGTACCAAAACCTAATTGCACTTTCCGGTGTCAGGCTTCTGCAAAATTAATTGTTCTGTGAGTACCATCTGATGGAACCTACGTCAATTCATCGCGGACAATTCATCTCGCGACAATTCATCGCGGACAATTCATCGTGCGACAATTCATCGCGTGCAACAATTCATCGCAATAAAATATAATTAAAATAAAACCAAAAAATAAAAATTACAAAATTAATTAAAACAATTAAATTAAAATATTTTATATATTTATAATAATCTAATTACAAAAATTTTAAATTAAAATAAAATAAAAAAATTTTATAATTGCAATTGAAAATTATGGGCTATCCCTCGAAGAAAATCTAAAATGGGTCTGTTAGCGTAATCTTCCACAATTGTTTTAATTCTCCTGGCAGTGTCTCTGTGCGCTTTTTTCTGTTGAATCTCATTTCCAGCAACAAACTGTTCTATTTTCAAACTATTTAAGCTTTCTTCCTTTTTGATGGCATTCAAATACTTCCACAAGCTGGGATGGGCGGCGTTAATTATAGATGTAAAGCTATTATGCCACCCTTCCACGGCATTGTTTGTGCGAGGAATATTGTCTCGAACAGCTTCGTAGCAATTCCATACCCCTATTGCAAATAAGGGTGGACGCCTCCTGCTCCTTCTATCCGTTCGACCTATCCAGGTGTCTTAAAAATAATTAATTAATCGCGTTAAAATCTCTTCATTTTGAATGTAAAAGTCGCTGTCAAGCAAAGCTTGAAACGACTCAACAACATCTTCTTCGGGCACATATGCAAGAGCTGCCAGCATTCGTATATTCATTGCAAAATCTGCATCTTCCGAATAACGATTTTGCAGCCCATTCTGTTGCGAATGTCTCCATATGCACTGAGTAAACTGGAAAAAGCATCCTCGAATTGTAGTATTCGGAAATGCGTTGCGACATGCATTAATGGGGGAGTTTCCTTAGAAATAATTTTTTGAAATAATATATAAACATGAAACTGTAATAAAAATGCCGCATGTTGATGTAATTGGTTGGTCTTAAAACTCAGCGTACAATTTAAAAAAAATTTTTGAATTTCAAAAAAATATTTAATCTGCCCGCCATAGCTAACCAATAAGATTTAAACATGGCCGTCCGATGTTGTCAGTTCTTAATTGGGTTATTATTGACAGCTATCATATGTTAATTAAAATTCTTTATTTTCTCATTTAATGCTATTGATTATTTCGTCACATCAATGCTGATCAATGTTTTAACTGACAAAATTGGTGCACTTTTTTTAAGAACTCTATAAGCTGGATGGTAGCTTCTGGTAAGCTTCTGGCGAAAAGCCATATAAGTGTGGCATTTAAAATCTCTTAAACTGTGGATGCAAAGCTCTTGTAAAAGTATTATTGATGTTTTAAATGGTTCATATAATATCTTTATGTAAAATATACAAAGAATTATCTTGTTTGTAAATAAATAATGAAACATTGTCGACATGTGAATCTGACCGAAGCACAACCGATCAACAAATTATAACACAACAGAATAACCAAATGTAACAAACTTCAAATATTACGTTAAGAATGAATGTTAAACCAATTCACTAACAAAATCTGTTCTATTTTTGCAAAACTCTACAAACGGGGTTAATTTGATGAATATCGCCAGAAGGCGAAAAGCCGTGTGGCATTTAAAATATCTTAAACTGTGGATGCAAAGCTCTTTTATTTAAGTTGTCGAGATCTTTGTAAAACTAAAGTATTTGTTTTCATTAAATAAAAATTGTGAATCTAAGTAATCCATAATCACTCATATAAAATAAAAAAGTAACCACGAAATACACGGCGGCCATTACTTGTCATCAGGTAGGCATCTACATTTTAACATTTTAATAGAAGAAAGTACGGCAACATAGTACAGTTGTCTAAAATCCTATAGGTTTATCCATTCCCACCCAAACAAGGGTTATGACGTCATAACCCTAACAATTTCAAATTTCATTAATTTTTTTCTGATACTTAACGCACTCAAAAAAATCTGAAAAAAAAAACTGATGGCTCCGTTTGATCTCCACTTTCAAATAAAAAAATAAAAAAAAGTAGGAAACTCCTCCATTGCAGCTACTTCGAAATCAAATATAATTGATAACGGTTGAAGTCCAGGCTGAAGTTCTTTCAAAGCTTGAAATCAACGATTATATGTCTCTTCAGTTTTTCTTGCTAGCAATGCATATACTGTAGGAATAACGTTGCTATATTTTACACCGTGAATAGTATAAAATTGTGCAAACAATCGTGGTGTTGTGGTAAACGTTCCATCCGCATACCAATGTTCGCACTGTGACATATAATCCAAACTTGCTCGAGTAGAAAACAATAAAATTCTATCATCACCGGGTCCACTATCGTGTAACAAAAACATTTTTTACAAAAAATAAAACCGACAAAAACAAAAAGTTAAAAATTAATAAAAAAAAAATTAAAAACACTGAAAAGCAAAAAATAAAAAAAATGGCTCTCATAATTTTGAAGTCGGTGCCTTGTTGTACAAAAATATATATAAGAAAAAATACAACTTGGCACCAACTTCAAAATTATGAAAGCCATTTTTTTTATTTTTTGCTTTTCAGTGTTTTTAATTTTTTTTTTATTAATTTTTAACTTTTTGTTTTTGTCGGTTTTATTTTTTAAAATTTTTATCCATCATTAATAATTACACAAATACACAAATTGTAATTGTTTGATTTCGTCACATGCAGCAGAATCTTACTGCAGCGTTGGAACGTGAGTCGCGGGCTTTAGACGCTCAATGGCAGTCATAACCATGTCGAGCAGTCTAAAGTTGTCATACATGCCAAATTTCTACAAAAAAAAAAAAAAAATCGGCTCACAGGTGAAAATTCGGTGGATAATATTCAATCATCCCCAATGTTTCTACCTTTAGGGTTGGAATTTTTCTTTGAAATTTAAATAGGACCACCTTGGAGGTATACCTCATCTAATAAAAAAATAATCGTGGTCGTAATATATGCGTAATAATGCGTGGTCATCCATTAAAAAAAAATATATATATATACGTGTCGAATTGATAACCTCCTCCTTTTTTGTTTTCATCGGTTAAAAAATGGTTCTCTTGAAGACGTGGTAGTATATTCTTCTGGAAATTCTAATTCCTGCAATGACCTAGGATTCTGTGGAGCAGCTTGCTCTACCACACACACACAAAATTAGAGTAGGTAATACTCGATTAAGATTATATTTTACTTCATGTAGTAGTAAAATAGGCTTCAACTGATACAAAGCGTACGATTTACCACTACAAAATAGTACAAGTAAAATAGTAAGATTATGCTTTACAGGTAGTTATTTTCACACATACAGGTAGCAGTAAATTTTACCACTACAAAGAAGGTAAATTTTAACCTTCTGCAATGTGAATTATAAACACACGTTTATGTTTCTTAAAGCACCTACTTGTTAGTAAAATTAACTTGTAAGTGTTTGATATTCCACTATTGTAACAGTGTACTAGTATATTATATCTAGCAGTATGTTTTACCACTACAGAATTAGTAAATTTAACTTACTGTAGTGTGTATAATAAACACACGTTAATACTTCTTAAAACACCTACTTATCAGTAAGGTTAACTTGTAGATGCCGTACAGCATACTACGAGAATTAGGAAAAAGTAACATTTGATAGAGTTTTTGTTACGATATAAACTTGTTGGCGTAAATGCCTTTGTATAGGTAAATTTTACTGCGGTACTCATAGTTAATACAAAATTTTTGTTATTATGATATTTTATTTCCATACAAATATGTTTAAAATACAATAATATGTTACATAATACAAATTAAAAAATTTTTTAATAAAAAAAATTTAAAAAACTTTTGTAAACAGATTACAATAAAAATCTAATCAGTTCTTAAGGTTGGTTTATGTTAAACGCCGACGCATGCACCTCACGAACCGTGCGCATGTAAGCACGCACATAAAGGCTGTTATGAAAATTCAATGTTTGAACTTCATCCGTCTGCATGCACTATGTTTGACATAAACCAACCTTTAGTTTTGTAGAAATACAAAATTTCGGAAAAGTCCTATGCAAATCCAATTTTGTCGTTTGGAAATGTTATTAGTTATTTACATATATCATCTAAAGAGTATTTTGGGATGGTGATGTCCAATTTTCATATCCGTTTTTGATGGTCGTCCTGGTAAAAATTTCTAATTAAAAATTTAAAAGTCTTAAATATCTATTAATTTCTGAGGTTATGGGCACACAAAATTTGACCACATACATCCACAACATTTTGGAAAATAATATCGAGTTATAAAAAAAATTATAACACAAAAATAATTATACAAAAACACGCTATAAAAAAGGCTAAAATGTACTATGTAGTACATTCGCATTCACTGGAAATGTTCCAAAATTCCTTCATTTCTGGTTTATAAGATATTTCATTAAATGGAAATAATTTACCAAAATGAAGACTTTTGTCCACAGTACCGTCAACAAGAAAAATATTGATATAATTCATTTGATGTCTTTTGACTAAAGATGTAACAATATTAATTCGGCATTTAATATTGTTAGCAATATCTTTAAAAACTTTATGTTTGGCTTCAAATCGCATACATGATAAATGTTGTAACGGACCTGACATTTCAAATATCCTGGGATAATGCGTAATGTTGTGATATTTAAAAGTTAAATGTTTTTTTGTGACTTTTACAAATATATCGTTATGCTGCTCAATAATGTCCCGAAGCATTTGGCTAGTATCTTTTTGTAGCCTAACAGCAGTTACAATCCCAACCAATTTTCTTAAATTTAAATATAATTCCCAAACCATATTACCCTCAGGTACTAAATCTCCAACTATTACTGAAAAGTACCTAGTTAAAAATAACATTTCAGATGCCGATAATCGTAACTTATTACCTAGTAAATCGTCCATAGTTATGGGAGGGGGCACATTTGTATAATTTAACGCTGCACTTAAAATGTGAGATCGGTAGTTTAAAGTATTTAAAGAAAATAATTTTACATCGCGAACAAAATGAATTAAAATAAATATAAAGTCTGTTTTGCAAACACCTTCAAATAAGTCGTGCATAATATCGCATGAAAAATTCTCGATTACATTAAAATTGTTGAGTCGGTTCCATATACAGTTTTCCTTAATTCCTGTGGAATATGGATCTTCTAATAAGCAGTCTTGAATGTAGTTATCCTTATTCCGCAGGTATATGGAATTTTCAGTGCATAAAAACCGTCTTTGATCTTTTGGAGTTTTACAAATTCTGCAATTTGCAACAAAACTTTCCACAAAACGAAGAATTTGGTTCAATCCTAGGTTGTCTCCTAATATAACAGCAAGTTCAAAATACACCCGTTCAACATTGTTATCAACACTAATCTCAATGCCGATTTCTCGTAAGTACTGCAATTCATCGAGGATAATTTGAAATGTTGCTTGATTGCCAAATAGTTTATGATGGTTACTTTTCACCAGCATAGCTAAATACATATTGTCCAATTTTGAAATTAATTCAGGAGGCAAACAGGGAATCGAATAATATAGTCCACCAATTTTGTTTACCTCCGAATGAGACCCTAAAGGATTTCCAGTTTCAAAATCGTCAAAGTAAATGAAAAGAGTTAATACAAATTGTTCCGGATTAAAATTTTTAAGTTTGTGTTGCCAATGCCTACCCTGAACATAATTTGTGTTTGAACATAAATGTTTCGTTTTTTAAAAATAAAATATGACTTTTAATTTTCATTAATGTTCCTGGCACTTCGAGAATCTTCTTCAGCATTTTTCTCATTGGAACATAAGCAGCGGTCACATCTGTATTTATGTACTGTTTCTTGCCATTCTTTTTAACGTATTTCATTTTTGAACCAATTACAACTTCGGCAGGTTCAATATATAAATCGTGTTGTTTAAAAACTTGCGTTGAAAACTTCTTCGATATATCTAAACTTACGTCTATAGTTTGCAAAATTTCATAAATCTGATGAGCTGATAATTGAAACAATTCTAATTTGGATTTCAGCATTTCTTTTATCAGGCCACAAGTTTTAGTTGTGTGTTCGCTGAAATTCTGCAAAATACTGAAAATATGACTTCTGGGTATATATTTTTGATTAAATAGTTTTACAACTAATTGAAAATAGTTTTCTTGAATCATTTTGTCCCAGTTTTCATCTTCATTTTTGCTTTCCAGTTGAAAGTCATTATAAGTATTTGAAGTTTCAGTGTTAAAATCAAGTTTAGGTTCTTCACTTGAACCTGCCGCAGTTGTGAGTTGGTCATCATTTCTTAAATTTAAAATTGGATGGCACTTATATATATAAATTCAAAAAAATATAAGAATAATACAATACGTAGAAAATCAAAATTCAAAAAATTTAAAAAGGAGACAATTAACACATAACAGATCTGGATTAAGAAAATTTGAAAAAATGAAAATTTCGTAATACGAAGTACAATATAACGTTATTTCATGGTTATTGCCATTTTTCAGTTGCACGCATCGATTACATTGTGAAATAAGAACAAAATTTCAAACTAAACAAAAATATCGACTAAATTGTACAAAATTGACTTACCATAACCTCCAAAGATTATCAGAACTGAACTTGTTACATGAAGTATGAATAATTTAAAAATGATTTAAACTAAGAAATTCGTTTACCTAGCACTGCTAGTTTGAAATCCGAAGGCACTGCCCTCTTAATATGATTTCTAAAAACTTTGAAAAAATTCAAAATTCAAAAATTTACCACGTTTTTTAACCGTATTTTTTTGAATTTAACCATAAATACATACTAAAAACCACAAATTTACTTAAAATTTTTTATTTTGAGTTCTTTTTCTACTTATATATATGTTGTCTCAACAACTTTATGGTTGAAAATTTTCTAGAACATTCACCACACGGATACCAAGTTAGCTGGCTGTGGTACAGTTGAAAATGTAATAAATATCCTTTATCACTAAATGTTTTCTTACATATGTTGCACAACATTTTAATTCAAAGTTTTCAAAATGGTACCGAACACTAAATACCGAAAACGTAACACCTAATCGCACACCGAAAACACTATACCCAATCGAAAACTTTAAACATTTTCGGTAGAGCGACTGTAAGACTTCTGGTATAACAAATAAATTTTTATACAAATAGATAAGTAGATACTATTTCACTTATATGCATTGACGGAAATTGGAAAACCATCCTCTGTTATTAATGCCTTGGAATACCTGTCTGAAAGCATTAATCTGAGCGACTTCAAAATCTGTCACGACGCTCTCAGGAGTTAGCCCAGGCATGAAGTTCTTGAGAATATCGAGAACTTTACCGTATGTCTCCTGACATTTATTTGACAAAAGAGCAAAAACGGTCGGAATCACGCTATTGTACTGAATAGCGTGAATGATGAATAACTGTTCGAACAATAGGGGAGCAGATTTGAATGTTCCATCCGCGTTCCATCATTAAATCTAAATTCTTTTGGGTACTAAAGAAGGGAATGCGGTCATCGGAGCGGAAGAGGACGTTTCGCCGTGTCCGTTTCGCCGTGGCCCATTTCGCCGTCGCCCATTTCGTCGTTAATTAAAAAATATAAATCAAAAGTTACAATAAAAGTTTTATTAAATTATACATAAAATTGAATAAAAAAATTAATAAAAAACCAAACTGTTATTGTTCTGTTTCACCATCTACGCATCCATTTCAAAATTAAACAAGTATTCGTCAAATATTGTCTTTATTATCACAAATAAAACAAATAACACAACTAAAATAAATAAAAAACTTGAGCGGCAAATTCAAATTCAAACAATAATAAATAATAAATTTTTCTTTCACAAATTTATTACAAGTACAAGGATGTTTGCTTCGGTATCACGTGGTTACGCCTAAAACAACTACGCCTAAAACACTTACGACTAAAACACTTACGACTAAGTCAGTACGCCTAAGCATTTACACCTAAAGGGTTTTACGCCTAAGGTTTTTTACGCTTAACATAATGTACGCCTAAAACTTTTACAACTAACAAACTTGCGCCTAAGTCTTTAGGCCTAATAGATTTTACGCCTAATACATCAACGACATAAATAGCAGAAATTATATGTATACTATATAAATACATAACTATAGTATATTTCTGTTTATAAGGTGAGATCAAATTAAATGCACTCAACTTTCAACTATAACATTCATCCCAAAACGCTTATAAAAAACACATGAAAATTAGTTGTTTTCTGTTTATTTAAAAAGGTTACAATATATTTACAAGAAAACAAAAATTAAATTAAATATAAAATTTTAAACTGCCTGAAACTCGAAGTTGTGCGCGATGCCTCGAAGGTAAACTATGGTATCGAAGTTCGCATCCCTCACATAGGACTCTACGATTCTCTTGATGTTTGTCGCGATTCTTCTGTAGAGTAGACAACTTGGTGGTGGTACAGATCCCGACACTACTGTTCAATCTCAAATTCATTTGCACACTGTTTCTTTTTTAATATCTCTATAAACTTCCAAACAGAAGGATGACATCCACTCAATAAAGAATGAAAACCCCGGTGCCACCCTTCAACAGAGTTGTTTGTCATGGGTAGGTCATTTAACGTTGCCTCGTTACAGTTCCATGGAACCAACTCTGGGATCTTTACGGGATCCATATATTCAATAAGAGGCTCAAGGGAATCTTCATTTTCAATATAAAATGGAGACGCTATCAGTTCTTCGAAAGAAATGATAACATCATGGGTTGGAACGAAAGCAAGTGCTGCCAACTTTCTCACATGAAGAGCAAAGTCGGGGTTCTCCACATCAGTGTACTTTTCTCGGAGATCAGGAATTGATGCAAGTTTGCGCCACAAGGATTGACTGAAGTGAAAAAAGCAGCCCCTGCTCTCCGAATCGGGAAATACATGTTGGAAAGCATTGATCTGAGCCTTCACGAAGTCTGACATGATGGAGGTGGGGGACAAGATTTGGCTTTATATTCTTGAGGGCTTCAAGAACTCGAATGTACGTCTGCTGATGTTTGTTCGGAAGAAGACAATATACGGAAGGGATAACATTGTGATACTTAACGCCATGAATCGTGAAGAGTTGTTCAAAGAGTGGCGGCACAGTCTTGAAGGTACGTTCAATGGTTAAAATGGTGTTATGTTCTGATATAGATGATTTAAAGCATATATTATTGGCAATGTTTATTGTTCAATATTGCTTCATATTGTGAGAGAGAAAAAGCATGGTTACAATCATTAGTTTCAGGTGATAGTCAAGGTGAACGCGCAAGGTTTATTTTGCATGTAGCAAAATCAGAAGAACCCGAACCCGAAGAAGAATTTGACAATAATGTGGAATCGGAGAATTGCAAACTTGGTGATCGTGAAGAATTAAGTTCCAGTAATTCCTTGTTTAAAGAATGGCTTATTAGTATTGTTCTAGAATCAAAACAATTTATATCTCATGATGGTGAAATAGATAACCTACAATATCTTCCGGAATTAATTCTTGACATTATTAATTTAGGCCAACTATTACCTCTATGGACAAAATATTGTCGGTATAAAATATAAAATAAATTAATGATGAAACAATATTTATGGTGGACGAAAATTGAACGATCTATATGCCTAAATTGCAAAAACTTGGAAGAATTCCCTACCCCATGTGTGAGCATTGTTGGCAGAGATATTGAACATGACTTAAACAGTATAATTCAAAATCAGTTATTATTTTGCACTAGATGTAACCCGACTGATGCAAAAATAGGTCATTTTATGTGAATTTTATTTTATTTAAATAAGAACTTTATAACGATTTAAAAGAAAAAGTTGATAAACACTGCAATCCCGATAAATCACTTATATGTACACTTTTATTTTTTTTGGCATCTTAAAATTTTTTGGTAAATTCAAACTATAAAAATAAATAAATAAACATAAATTGGTTACGCTTTTTGTAATAAAAACAAATATTTTCCAAAACTGAATAAAATAATTCAAAACTCCTTATTCCTAAGTTTTTCTTAATTCAATGTGTCTTGCTCGGAGCTTATTTTTTAAATTTTTTAATAAAATAGATATCTTCAAAAAATTTACAGCACTCGCCAGCACTTCAAGAGTACTTTTAAATGATATAAAGAAAAATTAAATATTTAATAAAATTGAAAAAAAGAGGGGCCAACTTGACGATTTTGTCAATTGCCGATTTTTCAATTCTTAATAAAAATCTAACGAACCCAGCACTTTTAAAAAAATTTACAGCACTTGCCAGCACTTCGCGAGCGCTTCCAAATTATGCCAAAAAAAATTTGAAATTCCAAAATAGAGGGGCCAACTTGACGGAGCCGTTAAAAGAACTTGCTGATAATTCAAAAGAACAAAGATGCACTGAGAGAAAGAGTGGTAGGTGTACATGATCTAGTGTCGTAAATGTAGATCGAATCAATTAACAAGAAATATTTTTTTTACAGGTAAAAAGTTTGAAGTGTGTCTGAGAAAAGACTTAAACAATTTGGTGGCCAATTTTATGCAAAAATTAATTCAGGATGAGGTGGATGAATTGCTCTCCTTAACCTGGAGAACAATCAAACCGGAAGGAAACAAAATTACTTTTGTATCAACAGAATGTTATACGGAGATTCTTCGTAAGTGTAACATTACTTAGGATAAATTCTATTACATTGGACTAATATTTTCAATATTGGTTAGTCTTTTTATCGATAATCTTAGAGACAGCCTAGTCAATCACAATGTGATAAATACAAAAATGGGTTGCACGATAGAAATTATTTTCCCTCCCAAAGGATCGCAAGTGGATGCAAATAACCAATTAGAAAATTTATACGATATACTTGAGAAAACACAAGATATAAATTGTTTATTTACTAGATATTTGAAATCCGAAGAGAAGAAACTGCAAACAAAACCATTATTACACGAACTGTTGGTAAAACTGTATGAATTACAAAAATTAGAAACAAATTCTACTGCTTATCACTGTTTATAATTGGCGAAACGAAAATTGTTCTGAACAAGTTCAAATGTCCTGAAAATTACTAAATTAAAAACAATTACTAAATCAATTGTAATATGTATGGAATCTGTTAGCCAGTCAGATTGTTTCCAGTGGTTTGAAGAAAGAGCTAAAGGATTAACTTGTTCTGACAAAGCTCATAAAATTAGAACTACAAGGGACGACTTTGAAACATTAGCATCAAGTTTTCTGAAAGAAAAATTTAACGGGAGAATGAATGAGGCGATGATTTTTGGAATAGCAACTGAAGATATTGCAAAAAATTGTTTTTGTGTTCAAACTGGTTTAAACGTCGATCAAGTAGAATTAGTGATAAACTTGAATCAACCATTCTTAGCAGCAAGTCCTGATGGGATCATAATGGACCAAGAAGCCCTTTTGGAAATTAAATGCCCATTTTCTTGTAAAGACATATCAATAGTGAATCCTAACTTCTCTAAACTTGGTCTGTTCTAGTCAGTTGCTCATAGAACTTTTTATCGCAACTTCATTTTTTCCTGTGTTGGGATAAAGTCGTCTACACTGAAAAAAATTCTAATAAAAAATCCGATTCCGATGATACTGATGAGGAATACATGGATACAGAGTCGGCAGCAACCCAAGTCAGAACACAAAAAACGCAGCAAGACACCCAATCGAGAAAGCATAAGATCCTTCCAATCACCAACAAGAACCCGGCCGTGTGGACAGTGGCGGATTTAGCACTTAGAGGCCCTAGCTGCAATTCAATTTTGAGGCCCCCTCTCAATATTTTCACTACTCACATCAGTTGTCATTTTGTATTGGTTATTATTCAATTTGTTTTCCCAATGCCACACTTTCTTGGACCACCTAATAAAACTTTAAAAAACTAAAACTCCACATGGAACCATGGGAAAAAAGGTACAAACCAAAATTGACAACATTAACAACCACGATAGAATTGAAGAAGTAGTTGAAGAACTACACGAAGAAATAGAATCGCTAATCCACACCCAATTTTCCTAATTACAAATATTCTTAATCCAGACCTGTTCATTTAATAATTGTCTTTTTTAAAGTTTTTGAATTTTTGATTTTCTACGTAAATCATACGTAAATTCTTATATTGCCTTAAATAAAATAAAGATACTATATCCTTGTCCGCGGCTGATTATTCTTTTATTCACAGCTAACCAAATAATGTACTTGGTCGTTCCCCTATCCGCAACCCGGGGACGCGCCACGCTGCAGGTTAGGCACCAGGGACGACAACAAGCAATTTGCGATCGCAAGTTTACACCCTGGAACGTGGAAAAATGGTGAACGCTTCACGAATATGCGTGTCATCCTTGCGCAGGGACCATGCTAATCTTCTCTGTATCGTTCCAATTTTAGTAGATGCACCGCCGAAGCGAGTACGATTATGATATACTTGCCCTTCAGCTTATATAGGAATATTTGTAAGTTGGCACTTGCTTGGATAAAAACCTGAAATTTAAGATTATCCGTCAAATACAGATTAACTGGGTTGTAATAATAAGTTTTAAAGTAACTATATTTTTTTAATTAACAATTAAAAAATGTATTCGTCTCTCTCGATGTTAAAGTGGGTGATACGTGGAACGTTAAAAGATACGTTTTCAAGCCGAAGCGATCTGACAGTTTGAATATTTAAACGTCTTATAATTAAAGTACCACCCTGTATAACGCTGAATAATAATGTACTCTGATGATGGAATACTTTACCACAAAAAAATTGTAGTCGTTTGATTGGTTACTCGGTTGATTTATCTAACAAAAATAATATAATAATGTTGTTTTATAATAAAAACCTAATTGGCAAACACCTCACCTGGAATAGACGTTTTCCAGTATTTAAATATGTGGCGATGCCCAGAAAAAAAACTAACTTGTTTTTTAAAAATGGAGGCAAAGAGGGCAGGTTCTGAAAATAAAATTAAATTGCTTCCTCTCAATAAAATGAAACTCAATTACAATCAACCGTATATTGAAACTGTATATCGTTAACAACAATTTCCAAATAATTCAAATGAACTCGGCAGCACAGGACAAGACAGAAAACTTCTGTGTTTCCACAACAACACAATTTTCGAATATCAAAAGATAGATACTCCATCTACAACACTTATCCAAGATGTATCGCAAGACTACAGCAAAAGCAGAATCTCAGCCTAGCACCTACATGGAAATGTTATAGTCATTCGCATACACTTATGTTACATATGTATACTGGAGGGTATTCCACACCCCCCAGACCCCCCGGTTATAAAAACTGAAAACTTGAATATGTACATGTTCTGTGTGACTGCTGTTATTTTTTGCTGAATTAAACAACAAAAATAAGTGAAAAAATTAAGCAAAACTTGAAAATTTGAACAATTATAATGGTTTGTTTTACAATTTCAGAGGGGACAAAGTTTCTCCCAAATGAACTTATTACTTGCTACAAATATTAACTTTTTAATAATAAAATAGATAGGGAAGGGGGCATCCCCCGATAGCGGTGGACGATGGGGGAAAACGAAGTTCATATTCGGACTCAGGAGGGTAATTTACATACAAATCAGAAGGAATGAGTATCAGGGCCCCAAAAAGAAATTGATTTTCATACCCGTGTTATCATAAGGTTACGTCCATTAATTACGTGGATGTTGAGAGGTGGAAGCCGAATCTCACCCAGTCTCGCTAAATATCACGTATAATTAAAGAAAAAGCAAATCTTACGACATCTCACCAGAGGGAGAGGGAGTCGAAAAATCGCCTCACGTAATTAATGGCCGCTTCCTACTTATTTTAATTTACCGATTAAATCTAAGAAAATATGAATTACATCACAATTCGTGATTTCCCGCTTAGCGTTTTGTGAGTTATTGATTTGATATGGAGCCCACGCGCCGTTCAGATATTCTTTTATTCAAAATTTAACATATTATAGAAAATTAAATTAAAAACGCATTATTTTTTTTACGCTAGGTACGGCGGCTTCATTGCACCCATGGTTGTGTGGCGAAATGGCGCAGCACAAAACAGTTTGTAATAATATAAACAAAAATCACTACTCACTTTTATATCTCAATTTATTATAAAATTATCTTCTATCTCATATTCGAGACTCAAATAAATAATCTTTGAAAACCTTCATACAAAAATACCTCCGCTCGCTTCCGCGGACTCGGTTGGAAAGGCAGAATCTCACGTCTTTCCGTATCAACATTACATGCTTGCACGAAATCACCCATCAAATTCAAAAATTTTCAAAAATTTACAAGAAATATTTACAAAATAGTTTTCAAAATATAAAAATCATCCAATACCAATATTTACACAAATTCAAATATATTCAAATGATAATATATTTTGAATTTTATTGAAGATAATAACATTTTCAACAAAAAATGTCTAAAAACTTTTGCTGTAAAACCGATTTTTATATGACAAAACACGGCATCAAAACTTAAACTCAAGGGTGCTAACGCAAATTCTCTCTCTTTAGAGAGAAAAGTTAAAGGCAATAGACACAGCATGTATCTGACCTAAATCTAGATAACAACGAGAGTGCACACACGCTGTAGCCTAAAGAGCGTGATGACAAGAGGCCACTTGAATAACCGTAGATGTTATTGCACGATTGGCCAGCTGTTTGGATTTAACCCACAGTTCTTCGAGCAATGGGTAGGTGTACCCACCAATCGCAGGTTTGATGTTGGTTGCTTCGATCCGTTGGTCTCACAAATGAAGTTAGCGGTACTATCAACTTCGAAATGAAGTGCTCTTGGGGCGCCAAATATCGAAATAAAACACAACAAATAGAAAGAAGGGGATTTATTCGATATTAAAGATGTCAAGTGAGAGATTTGGTTGCGTAAAACACACAGATAACAATAACTATACAAGATACTTGGACACTTGGTCCACAAACAGTTAAAGCTGAAGGCTTTCAAAAAAATAAATCTGCTGCTGATGGACTGACGGTCGTCTATAACCCAGTATGCAGAGGGCCAACAACTCCTACTCATGCAAAGCTAACCAAACAGATTGGTGCGAGGCTTGATTTGACGTTAGACAAAAAAGTGATTGAAAATATACTAAGTGAACAGCGCTTACCCAAAAATGTTATCCGGTCCGGGTTCCTTCCAAGAGCTCTTTTCTGGATCCGGATCTGTGCCAATGAGCTAAAACTACTGAAACAGATAAATGCCACTCACATAAGCAATTAACAAAACACAAGATTATCCAACTCAAGCTATCTGATTTGACCAACTCAACATAAGCAGAGGTCTATCGCCAAACTGAATATCGGTGTAAGTAAAAAAAAAGATTTTATCGGCAGCAGTTATAAAAAGGTTCCAAGGTGTAATAATTAATTGTCAAATTCGCTGGTTAGGATATCAAAAATATACAAAATCGGTGCTATTGCTTGAATAAGGCGTTGGAAGTTCCTTCCCTGAATTTTCTCCAATTATTTCCAAAAAACCAATATCCGGGAAAATATTCAAAATTTATGCCAACAGGGCTCAGCAAACAACAAAACCTTCTATCTGTCGGTTATCGGTTGACCTTGCAAATTTTCTCCACTTTTAATAATTAATACTACACATATAGATATCCACTACAGATCCAACTTTAATCTTATCCAGATTCCAAATCTTGGTAACAAATCCAGTAAATTCTGTCAAAAAAAATTATATGTTTCCAATTTTAGGCGAGAATTTATTTCAATTTTAAATAAACAATTTTAACAATTTTAAACGTCCTGCCACGTTCGTCTTTAATTATCAAAAAGCCTCTTATTAGGGGCGAGCTCTCAGTTGATTACCCTTGTACAAGGTGCGTCATAATTATTCATTTCTGAATAGATGGAAATTTTATGTAACAACAAATGTAACGTTACAACGCTGGAATGACACATTGGTAACGCAAGTTACTAAGAGACTTGTTATTTAGGAATGAACAAGAGTTTCTACAAGAATTGACCGAGACCACACATATTTTCGTTGGTTCTCCATTTATAATATTTCATCATTTTTTATCCAATTATTACTTCATGTAACAACCTTTCGCAAACATAAACAAAATCATTATTGTAATAAATTTATTAAAAGATTTATCAAGTGAATCATCTAAGAAGTGTCCAATCACAAGCAAAAGCAAGTTATAACTAGCTACTAAATATCGTGATACCTAGCCCGTACAAGCATTTAGACCCCAGGGTTGCTTAATACGGATTGGGGAATGCCTGAATTAACTTAGTAGGTTAGCCGAACAATTGCTGACTCTAAGGTACTCGGTTTGAATCAAGGGAAAATCTAAAAACTTTCATATGACTGTCTCCGTGCTTCCCCCTGAGGCGGTCACCCTGAGTTTTATGATTGCCGCTATTCACTATTTAAAATATGGTTACACGCATTTCCCCAACGCAATATTATGAATGACTTAAAAATGTGATTTTACATTTTAATATAAAAAAATTGATTTACTTTAAAACATATTTATTTTACAACAAATTAATTTTTATTCGACGGATAATCTTCCGAAGAAGTAAAGTACCAACTTACAAATGTTTTTATATAAATGAAATAGCAAGTAAAGATAATCGTACTCGCTTCGGCGGTACATCTACTAAAATTGGAACGATACAGAGAAGATTAGCATGGTCCCTGCGCAAGGATGACACGCATATTCGTGAAGCGTTCACCATTTTTCCACGTTCCAGGGTGTAAACTTGCGATCACAAATTGATTGCTCTCGTCCCTGGTGCCTAACCAGCAGCGTGGCGCGTCCCCGGGTTGCGGATAGGGGAACAACCAAGTATACAATTTGGTCAGCTGTGAATAAAAGAATAAACAGCCGCGGACAAGGATAAATAGAATCAGCAATCACTAAAAAAAAACAATAAATAGAATCACGATTGTTCCAAACCGTTATAATATGTCCTATTTCATCCGTAGGATTTCTAAAACATATTTCACCTCTAAACCTCTAATCAATTCTTCTTCTTTTCTCCTTAAACTTGATATACGGATAATTGGTCTATGTAGAAGCATTGAATATCTACACTAGAGAAGAATGCGGGACGAGAATAATTATGTCCCGTCACTGTGCCACTTTCAGTTTTTTCTGTATATAATAGTTTTCGATATTTTGGAGTTATGAATTTAGCTGCTAAATGTAATATCGTTTTCTGATGCTGCAGTTTCTTTTTCTTGAGATAATCGTTCTTGAAATGCTTTTATGGGTTATAAATATTCTTTCAAATATAAAACCGTTGCTTTATTGATAGGGTTCAGTAATGGATAATTTGCATTAAACTCAAATTCACTTCAAATTCGCATTTATTTATAGTTCAATATACCTATAATCAGAATATTCGTGTGATCATTCAAAATTGTATATTGCCGGCTTGCAAATCATTAATGCAATGTTATAATTGATTTTAAAAATTCACGTGATTGAAATCAGATCATGACGACATGAACCTAAACATAACCTAAAATAACGAATATCGTATCTATGAAGTAATCAAATCTTGCTTAGTTACTAACTGTCATTTTGGTGACGTCAAAATCCTAAAACGTCACATTGGACAGTAGTAGATATACATTTAAATTTAAATATTTTTTTCTGGTTTTATTTGCGAACCAAATTTAAAAAATTTAAGATGACATATTATGTTGTTATGTAAAATCGTTATCTGCTAAAATTAAAAATCATGCAAATTGGTCATTCAGCAAAATGAAAATTTGTTGTGCTTAATTCTGTAAAGCTGGGGTTTGCTAGAAGCAATAGCAGTAGAGCGGATACGGCTGTCATCCGGCATCACCCGCAATTGCAATTCCTAATGGGTTTTGCTGCGCTTCAATTGTATCGTCTATCAAGCCACATGACAGATATTGCATCCGCATAACGTTGCGTACCTGCTCATATCAATATCTGTAATGTGGTTTGATAGACGATACAATTCAAGCGGAGCACCTCCTGGTTTTTGCTTGCGGTTAATGACGGCGGCCGTAACTGCTCTACTGCTACTGCTTCTGGCAAACCCCAGCTTAAAGGTTTCGAAGTTCCTTTTACAAACTCCAGCATGGAATGCTTCGAATTTCAGCGAACTGCCACTTCTTGTCAACTTGCTAATATTTTGAGTGATTTACAGCAATCACTAATTTCTTGCAGTGTTTCGACGTGTTTTGAAATTCAATTAATTAATTTTGTTCTTCAAACGTGTGTTTCAGTACAAGATTGAATTATGCGCGGCACAGTTCACCCAAATATAGTTTTTGAGGGCTTTATTCTTCGCGCAGTTATTCTTCAATCCTGTCATTGTTTTTACAATACTCGATTGCCTGCTTAATATTCATTTCATCAAAGAAAGAACGCATGATTTTTCAGAATGTGTCATGGCTTCAACTGTAATAGCCATTAGACTCAATAACTGTGAATTGAAAATTAGTTTGCAATTAAGAGCCCTCTTTCAAAATCAGGTAACTTATCAGCGACAAAGAAACGAAAGTTCAGAAAAGGATAAACATATATAAATATAACTAAAACTTTAGTAACTAAAATTTTAGTTTTAAAAAGGTTTAGTTAGGTAAAAAGGGCCAGTTCTACCTACATACAAAGCAGGTATAAATTTTAGTTTTATGACAAAAGGAATTTATCCATTTCTGAACTTTCTTGTATATTTATGAAATATGAAAATAAAAGAAGTGTACACTTCAAAAATTTATTAGAAAAGTTTCTTTATTTCAACCTTCGTTACACATACATTACATAATTACATGATTTATTTATTCCCGGGGAGGATTTCTTATTTCCATTCCTCTTGTTTTCCTGGGATCAATGATTTCGGGAAGAAGACATTTATGGTAAAAATTTTCAAGCTGCTTTTCCATCTTTTCGGTCCAAAAAAAATCGTCCTTTTCAATCTGAAAAAACAACATTTATAAATAAAATAAATCCACTATTTACCTCACATCGTTATTTGAATCTTACCTTCTCAACCAAAATTCCTGCCTGTGTCCATATAACAAAGTAGCAAATGCTTCGTTGTGTTATATGCAACTGACCCTGTATTTGGAAATAATATTGGTGATTTCTACGCAAATGTACCATGTTGTTCTCATCTAATGTAACATATTTAATACATCCTTGTTTTATTGCATCTATTGGGTGTAATTTGACGGCATTTGCAGGACATTTGATTTCGATGATAGCATCTAAACCTATCAATCCATCCGGAGAAGCACCAAGCATAAAATATTCCTCGTCGATAAAAAAACCGCAAGGTTCAACGGCCAGTTTATATTCTTCTTCGAATTTTCTTATGGCACCTACTTCGTTTTGCTTACCGTATTGCGTGTTGGCGTTCCCCAAGAAAGTATTGTACAGTAAATTGTTAACTTTATTTACACACGAAGTATTTTTCCGTATGCTACAAATGCTTTTAAAATTCGACGCAGTAATTCTGTATGTCCTTTCTTTGAACCACAATGGATTTCCAGCTTGTCCCCTCGTTAATTCTTCAATTTTTAAAATTTCCTCTCGAGTCTTTCTTAAACTATTTAGAAATTCTTCAGATTTTACTTGATACTCTGTATCTGTTATATCAGGTACATATTCAGTTTCTTCCGTACCGTAATGTTCATCAGGTGTTGCCGCAGTCTTAACTTTAAAAATTCGTTTTCTAACCAATTTCATTCTTTTGTAACGAGCCTTCCTCAGTTTAACTTTGATAATATAATTTTTAGTCGGTCCACGTGGACTTTCGTTCATAAACTTTTTATGGAGTATTTTATGAAATTCTTCACCACTGTTATATGAAATAGCTGCAGCTTCACATCTAGTTTCATATGATCTCCTAGTAGAATAGTTAATCCTTTTTCCAGATACAAATTTGCATACAATGGAATTATATTGTTCTGCTGCATTATTAGTCATATTTAATATTAAACTATACGCATTATCAATCAGTCGTTTAAAGCACGCCTGCACATCTTCATAAAGGCCACATTCAGACATAGCTGGGACATAATTTTCTTCATCATTTGTTCTCTCGCAATTGAAATAATTGATTTCGGCACAGTTTTTATGCTCCCCGAACACATGAGAAGGAGCATTTTTCATATCGTCAATTAACAACAACACTTGTTCTTCAAAAGGTATATTTTCTTGACGCCTATTTTCTACAGCTTTTTTAACTGCCGCAACTAGACGATAATTTCTAGTGTCCACAAGTTTTCGTAACTGCATTGGAACAGGAAGGTTCTTTCCTTTGCTCATTTTTCTAACTTTTATCTCGCGAAGATGCTTACTAAAGTTTCGGATTAAATGGTTCGTGCATTCCACTTTATCTACCACACATGTACCGTAAGGTCGAGTTTCTACAAGCTTTTTATATACACTACTATCTCCGTCGCCGACAAGCTTTGTGTATTTAATGCCATGCATATCTAAACTTTTCTTAAAGCCTTCCACGATAATTTCAGTTTCCATGCCAGTTGAGGGACCATTATAGTTTCGGTAGCATAGATGTTCCGTCGCTGCAGATCCTTTATTTTCAGAACGAGCACAAATACAGCAGTATTTGTTTCTCACAGCTAAAAACAATAGTTTTTGGGTTCTTTGTCCAATTATACAAGCCTGTAATAGAAGTTTGTCATATAGAAATGCATGCGGTACAATAAAAAATAAATAAGAATAATTTTCAAGGGCTTATACGTAGGTAAATTTTTTGTATATACATAATTTACTCTAGCGGTTAACCTCTTAATAATTTTGATTTTAAAATTACTTACCACACCAGAAAGAGCATTGTAATTTATATTATAAGAACGTTTGGACCATGCCCCATCTGCGATCACCGTGATGCATGGAATTCCATCAGAATCTACATCACCATTCAACTTTGCTAACCTCGCTTCTTCTATTCCATTTTCATTTATTTGGTTCCAGAGCGTTTCATGTATTGTATCGGCAATGTCATTCTGGCACTTGGAAAACTTCTTCGAATCCATGAATGGCACATTTAAAAACGATAAAAATTCTTCTGCAGTTGAATATCCAATTCCTGAAGAAACTACGCCCAAAGCTGCTGCATTGTTTATTCCTTTGGAATCCTTTTCCTTATCGGTAGTTATATCTATTACAATATTGCACATTTTACACTTCAACCGAATAGTGCTGAAAAGACCATTTCTCTTTTCCTCCACAATGTACATATCTGTAATATTACATCCACAAGATCCGTGATTGTTTACAGCTAATATTTGCTGAAAAAGATGATCTAGATCTACAAAACGCCTTCCTTCTGGATGAAACCCTATTTCTTGACTTGGACCGCAACTATCATTCACAACTTCAAGTTCTATATCATCACTGTAGTTACCATGTTCGCTGTCAAATTGTCTTGATGTGTCAGGTTCATTTTCTGCAGTTTTACAATAATCATGGTCCCTATAAAAGATTAATGTTGAATGTAATGCTGAAAATTAATTAAATTACACTTACATGTTAACAATATCTCTTGATGTATCTGCTACATTTTCTGTTTCAACTTCAATAAGTGGTAATGCATCATCCGCTGTACTCCAATTATCAATCGGAACATTGCAATCATCATTTGATGCAATTTCTTCAGGATTCTTTTTAAATCTAAAATTATATCAAAACATATGCATGTCAATTTTAAATTCATGAAAAATATTTGCGAAATAAATGTTGAAAATAATTTAAAAATTTACTTACCGTCGCAACTGCGCCAAACGTCGATTACGAGGTCTGGTGGATATTGCTTTAGATTTTCTTCCCATTATGAATTGCACACAAATAACACAAAAATCCTATTTAATACTTCGATTTATTTTCTCTGTCAATTTTGCTAGAAGGTTATGTTTACATTTTATATATGTAGTATTATAGTATATGTAAGGATTACCAACCGCAAAAACATTTTTTTAAAGATAATAGTTACGGAATGAACCACCAGATAAAAGCATTATCCAATATTAAATTACGAATTATTTAGATTCGTAATTACGGCGTAATTTCGCATCAAACAAAAAAAGTACCTTCATAAAGTCATATTAAAATTAACTAATCTAGCTGGGAAAGTCACTCTGTATTTAAAAAAATTAAAGAAAAGCCATCTTTTTAAATTTTTTTAATTTTTTCATTTTCTTCAGGACTTTACCAGATAGATTAATTAATTTAAAAATTATTTTATTAAAGTAATTTTTGTATTCGATGCGAAATAACGCCGTAATTCTACATGGAAAATTATTCAATATGGCGGACACGAAAGGGGGCTCTTAAATTTACTAAGCCACTTTTTGATTGTGGTTGTGAAGACAGAACTACCCCACGCCTTCGTAAAAGTTTATAAGCATTTGGTGATTTATAATATCTCCATATGATGGCCACAATTTTCTCATCCTTTTTAAACTTTGTATATTCTTTGTGAAAAAGCGGCAAAGAGTTAATATCTCTAGAAACTAGTTCGGCGCGAGCCGATTCGGTGCAAAGATTTTTCGGAGCGAGAATAAAATATTTGAAAAAAAAAGAAAGAAACATTAAACATTACATTACATTAAACATTAATAGATAAATAATATAAATAATAAATTTATTACAATTAATATACTGAAGTGTTATTTTTACTGAAATTCCAATTTTTCAACAATTCCAATTGTTATGGTAAATATTATTTCCAAAATTTTCCAAATCCAAGTTTTAATTTTGTTTTAATGTTAAATAAAATTTTAATTTAAAAATGGAACGATAAACGTGAGCGCGCCTTATCATCCAGATGCGACGTGCACATCCAAATTTTACTTTTCCTTCCAAATTATACGAATTAAATTTTCGTAAAAAAAAAAACAATTACAATTTCCTGTAATTTCCAATTGTATCATTTATTAATCAACGGATCCAATCTCATTCCTCTAGATCCAAATTTAAATATCCAAAAACAACTTCTACACCATTCAAATCTTGAGATAGTTACCAAAATAAAATCAAACTAAATTATTACTCACTTTAAATCTCGGTTTTATTTTCAAAATTATAAAATTTTGAACAAATTTTAAATAAATCAAGGAGACAAACTTACGTCTCAACCGCTACATGCGGCCATTATCGGCAAAAATCCTGGTTTCCACCGCCCATTGCTGCCACTACCATTCTTTGGCGGGAAAACCAGCAAATACAAAAATACAATTTATACAAAATAAATATACAAGTTCCAAATTAATTACAAAATTCCAATGAAGGATTTTGGAACATGACATCACCCTCCTGGATTTTATTGTTTAACCCAGGGTTAACAATAAAATTCATCCAACTTTGTTATGATTCCAAAATCAAAATTTAAAATAAAATTATAAAATCGCATCAATTAATTCTCATTTCCCATATTCTACAAATCAAATTAAATTGTATAAAATTTTTCATCGCATAAAATTATAAATTGTAGCTCTAATTAAAACTTGATACTATAACTTCCTATAATTAAATCATAATCATTTTAATTTTATAAACCCCCAAATAACACTCTAAATAATTCTAAAATATGAATTTTTATCTGAAATTTTTTAACTTTCTTGAGATTCTCTTAACTTTATTACAATCAACCATCTTCCAAATAATACCTCGTAAATTTAAATCCGATTCTTCCTTTTGAAAATTTTCTTTTACATAAGAATTCGTAATAATTTCTTCTAACGTATTGTATCTTCAAAATGTACTTTTTCGCATTCTTGGCAATTTTACTTTTTTATTTTTCTTCCATTAGATTTACATTTTCTAATCAATTTCCCACTGTTTTAAAAATAACCTCCAATACATCTTAAATCTTCAAATCTTCTTAACCATCAAAATACTATTAAACCATCAAAATACTATTAAACCATCAAAAATCTTCATCATCAACCTTCAATACTTCTTAACTTTATTAACTTCTAAAACATCATTAACTTTTAAAATTCATAATTTTCAAACAGTAATCCATTTTTCAGAAACATCCATCTTGATGCTAAAATTTTATTAAATAATTGTTGCCCAAAAATACAATTTATTTCCATAGTTGCCATTAAATTATTTTCACGATACCATCATTCATAATCATCATCATCAATTATCAATTTGTTAGAAAATTCTTATTTATTATTAAATAGTTGTAAATTCATCGGATTAATTTTTGTAAAATTTTTGTTATTAAAATCGATTAAGTTTAAATTTAATTATTCTGGTTAATTCGAAAGTTTATTAATAATTTGTAAATTCTAATCTTCTCAAGTATTGCAAAAATTTCATTATTATTTCATATCGTTAAGTTTTATTTAGTTGTTTTATAATCTATTTGTTATCCGACTTTATTTTATGTGACTACCATTTTTTCATTTTACACTTAATATTTTTCTTCAAAGTTATTTCAGATGTCGAAGTCCATTCTTTTTTGTTTTTTTCAAATTCGTATTTGCCAAATTTTGTTTTCTGTGCCAAAGTTACTGTTTTTATTTTCTTCCTATTTTTTATTTTTCTTAATGAATTCAATTTAAATTTTGTTTTAAATATTGTAAACGTTTTTGCAATTTTGTGTCTTTTTATTCGAGATATTTTCATGTAGTGAAATTTTGCATATTTCCATTTGATCTTTTTGATTTTCGAGTTTTTAATGCTAATAAACTTTTTCATTTTGAATTTTTCAATTTTTACTATTATAAAATTTTCCAATAATATTTCCTTGCTTTTGTAATGAAATTTTTCAATTATGTTTTCATAGATTATTTTATTACTGTCTTGATTAATAATTTTTTTATCCAATAATGTGATTTTCTCATCGGTCAATTTAATGCTGTTTACCTTTTGAATTTCTTCACACAACGATTTATTTTGAATTTTAAGTATAGAATTTTCATTTCTTAGTTCATCATTAATTTTGGGTAAATCCTTACGAGATAACAATTCCACCTTTAATTTTTGTATTTCAAATTTTTGTATTTCAATTAAATTTTTGTACTCATGAACGTGTTCTTTTACAACTATCTGCTGACTATTTTTTTCTTTAAAATTTACTTCCAATTTTCTTGGTGTTAACAAACCTTCTTGCATAGTGATTACCACTTCCAATTGCGTCACCTTTTCCATTAATGTTGGGATTTCTTTGATTTCTTCACATTTAAATTCATTTTCTATTACCATTTGGTTTGCCCAACTCATATTTTCGAACATATTCTTTTCTTTGCTATCTTGCTCCAATTCTGGTCCATTTACGAACATATTCTTTTCTCGATTCCACTCATCTCTCCATTCTGTTATATTTTTATCTAATATTTTGTTTATTTCCTTTTTTAAATCTTGATTTTCCTGTTTTAATTCTTGATTGTCTCGTTTTAACTCCTGAATAAATGTTTTCATTTCTTGCTTATTAGTGTCAAATTGTTTATTAATTTCGAGTAACATCGACATCATCACACCATATTGACCACCCTCCATATTGTTGTTTCTTTTGTCTATCTTAACATAAATTTCATTTATTATTTTTGTGTTTCTTTCTCGCCTTTCATGATAAGCTTTATGATATTTCTTGTGAATTGTTTCAGAATTCTTTGGATCTTCTGTTTTTTCAATTTTCATTTTTTTTTCATCATCTTTGTTTTCCCGTTTTTCTATTTCTTCTATTTCCAATATTTTCATTCTATCTTGTAACTCCAATTGTGCTTTTGTAGCCATTTTTTATTTTATTTTTTTATTTTTTTACGAGTAATCTTAATCTCAGGGTAAAGGTAGGTTCAGTTATTATCGAGCCCCACGTTCTGGGATGCCAGATGAAGTGTTATTTTTACTGAAATTCCAATTTTTCAACAATTCCAATTGTTATGGTAAATATTATTTCCAAAATTTTCCAAATCCAAGTTTTAATTTTGTTTTAATGTTAAATAAAATTTTAATTTAAAAATGGAACGATAAACGTGAGCGCGCCTTATCATCCAGATGCGACGTGCACATCCAAATTTTACTTTTCCTTCCAAATTATACGAATTAAATTTTCGTAAAAAAAAAACAATTACAATTTCCTGTAATTTCCAATTGTATCATTTATTAATCAACGGATCCAATCTCATTCCTCTAGATCCAAATTTAAATATCCAAAAACAACTTCTACACCATTCAAATCTTGAGATAGTTACCAAAATAAAATCAAACTAAATTATTACTCACTTTAAATCTCGGTTTTATTTTCAAAATTATAAAATTTTGAACAAATTTTAAATAAATCAAGGAGACAAACTTACGTCTCAACCGCTACATGCGGCCATTATCGGCAAAAATCCTGGTTTCCACCGCCCATTGCTGCCACTACCATTCTTTGGCGGGAAAACCAGCAAATACAAAAATACAATTTATACAAAATAAATATACAAGTTCCAAATTAATTACAAAATTCCAATGAAGGATTTTGGAACATGACAATACATGTATAAAAAATATGTAATGTTAGGGATTCATTTCGTAATTATACGATAATCCTCGCAGATAGTCGATTATATTTCGGTTTGCTTAATCGCTTACTATGGTTTTTATGCGTTTATCCGCATTCTGATATTTTTTAAATTTTTTGGGTGGTTCGTGGCCTGCTAGTAGGTGTTCATAAAACATATCACGTCCTCTTTGAACTTTCTTCAAAGCTTCGATGAATTTCCATAAAATGGGATGGTCCATACCTATTTCCATTTGGAGGCGTCGATGAGCCGCTTCGGCATGATTATTCGTTCTGCCCATGTCATTTAATACCCGATTATATAATGACCACAACTCTGGGGGGACAATTGCAGGCCTTCTAGTATTCCCTCGACGGTTCATTCGCCCAACATAATAATCCTCGAACCATTGCAGTAGAGGTTGAAGTTCTTCTGGCAACACTCCAGCTCAAGTGTCTATTGCTTCGTCTAAATCAGCAGTCGGTACAAATGCGAGAGATACCACCATTCTAGCATACAGAGCGAAATTGGAATCTGTATTGTAAGTCCTGCTTAAGTTTAAGTTGCTTAGTTGTTTCTTTATATTTTTTATCAAATGAAAAAAGCATCCATGCATTTCCGCTGTTGGAAACGCGTTTTTGAATGCAGAAATTGAAGCTAATTCAAAATCACATGATATATGTGATGGATTCAAATTTGGTTCCAAATTTTTTAGCATATCTATCATTGCTGTATATGTTGCAGCTTGTTTATTAGGAAGAAGCGCGTATAAAAATGGATGCACTCCTCCATGCTTTTCTGCCAAAATCACGTACACCTGTGAAAATAATGGTGGCAAAATTATAAAGTTGCCATCTATGAACCAATGGTCACATTCGCTCAATATCTGCAATAAAAACCAAATTAATTGTTTTGGAAGTTCAAAATATTGAATACAGCAAAACAAAAACAAATACTTACGCGGAGATTTCGTTCACTGCCAAATATTAAAATTCTTCCGGGAACTTGACCACTATCAGCCAGTAAAAAGTTTTCTTGAATCCCGACCTGGGGTTCGTAAACTTTATATTTATCGGGAATAATTAAATCTATGACACTTTCCGGCGTAGGGGAGACAGCTTGTACAAAATTTCTCCTCCTTTGGATCATTTTTCGTAATGCACCGTGGTTTGGCATGGCTCCTAAAGCACCTTCAGATATATCGTCAAGGCAAGCATCGATAACTTGGGAAGTTCTTTCCGGAGTTTCTTCTTCAATTCTTCTCTTCATTTGAGTTACAGCTCTATCAACTTCAACTTTTGCTGCCGAACTATCGTGCAAATGTTCATTAATTCTTTTGACTATAATGCCACTTCCAGTGTGAATTCGAGCTTTGCAGTAATCTTTCCTTTCGCATCGCCAAAATATTTTTGTACTGCAAGCGCTCATGCGGTCATAGATGTAGATAAATCCATCACTTGTGAATTTTTCTTTTTGGCGTTTACTTACCATGGTGGCCATTATTTTTTGAACTTTATAAAATCTTAGTGCGCTTTTTCTCAGTTATCGTTCTCCAAATCGTTGTTGGATTACTTTGGTTGATTTTGCTTATATAATGGATTCAATTCTTAAATAGACGTCAAATTTTTTGTAAAATGTGTCGTTTGAAGGATACCGGAAATAATTAAATCTATGACACGGATACGGGGTTTTCAAAAAAAAATAAAAAAAAATCTTGATTTTTTCAACATTTTTTTACTTACTTTAATTCATAACTCAAAAGCCGTTTATTTAGCCAATAAAATAAAATGAAATGAATCCCTAACACAGTAGCTACATTAACTTATTTTTTTATTCATGTGTATTAGTTTTAATAAATTTATAATTTATATTAAATACCTATTAATGTTTAAATTTTTAAAATTAAACTTTTCTTCTTTTTTTTTTCAAGTATTTTATTTTCGCGCCGAAAAGTCTTTGCGCCGAATCGGCTCGCGCCGAACCGTCTTCGCGTCGAACTGTCTTCGCGCCGAACCGGCTGCGCCGAATCGAACGCGCCGAAACGGTCGCACCGAAACCTCCCATCCCGTCAGTTTTTGACTTGAGATGAAATCATAGGATTTTTCTTGGGTTTAAAAAAATCTGTATTATATTGATTGTAGAAATTTCTCGATATTGGCGTTTTGCTGATTGCATGGGATGATTCTCTTTCATGGCAGCCGTGACGGTTTACTAGTCTTTTTTTATTTTTTCAATTCATCCAACGTAAAATTTGGATGAATTTTTAATACTGTTGAAAATACTGTTTTTATTATGTCAGGAAATTCTTCTTCGAAACTTTTTTTTGCCGAATTACCTTTTCAGGTATACCGTTTTTCCGCCCAATTTGGATAACATGGTAATCTGAATATTAAAGATTAAATAATAAGTTAGTAACTATGTAATAAAAAAACGTAGAAAAATTAAAATTACGGATAAGAATTAATTAATATTCGTTTGATGAAATACTAACCAAATCTCTTTTAAAGTGAGAGTAATTTTTGATTTTTGCTTCCAAGGTTATTAAGTCTTCATTGGATCCGATAGGAAAGTTTACATCTCTCGTGACGAAATCATCATGAGGTGGTTTTGTTGTGTTTTTAATTGCTTCCAATTTATCTAAAATAGCATCGAATGTTACTTGTAGATTCGCCAAGTGGATAACGTATGTTTTTCTCGACTCTTCGATCTCATTTTTGAGTTCCAACCTGGTACTCTCAATCTTTTCTTCAATTTCACTTAATTTGGCCATTAATAAGCCATCCGTGTTGCTAACATCATTTTCGTAAGCTAATAATATAATAAATTAAATATATAATAAATGTTATTTGCGATAAAAGTTTTACAAAGTTGTTAATTTCAGCATCATTACAATCAGAAAAAGAACTCAAAATAAAAATTTGAGTAAATTTGTGGTTTTTAGTATGTATTTATGGTTAAATTCAAAATAATATAAGAATAATACAATACGTAGAAAATCAAAATTCAAAAAATTTAAAAAAGAGACAATTAACACATAACAGGTCTGAATTAAGAAAATTTGGCAAAATGAAAAATTCGTAATACGATAGTACAATATAACGTTATTTCATGGTTATTGCCATTCTTCAGTTGCACGCAATCGCTTACATTGTGAAATAAGAAAGAAAAAATTTTTTTCACACTAAACAAAAATATACTAAATTGTACAAAATTGACTTACCATGACCTCCAAAGATTATCAAAACTGAACTTGTTACATGAAGTATGAATAATTTAAAAATGATTTGAGTTGCGTGCAACTGAAGAATGGCAATAACCATGAAATAACGTTATATTGTACTATCGTATTACCAATTTTTCATTTTTTCAAATTTTCTTAATTCAGACCTGTTATGTGTTAATTGTCTCTTTTTTAAATTTTTTGAATTTTGATTTTCTACGTATTGTATTATTCTTATATTTTTTTGAATTTAACCATAAATACATACTAAAAGCCACAAATTTACTTAAAATTTTTTATTTTGAGTTCTTTTTCTAGTTTTACGCCTCACGGTTAAAAAACGTGGTAAATTTTGAATTTTGAATTTTTTCAAAGTTTTTAGAAATCATATTAAGAGGGCAGTGCCTTCGGATTTCAAACTAGCAGTGCTAGGTTAACGAATTTCTTAGTTCAAATCATTTTTAAATTATTTATACTTCATGTGACAAGTTCAGTTTTGATAATCTTTGGAGGTTATGGTAAGTCAATTTTGTACAATTTAGTATATTTTTGTTTAGTTTCAAAAAAATTTTTTTTTCTTATTTCACAATGTAAGCGATTGCGTGCAACTGAAGAATGGCAATAACCATGAAATAACGTTATATTGTGCTATCGTATTACGAATTTTTCATTTTTTCAAATTTTCTTAATTCAGACCTGTTATGTGTTTATAATAATAAAATTCTCGTCCAAACTTTGATAATATAAAATTAATTATTGAGCTTAGTGGACTAAAATCAAACTCAGTTTTTACGAAGTCGACGTTTCGAAGACTTTATGTCTTCCAAAAACAAAAGTGGATGAATGTATTGATATACTCAATGGATACGACAACCTACTTACTTTCACTTATGAACTAGAATCCAATAACTCCATTCCGTTCTTAGACCTCAAAATTGAAAGAAAAAATGATGGTACATTAACCACCGATATCTACAGAAAACCATCATCTACTTCTTCTAAATTACAATTCATCACATCCGTTGAACCAAAAATTGAGTGTCATTAACACGTCAAAACACAGAATTTATAACTGCGTACCGGAAAATCTCATCCCTGAAAGACTTAACAATTTAAAATTTCAACTACTCCAAAACGATTACCCAACTCGCCTTGTAGATAATGTCCTTTTTCGAAATAAACCCACATTTTCGTCAAACAAACCTTCCGACCTAGAAAACGTAGAAAATACCAAATTTAGCAAAATTACCTACCATCCATGGTTGAACCATAAAATAAAACATACATTTAAAAATTTTATAAACGACGGTTCAATAAAATTAGCTTTTCATAATCCATTCAAATTAGGAAAACTTCTTTACTCAAGAACTAAAGATAAAGTACCTACTCTAGATAGAGCTAATGTTATATATAAAATTGTATGTGAATGTGGTCAACACTACATTGGTCAAACTAAGCAAAATCTATCAAACAGAATTAAACAACATCTATATGACATACGATACAAATCTACAAGAACGGGTATCTCTGAGCATACTGTAGTAAACTCGCACAGTTTCAAAAATGAAGATGTAGAAATTCTTGCAACAGAAATGAATTACCATAAGAGAACTTTTCTGGAGGCGGCCTACATTTCAACCTCAGAAGAAAACCTTAACAAGCAAACCGATTTTGGTTATATAAACGCTGGCTACAAAAATATTTTAAATTGTTTCAAAGAAAAAATTTCAAAACCAAGCTAACACCTTCACGACAACACTTTTGCATTTTTCTGTCTACGCCTTTATTTTTTACTTTAGTTTCTACGATTTATTGTATTGATGTTCGAGCTGTTGATTACTTTCTTCTATTTGCTATTTGTTTTTTAATTTGTTTACTGTCCGATTGTTCACAATTTTAATGTCATTTTAATGACAGACACATTTTAAAAATATAGATTTATTTACAAATTTTAATTCAGTTCATATTTTCATATTTTAACAATTTATCTGTGACCATTTGTGACTCTCCCTTTTTAACATCTAATTTTATACAGTCAAACAGCTCGACATCCATTTTTTACTAGGTATAATTATTGCGTTTTAATGTTTTTATTTATTGTAACGTTGCTTCTCTTCTAGTCTTGAAGATGAAGACATAAAGTCTTCGAAACGTCGACTTCGTAAAAACTGAGTTTGATTTTAGTCAACTAAGCTCAATAATTAATTGTATATTGTTATGTGTTTATTGTCTCTTTTTTAAATTTTGATGTTCTACGTATTGTATTATTCTTATATTTTTTTGAATTTATCATTACAATCATTAAAATTATTTTTATCTTCCTCGCCGTTTCAACTGCAAGCTCGCTCAGGCTATCTTCATGTCGAGATAAACCGGCTTCCTTGCGTAATGCTTTTTTCAATGATAGAGTAGCATCGACAGAAGTGGGCCACACTTTGGCTTTCATGCTATAGGATGTTAAAAAATTGATATTTTCGAGCACTATTTTCGTCTATTTGTAGGGAAAGGGATTTAGGAAAAAACAAATTTTAAAATTTTTAATTTTAACATATATTTTTACATCGTTAAGTAAAAAAAAAGAAACTTGCGATTTCACGATTTTGCTGACAGAAGTCAGAAGAATATGACTTTTTTATGTTAAATGATTTATTTTTCTAAGAAATCGTATGTAAAAACCAATTTTCAAGTAAGATATTTTTTATTATATTGCCTTAAAGATACACAAAACAATGAAAAAATTAATAATCAAAAAAATGTGAAGAAAAGGTCCAAAAAGTTATTCCTAGTCTGTCATATCTAGATCAAAGTCACAATTTTGGCACGTGAAATAGCCTCTATTTCCTATGTCGACGCACTTCAGATGAAACGAACGATAGCACGTGTTGCATTCGATTGAATTATTTTTTGTCATATTGTGTGGCATCAATTTAGCGCAACTCAAACAAAAGTCAGGGTTTTCTTTTGAGGATGACGAAGAATCCGAACGTTTCACCTTTTTTGTAGGACGTTTTTTCGGAGAAGGGGTTTTTGATTTGCTTCGCTTTGCAGCTGCCTCTTATGCTACTTTCCTGTTTTCGGGCGATGTGATGATGGCGTCCACAGTTCGATTTTTTCTTCGGTGTAACGCGACGAAGTGGACTGACTCTATCCAGTGTTGACTGATACGTGGAAGCAACAGCCGAAAATCCAGCAGAACTAACCTCTTTATGCGCATCCGGCTCTTCTTCAAAACCCATACATTCAATCCAAGGGGTTTCTTCAATTGTAACTTCACTGCTGCCTTCTGCAGCAACAAAATCCTCGTCTGCAAATATTTCCGGATTGAACGGAAATATTCCGGTTCGTTGAAAACCATTTGCAATGTTACGGGAATTCGCGGTATTTTGAATAGAAACGGCAGCGATTTCAGCAACATGGGAAATTTCAAGTAATAAACCGATATGGTTTTTTGTCCAAGCATCGGATTGCACAGCATGTGACTTTTTCAGTGGACCAAAAATCTTTTTGCGTGGGTATAAATAAAATGGCGGAATTGTATCACCAGCAGCACTAACAGCGATGGTCATTGTGAATATACTACAATTGTTTCGAAGGGATAAATCACTTTTTTATCAAGTACGACCATATAATTCATTGGAAAGTGTCTCATTTTCTTATATATGAGAAGTTTTTCTGTTTTTAATACCAATCGTGTTAATTTGAGATACAGAGCTCTCAAAAAAAGGAAGGTCATGGACGGCCAAAACCTCAACAACTGCTAAGGACTCCAGAATAACAGTGGTGACTTGATATCTTGGAGTTCTAATTGCGAGTTAGTTAAATTTTGTCCGCTCATTAACGCTTTCTTGATTTCGAGACCTTCTGATAACGTTAACATTCTCCCTTTTCTTGCCGAGTGTAATAACTTAATGTTGTTGGTGTCTAGATCATGGCTATTTTCAAAACAATGTGTTGAGAAACCTGTGTTCGACCTATTGTTGGCTATGTCAGCCTGATGTTCGTTCACCCTGGTATATATCGATCTTCCACTTTGTCCTATATAGATGCAGTCGCATGTGTTGCAATTCAATTGATAGATTCCACTATTCGTAAGATGATCATTAATTGCTCCTTTATTGTTCAATAAGTAACCTAAGTATATTTTGTTCACTTCCGTAATTTTAAGTCCCAATTTCTGTAGATGTTTCCTAACTTTTGAACTGGTTTCTGGGACATAATTAATAACCCCCCCAATTAGGAGGTTATCGACTTCTTCCGTGGTATACCCGTTATTAACGGCTAATAGGCGAATAATAAAACTGTGAAAAGCGGCCATTTTGATTTTCCACGATTGATTGGAAGAAAATGGTATAACAGTGTCGGTCGTGGTAGGCTTCCTATAGATTTTTATATCTAGGTTTTCATCCATCCTGGTTATCGTTAAGTCCAAGAAGAACAAACACCTTAATACCAGAGCGGGCTCGGTTTAAGGTACGTAGTATGAACCCACCTCCTCCTATTCTGTATGGTTTACCAAAAATTTAAAAAAGACATACCATTACGACCAGTGGTTTCATGTATTAATTCCCCGACTTATTTTTTGTTATTTTGTCACATGCTCCGCACAAAATCACATTATTGGATAAAAAAATCATTAATCAAGACAATAATAAAATATTCGATGAAAACATAGTTGAAAAATTGCATTACAAAAGCAAGAAAATATTATTGGACAATTTTATAAAAGTAAAAATTGGAAAATTCAAAATGAAAAAGTTTATTAGCAATAAATACTCGAAAAATAAAAAGATCAAATGGAAATAAGCAAAATTGCTTATGTACTATATTTATTTAATTTAGCAAAAATTTACATCAAATTATGATATTTGTTGCAGAAATAACATTTTAATACTACCCCGTATCTAAGATTCTAAAAACGTGGTCTTGAATACTCCCCTGCACTTGCAATACTGCCTCTACCAACTTAAAAACAAAAAAAAACTACCAACAAAACAAAAAGTCAATTTAAGAAGAAGAAACAGTAGAAATAATTAAAAGTGAAGTGCGCGGTAGGGGCAGTAATTGTAAGTATACTAAATTGTTATATTTTTGTTATATTATTTATTTTAATTTACTTATTCATTGTAGAAATTTTCAACACCTTTTCCAACAATCAATAATTGCTAACCATACAAATAAACTAATAGCTATATATAGCCGTATCTTAATTTGGGTTGATCGAATTATATAAGTAATTGTCGTTCGAAATATTTCCGCCCCCACCCCCGTTGCTCAACATTTCTAACATTATTCAATTAGATTATTGATAATATTAATAATAGAAATAATTTAATAAAATACCTGGCGGCGACACTGTATTATAATTTTGGGATAAACAGTGTGCTACCTATTTTAACAATTTTTCTTCTGAATAGACCACTGATAAATTCATAGTGTTTTCCACGTAGACCTGTTTCGACCTGCTCATACTTATTTCATGATCTAGATTATTATTAATCGAAAGGTATTTGTTTATTCAAGATAGAGCGGTTGAAAATAAAATTTATAGGAAATGTGAAGACTCTAAAAAATTAAAGTGTTCTGCTCGTGCGATAACAATGGACGACAATTTCACAAAAATTAATAATGTGCACAATCATATAGCTGACGCCGCAAGTGTAGCCGCTGCTAGAGTATACAACAACAAAAAAGAAAACGCAAAATCAACTAGAGATACGCCACAGTTTCTCCTATCTACTGCATCAAGTAATGTTGGTCCAGCAGTAGCAGCAAGACTTCCTTCAGTAGGATCCATGAAAAGAACAATAAGAAATATTTGATCTAGTGAAAATTCGGGTCCCGCAGTTCCCCACCGTAGGCAAGACATTTATTTTGCAGCGGAGTTTACGGTTACTGCAAGTGGTTAAGATTTTTAATTGTATGGTAAAGGACAAGTAGAAGATCGCATTGTTATTTTTTCTACGACAAGGAATTTACGTCTGCTGGAATCATCAGCACATTGGTACGTTAATGGAACTTTCAAAACGGCTCCACTTCTTTTTGGGCAATTGTATACAGTACATTGTCTACAGGGCAATAGTGCTGTCCCACTAATTTACGCACTTCTACCAAATAAAACCGACGCCATTTACTCTGAAGTTTTTCGCAAAGTTAAAGAATTTATACCTAATGGAAATCCACAAACAATAATGTCTGATTATGAAACTGCAATAATTAATGTCGTGCATGATGTGTATCCCCAAACCAGACATAGGGGATGCTTTTTTCATTTCTGCCAGGCAATTTTCCGACATATTCAAGCAAATGGTATGAAAGCCAGATATGAATTAGAACCCGAATTTGCACTAAAAATGAAAATGCTTCCTGCGCTAGCTTTTGTACCCGAAGAATACGTAATTGAATATTTTTTAAATGTATAATTTAAAAAATGTTGGTTATTAACAAAATAACAAAATTCCAATACAACGTCATCCGAGATGCAAATCTTTATTCAAATTATGAATCAATTATCTCTGCAAAAAGACGGAATCTATCCCTTGGATTTGATCAACTGAAGGTATATAGCTGAGGTCTCTCCAAAGTTTGCTAAATTACACACTTCTTCTTAGAAGAAGTGTTTAATTCGTTGAATTCCGAAGAACTGAGTGATTTTCATTTATCCAAATGGGGATGTGATGGAAACTCTGGAATGAGGGAATATAAACAAAGGTTTTTGACTCCAGTATTTCAGATGCAAGTATTTTCTTGACTTCTCCTGTCCCAGTACAATTAGTTAAAGGTAATCCAGATTCCAAAGAAAACCTTATTTTATTGCAAAATCTTCGTCCTTCTTCAACTACAGATATTGCAGACCACTTCGTATTTAATTTAAGCACGAAATCACAGAACTATCTCTGTTGTAATTGCAATATATTAAAAATCAAATTTCTTCTTTGAATCCAACAAAAATTAATCTTCAATCCACCGATATATTTGTTCATCCTAAATTACTTTTTACAATGATGGATGCTGTCACGGGCAATTCTTCCACTCAGAAATGTTACTTTTGTGGCCTCACTTCAAAAGATTTCAATAAGATTGATCAGTCACTTGATAAGAAAATTTTGGATGAAACTAGGTATCAATCCGGATTATCATCTTTGCATGTTTGGATTCGTTTTTTCAAATGTTTACAGCACTTATCGTATAAACTGGAAATTCGTCAATGGCAGGCAAGAGGAAAAGAGAATAAAGAAAAAGTGGCATTAAATAAGAAGAAAAGATTTCAAGATCTGTTCCTAAATAAAATGGGTTTATTAATCGATAAACCAAAGCCAGGGTTTGGCAGCACGAATGATGGTAATACTGCTCGTAGATTTTTCAGTAATCCGGAAACTTTATCAAGAATAACTGGACAACAAAATATGGAAGATATTTTCTACAATCTTTTAGTTTCATCCGATCTTCTAATCTCCAGTATGAGAAAACTCAATCCTAAGGCTTTGAAAAAATATCCACTTGAAGTGCTCAGAATACTCATGAGCTACCAGAAGACAAAAGTGATTCTGACCCAAGTGAGATGGCTTTCAAAAGGTCGCGTACTAAATCTAGTTTTTGAACTTAAAGAAGAAATATTAATATTTTTTGGTCGTTCTTCTATCCGCAACCACGCTGCTGGGACAAAAGCAAGCAATTTGCGATTGCAAGTTTACACAATGGAATGTGGAAAAATGCTGAATGCTTCACGAATATGCGTGTCATCCTTGCGCAGGGACCATGCTAATCTTCTCTGTATCGTTCCAATTTTAGTAGATGTACCGCCGAAGCGAGTACGATTATTTATACTTGCGATTCAGCTTATATAGGAGAATTTTTAAGTTGGCACTTCTTTGGATAAAAAGCTGTAATTTAAAATTATCCGTCCAATAAAGATTAACTTGGCTGTACTAATATGTTTTAAAGTAAATTTTATTTTTTTGCTAATTTTCAATGAAAAATAAATTTATTCATTGATAAACTCGTCTCAACATTAGGGATCGTATGCAGCTCATGTTTTTAGCCAACGAGTTTCGAATGTTATGCGAATATTAACTAAAAATGGTGTGTTATTTATGTTATTAATTTTGATAGTTTGTTCATTTTAATTTTTGTAGGTTGTAAACAATTGCCCAACACTGACACCGCTGACTTTTTACTATTCATTGATCAGCTCTTTGATAGTGTGAACGGTTCCAGTCGTGATGTACAAAATGGCAAGAGGTTAAGATGTGCTATCACCAGAAGTTCTCCACATCTTTTCTTTTGGGAAAAGGCTGTTGTGGTACTAGACAGCATAAAATTTTTTAATGATAAAAAAAAAGAATTTATTCCACCAACTGTTACAAATTGGATCAGTACCATAATAAAAGGACTTAAATATATTTTGAACAAGGTAAGTGGCAAAGGTTTTCAATATCTTTGCCTGAGAAATTGAAACCAAGATCCACTTGAAAATTTTTTTGGGGGTATTCGAAGTCATAGTGTTCGTAACATCAATCCCACTTGTACATCTTTTGCTTCTTCATTCAAATCGCAATTACTCAATAATTTTACATTATCTCATTCTCCCGGTGCTAATTGCGAATTAGATGAAAGCGAAGGGGCTTTGAATACAATTTTGTTTATTAATAAAACAATGGTGTAATTAAACAAAAGGTGAAATTTATTCTTTCGTACACAAATACAGTATGAACCGTACTTCAGTGACTTCGAAACAAATCTAATAAATTTAGTTTAGTTTAAACATTTATTAAAATAAATAATAATAAAAATAATAAAAATAAAATAATAAAAATAAATAAGTTTGTCAACTACTGCCATGATTCTGGCCGATTGAGTAGCTGAAACCGAAAAACGAAGAAATGTCATTAAACTCAAAGGTATTTCCTATACAATGAGGTAGGATTTTCGAAAAATATCAAAATCTGACAAAATGGCGTAGTTATAAAAGAAAAGTCTGTTTTTTCCTATAAAATGGTCAATTTTCAATGCCAAATCGTCAATTTTTATCCAATCAAAATTATCCTACGTGATTGTAGAGTAAATATATTCAAGAGTACTCAGTTCAAATTTCAAGTCAATCGGATAATTGCTCTTTGAGTTACAATGGCAGCAGATTTGAAAAATGTCATTTCGAGAAATACGCGTTTAATGATTTAACTATCGATTTTTGCAAGATAAAATGATATTAACCATAAAAACTGCTGGTCAGCTATACCTGGCCCATACAATGGACTTTCCTCTTCATCAAATAATGTCTGCTGATGGGCTGAAGCTTTTCTCCGAGCTGTTCGTCCTTCTTTTCAGGATGCTTCATGACGTACTCCGTGTAGACGCCAGCGTCGGACGTCTATGTGTTTTTTATTTTTGTACCTGGTGAGAAGGGATACCTTCTGCACGTCACCAGGAGTGTTGCTTCTCGAAGGACCAGTTTGAATTCAAATTTCTTTGATTCTAACTAATTTACTATTTATTAAATTTCAATAATAAATAAATGCACTTTACATATACAAATTTAGGCGGTGCTACATCTGCACTTGCCACACTTTTGTTAAAAACTTGTGCTGTGCTACATCTGCACTTGAGCAAGAATCTGTTAGAACTGATACTTGAACATAAAAACATAACAAAAATTTACTATACAAAAAATCCAAAATAATAAGAAACTTATGGGAACAGCCCCATTTACTGGTTTCCCACGAACAAAAAAAGGTAACAGTTCGACATTTTAATTTATTGTCCACTTAACGCACCATAAACAAAAATATGAACTGTTAAAAAATATTGAGACCTAATAAATAACAAAAAAATGGGTTTCTTAAAAATACTTTAAATAAGGCGATATACGCTCAAACATGCCGCCCGCCTTGAAAGAACCCTTTCAAAAAATATAAAACATTAAACATAAACATATTAAATAAAAGGTTACACAGATACAAATAAGATAAAAAATACAAGCTTAAAAACTAATAGATAAATAATTTTCGCAAAACAAAAAAAATATAATCAAATTTAAGTTTCACAAAATACCGCAGAATTAATAATGTTTTAACCCTCGGGCACTGGTAACACACACACTTTGGTCACTGCGCGTTTCAATGTTCCAGTTTTAGTTTTTAAACTAACGACGCGACACACACCGTCGTTCCCAAAATGAAGCTTCTCCACTCTTCCTAGAATCCATTTCACCGGAGGTACACCGTCTTCCTTTACAATCACTACCGCACCTAACTGCAATAGATTTGGATGATTTTTTTTCCATTTCATACGCGTCTGCAGTTCAGATACGTATTCTTTTGACCACCTGCTCCAAAAATGTTGTTTCATTTGTTGGAGCATAATGAAACGTTTCCTCTGATTGATCTTAATCTCGCAAAGTTGAGGCTCGACTATAGCCGTTAATGGTTGCCCAATTAAAAAGTGAGCAGGAGTCAAGGGAGATGGGTCGTTGGAATCGTTACTCAAATGATAAAGGGGTCTGGAGTTCAAACACGCCTCGATTTGAGTCAGTATGGTAGTAAATTCCTCAAAATTTAATTTGGCATCGCCCAACACTCGCTTTAAATGAGTTTTGAAACTTTTGACTCCCGCTTCCCATATTCCTCCGAAATGCGGAACCCTAGGTGGAATAAAATGCCATTTTATACTTTCAAAGTCAACCCGTTCTTTAAGCTCATTTTGTAAACGGTCAATCCGAGCTTGGGCACCCACAAAGTTCGTATCATTGTCCGAATATATGTTCGAACAATGACCGCGACGAGAGACAAATCGGTAAAACGTCGCCATAAACGCGTGGGTAGTTAAATCGCTAACGACCTCTAAATGTATGGCCTTTGTTGCCAAACAAACAAAAACGCAAACGTACGCCTTTATGGTATTATATTTTCGGCCCTTTCGATCCTTCAACAGAAAAGGACCCGCAAAATCGATACCGGTGTTAAAAAATGGTCTGGATACGGTAACCCTAGCTAACGGCAAATTCCCCATTAAACTTTCAATCGGCAAAGGTTTTGCTCTAAAACATTGTACACAACTTCAAATAATTTTCCTTACCAAGTTTCTACCGGCTATTACCCAAATATGATCGCGCAAAGAGGCTAAAACTGCTTGAGGCCCTGCGTGTAACAATCTTTCATGTTCCCTTTTTATTAATAAGGTGGTTAAACTGTGTTTCGCGTCTACAATTATTGGATGTTTTTTCTCAAAATCAAATGTCGAATTTTTTAATCTTCCTCCCACGCGTATAACTCCGGTCGAATCAAGAAAAGGATTTAAGTTTAATAATTTGCTATTAGAATTCACTTGATTACCTTTACGCAACATTTTCAGTTCTTTATTAAACATTTCAAATTGAGCCATTTTAACTAAACAATTAGTCGATTCTGCTAATTCGTCTGCAGTTAATGCTCCAAATATTCGTTTTTCAATTTTAGACGACGCGTTTCTTTTGAACCGTAAACAATATGCGCAAACTCTTTGTAGTTTAGAAAATTTTGAAAATTTATCGAAGATTTCGAATCTTTGAACCACGACTGTTAAAACCGTTTTACTTTTACGAGCTTCTTTTTCAAATTCGATTTTATCAATTTCAGGCATAAAATACCGATCGTTGTGCACAGACCACGATTCTGATTTTTCGAGCAAAAATTCAGGTCCATGCCACCATAATTTGTTATTGGTAAGATCCTTTGCTTCAATTCCGCGAGTCAACAAATCTGCGGGATTTTCTTGTGTTTTTACAAAATGCCAATTATTGACGGAAGTCAGAGTTTGTATTTCAGCTACTCTGTGCGCGCAAAAGACTTTTAATAAATGCGGGGATGTTTTTATCCACGCTAAAGTGATTGTAGAATCGCTCCAAAGAAATTGTTCTTGGATTTCTATATCAAGAATCTTTTTAACCTTGACTACTAAATTTGATAATAAAAATGCCGCGGATAATTCTAAACGGGGTATGGTCAAAATTTTTAACGGAGCCACTCTGCTTTTTGCGCAAAGTAAATTGCAATGTACTTTACCTTCAACATCTACGCTGCGAATATAGATTGCAGCTCCATACGCCGATTCGGATGCATCTGCGAATCCGTGTAACTCTATTTTGATTGGATCTTTACAAATAACGTGCCTTTTTATTTCTAAATTATTCAAAATAGGCAATTGCTTTTTGAATCTCTCAAAAGTTACATTTAACTCTTGTGGGATGAAATCATCCCATGACAAATTATGCTGCCAAATCTTTTGCAATATTATTTTTGCAGATATCACGCAAAGCGCGAGTAAACCTAGCGGATCGAAGAGTCTAGCGATGACCGATAGCACCGTTCTTTTAGTATTTTCTTTTTCAATTGTGTCATTATTTATAACGTATTTTAAAATATCCCGAGATGCTTGCCAAGTCAACCCGAGCGTTTTGGACTCTCCCCCTTCACTAATGTTAAAAATCATATCTTTATTGGAGTCACTAATTTTCTTTAAAATTTGTAAATCGTTAGAACCCCATTTGTTTAATTCAAAACATCCACTTTTCAGAATGCTTGTTATTTCCGCGTAAATTTGATTTATTTCTTCGACAGATTTTCCGCCCGTAATCAAATCGTCCATATAAAAATCATTTTCGATTATTGAACTAGCGCGTGGGTATTTTAAATTATTCTCTTTTGCTAATTGAAATAAGCATCATCATCATCATCATATGCATTCATTCCTGTCGGAATATTGCTACCATTACGGTCTTTACAATCCGTTTCGTAAGGTGGATTACTCCTTGTTTTCCCTCTTTGTCTGTTATAGCTTCTTGTGCGACTTGGCAGCATTAACCACCTCTCTCCATAGTGTTCTGTCCAGGCATTTCGTCTTCCAATTTTCTATCTTCATTTTTCGTAGATCTTCCGTGACATTATCTAACCATCTTAGTCTAGGTCTTCCTCTCGCTCTACTTTCCAACAATCTCCAATCAAGAATTTTTCTTACCATATCCTCTGGTTCTCTTCTCATTACATGTCCCAACCAACTTATTCTTTGCGCTTTGATGAGTTTTACTATATCTTGCCCTTTTATTTCTTGGAGGATTTCATAATTCATTAACTGTCTAATCTCATTTTCGTTAATTTTTTTTGGGCTCAGTATGTTTCTCATGATTTTTCTTTCAAAAATTCTGAGTTGCTCTTCTTCCTTTTTTGTTAGACTCAACACCTCCGCTGCATACATCACCACTGGTCTCACCAACGCTTCATATATTCTTAGTTTGGTAGTTTTGTTTAAATTCTTGTCTTTCAGAAGCTTTTTATTTGTATGATACGCTCTGTAACCGGCTTGGATCTTTTCTGATATTTCATCGTTCCTCTCACTAGTGTTACTTATCCTTACACCTAAGTACTTGAAACTTGCCACCTCTTCAAAACTGAATGTTTCTATTTCAATATTTTTCTCTATATTGTTTGGTTTCTTTTTACAGCACATATACTTAGTTTTTTTCTCATTCACCTTCAGGCCCAAGTTCTTTGCATGCCTTTCCATTTCGATAAAGGTTTTCATCATCTCTTGTTTCGTCCTGGCTGCAATTACTACGTCGTCTGCATATGCTATCGTCCGTTGTCCTTTGTTTATTATTGATCCTTGATAACCTGTTTTTCTCATAACATATTCAATTAAAATGGTAAACAACGTCGCAGACAATGCGTCACCCTGTTTGACACCCGCATTTATTTCAAAGCAATCTGTTTCCCAGTTATTTACTTTTACTGTTGCTTTAGTGTTGGATAATGTAGCCCTTACCAATCTTACGAGTTTTTCTGGTATTTTCATTTCCCTCATTATTTTGAACAAATCTTCTCTTTTTACTGAGTCGAAGGCCTGCTGGAAATCCACGAACAATAGATGTATATCTATATCATATTCTTTGCATTTTTCAGTAACTTGTTTAATGATATGTATTGCGTCTATAGTCGATCTTCCTTCTCTAAATCCATACTGATAGCTCCCTATTATATTCTCAGTATACTTCTTTAATTTTTCATGTATAAGTGTAGAAAGCACTTTATAGATAACCGGCAACAAGGTTATACCTCTATAATTTTCACAATTTTCTCTGTCTCCCTTCTTGTGAATTGGTACCATTCTTCCTACTTGCCATTCTTCAGGTATCATCTCATTTTTCCATACCATCTTTATCAGTTCAGTTATTTTGTCATACAATGCTCTTCCTCCGTATTTTATCATTTCTCCGCAAATCTCGTCCTTACCTGGTGCTTTTCCGTTCTTTAGCTTGTTCAGCACTCTTTCTACCTCTTGTGATGAGAGCTCTTCTATCTCTTTATCGTTTTCTACTTCTTCTTCTTGTTCATCTTTTTGATTTATGTACTCTCTTGTTAACAATTTCTGGAAGTAGTCTTTCCATATATCTTTCACTTTTTGTTCATCTTTTTCCACTTCTCCCCTTGTATTCTTAAATGATCTTGTTTTTATTTTGTAACTTTTTGTTTGTTCTCTAATTCTTTTATAGAAATCTTTTGCTCTGTTTTCCCTCCCATCTTTTTCCATTTCTTCCAACTTTTTTTTCATCCACTCGTTTTTCTTTCTCTTACATGTCTTAAACGCTTCGTTTCGTTTCTCTTTATATTGTTCTCTATCTTCTTCTTTTTCCGTTCTCAGCCATTTTTCTCTTGCTTTCTGTTTGTTTTCTATTTTTTCTTTGCATTCTGAATCGAACCACTTCTTGTTAATCTTTTTTTCTGTATACCCTATTACTTCCTCCGTAGTGGTTTGAATTGCTTCTCTTATATTTTTCCATCTTTTATTAATATCTAGTTCCTCCTTTCCATCTTGTATTTTTTTATTCATTTCATTTATATAGCTTTTTTTCTTGTCTTCATTATCAAATCTTTCTATGGCCCATCTTTTACTTTTACTCTCTTTTCTCCTGTTGAAAATCACTTTTTGGTTTATTTCTGCTATAACCAGATAGTGGTCAGAGTCCGCGTTCGCTCCCCTGTACGTTCTTGCGTTTCTAATTACAGTTTTCATTTTTTTCTTTATCATTATGTGATCTATCTGATTTCCGCTCTTATTACCTGTTCCTGGGTGCATCCACGTAATCTTATGTATTGGTCTATGATTAAATTGTGTGCTACTTATAAACATATCATTTGCCTCTGCTAGATAACATAATCTTTGTCCGTTATTATTTGTTTCATTGTGTATAGTATACTTCGCTGCCACCCTTTTCAGTCGGTCTTCCTTCCCTATTTGCGCATTGAAATCTCCAATTATTATTAATACGTCGTGGTTTGGTACACTCTCAACAAGGACTTCCAATTCGTTATAAAAATCATCTTTGTCGACTTCGTTCCCATTTTCTGTTGGTGCATATGCGTTTATTATTGACAAGTTCGCTGTTTTCAATTCCATCCTCAGATAAGCAAGTCGTCCGTTTACCGCTCTAAATTGCATAATACTATCTTTTAGTCTTTTTGAAACAAAAAAACCCACTCCATTTCTACCCTGTTTATTTTCTCCTGAATACAGTAATACATAATTGTTAATAACTAATTCCCCCTGTCCTCCATATCGACTTTCCTGTACTCCTACAATGTCCATTCTATACCTTTTTAACTCGGAATCTACCTCATATATTTTCCCTTGCCTCAGCAGCGTCCTTACATTCCATGTTCCAAGTCTCATCATGTGTTTCTTATTTTTTCTTTTTTTCCTAATCATCCCATTAATTTTCCTTGTTCCATTGCATTGTTCCATTTCATTTGCCAATTCTGTTTCCGTGTTTCCATCCATTAGTTCTCCGAGGTGTTCTAGTTTTTTGTCTTGGTGTTTTCTTCTATTGCCAGACCTTTTCCATTCCACTCATATTTCTTTCCATCAATTATGATCTTTTTGTATCCTACCTTAACTTTTTTTCCGGCTTCTCTCTCTGTTTTAGCCACTTTTCTGATTTCTCCTTGTACTCTTCTTTCTTCAATTGTTAAGTCGTTGTCAATGTAAATCTTCTTTTCTCCCAGCCTTCCCTTTCTATTCATTATTTCTTGTTTCTTTTCCCACGACTCAACCTCTACAACTACAGTTTCCAGCTTGGTACTTCTAATCTTGAAGGCTTTTATTAATTTTGTGTTGACCTGTAATTCTCTCTCAAAAAACCTTTCCAAGTCTTCTTTTACGTTGCTCTCCGACGTCGCAACCCCTTTTACAATTATGTTGTTTCTTTTTTGTCTTTTTTCTCTCATTTCACTCTTCTCTTCTAGCGCTATTATTCTTCTCTCCAATTCCTGCTTCTCCCCCTCCCACTTTGTTTCTTTATCTGCATACATATTCTTCATTTCTTGCATTTCTCGCTTCAGTTTTAAGACAGTCTCGTTGATTTCTTTTACCTCGCGTTTTATCTCTAATGAGTTTTTATTAAACTCCTTCATAAGTTTCTCAAACATCTCTTTAACTTCCTCCATCTTTGTTGTTGGGGTACTCTCAGTTATAATTCTTTCAATCTTTGCTATATTCTGTTCTGGTGAGCGAATTAGTTTCTTACTCTTCCCGAATATATGTAGTTCGCTTTCTGGTGATGTCTCCAGTTGTTCTCTAGTACGCTTTTTCTCTTCGCTGTTCATGGGTAGCAGTTGTGGCGCTCAACACGGTCGCTCAACTCGACGTTTCAGAAGCGATCGCGTTACCAAATCTGCTCTTAACGTACGTTTTCTTGTTTTCAGAAAGTTTTCAGTTTTATTCTTGTGTTTGTTTGGTTGCCTACTCAAATGTATTGGGAAATTTAAAAACTCTTATCTACAATATTTCGTTTGTGATGTTTCTTATCAACCGTATATAAATTAACAATTTACCTTTTTCCTCTGTTTTAGGACTTTTTTCTGCTGTTTTACTAGTTCGGTCGCTTGTTTAGATCTTCTACTCTTCGCCAGTATCTGTATCAATTTTATTTTCACTGTTTCGCCTATCTCAAATGCAAAAATTCGGAGCTGTCAAATCACACACCTATCTACACTTTTATACTTATTTATTAATAATATAATAAGCATCGCACTGCAAGAAATGATGCAGAGGTGGTACCATAGGTGACCGTATTTAATTGATAGCGAATAATCTCACCCGTTATAGGATCACGCCAAAGAATTCTCTGGAGTGGTCTTTGTTCTTCAGATATCAATATTTGACGATACATTTTTGTAATGTCCGCCGTCAAAACGTAATTATGTTTTCTAAAACGAGTAACTATGGAAAATAAATCTTGTTGTATAACCGGACCTGTCGCCTGAATGTCATTCAAAGAATAACCACTTGAGGTTTTAGTGGATGCGTCGAACACCACTCTTAATTTGGTAGATAAACTTTCTTGTTTTATTACACAATGATGACATAAATAGCAAGACATATAATCATCTTCATTTATTAATCTAGTTGAGTGTCCTAATTCTTCATATTCGCGTATGAATTTCGCGTATTCTAATTTTAACGACAAATTTTTATTTAATTTTCTTTCTAATTGTTCAAAACGTCTCAAAGCTATTTGTTTTGAATCCCCTAATTTTTCCGCGGAATTTTTTAATGGGTATTTTACCACAAAACGTCCATCATTCATGCGTTTTGTCGTATCCGCGAAGTGTTTTTCGCAAAATTCTTCTTCCGGAGAAATTGCTTTGCTTTCTGGGCAACTTTCAGTTTCCCAAAACCGTATTAAATTTGAATTTATTGTTTCGTCCGACACGAATCCACAGTATTTGCGTGAAGTCGCGCGTTGTGCCGATATTGGTCCTGAAATAACCCAACCCAGTACGGTTTCCTGCATAATTGGTCGATTTTTTCCTAAATGATATTGACCTGAGCGTATCAAGCTCCAAAACAAATCTGCACCTATCAGCATGTCGATTCCGTCGACTTGATTAAAATTATTATCTGCTAATTTTATATGTTCGGGCAAATTTAATGAATCTTTATCTATTGGTGCGGAAGGCATATGATCCGCTATTTTTGGTACCATTAAGCAATTTATGTTACCCTTAAAATTTGAATGTTTAGAACTAAAACGAATGTTTACCTCATTACTAATTTTTGTAAGTGCTTGATTTAAGCCCGACACAGAAAAATTAATTTTTGAAACAGGTAGTTTCAACTTACGTACGAGCTCATTTGTAATAAAATGTGATTGAGAACCCGAATCTAACAAAACTCTCGCTCGGTGCGTATTTTCTTCATTATCATAAACGTTTATAATTGCTGTAGATAGCAATACTTGTGAAAACCCTTTAAATGAGTTACAAAGCGTAGTAGTATTTGTAATGGCGTTTACTTCACCTGCCGTATCGTTAGCCCTAACTTGAACTTGTTCGACATTATGATCATGATTGATCTCATTAGAATTATTGTGTAGTGACGTATTATGTCGTTTACGACATTTTATACAACCGCGCATTTTGCATTGATAAGTTGCATGATTTTTTCTAAAGCAATTGGAACAAAGACCAATTTGTTTTACTCTTTCCCAACGCTTATCGACAGGGAGTTTTAAGAACTCTTCGCATTGGTACATCAAATGCTTGCCGCTGCAGTTAAAGCACTCGTGGCTCGCGCTAGAGAAGAAATTATTTGTTTTTGATTTCGCTTTTTTACATTCCGTCACGTTAGCGTCAAGATTACCTAAAAATTTGGATTCTTTTCTAAGAAAAGCGTAAAATTCCTGCATCGTAGGTAATTTATCACTAAATTTAGATTCGAATTCGCGCCTCGTGACCTTATCTAATTTTTGTAAAATGATATAAATAATTAATGTGTCCCAGTGTTGGACCGGTTGTCCTAGGACTTCAAGAGCTTTCATATGCTTATTAAGTTCATTGGTAAGTTTTCTCAGATGTTCGTGCGATTCGCGCGCGCTGTTGGGTATATCAAAAATTGCTTTAACATGATTTAAAATTAATAATCGTTTATCTTCAAATATCTCAATTAGTAAATTCCACGCAGAACTATAATTTGCACTAGAAACTTCCAATGACTTAATTACATCTCGCGCTTCGCCTTTAAGACAAAGTCGCAAATAATGAAATTTTTGAATGGATGAAATGGTATCGTTTGAATGTACTAAAGAACTAAATGTATCTTTAAAAAATAACCATTGATCATATTGACCGTCAAAGGAAGGCATATTAATTTTTGGCAATCGTATCTGGTTCAAATTACCAGTGCCGCCGCCACCACCGGTGTTACTACCGCTACCGACGGTATTGCCGCTTCCAACCGCGGAACTGACGACGCCGCTGCTAACGTGCGATCGTACCGACGCGCTTCTAACCGAACCCAAATTTTCCCGATTTGTCTCATCGTTTTTCAATATTAATGCTTCCGCTTCGGCTAATAATTTAAAATATTTATTTTCAAACAATAATCTTTCTTTTTCGGAAAGATCTGAATTTTCTTCACCTAACATTTCGATTTCCGTTTGAATTTCATTAAATTCTTGGAGCAACGGATTGACGTTTACAATACGAAGCCTAATTTGAATTATATCTGGGTTGAATTATATCAATATTATTTAAAAAGGTTTCGGACCTTGTAAGACTGCCTTTAATTATACCTCTTTTTCTGTTGAATTCGGTTGCATTTGCCATGGTTGTGCAAATATTTCAAACTAACGTTAAGAATAATAGAATTTTGAATTAATTGATCTTTTTGAAGAAAAATAATTTTTTGAATTTTGCAAAAAATAATAATAATTAATAATTAATAAAAAATATAAAAATAATTACTCTTTCGCAGCGAATGTTGTAATACGACAAAAAATAAATGTTAGTTAATTTAAATCGCGATAAATATGCCGTTTTAACCTGTGATTGACTCAAATCTCGCGTTTTGAAAAGGAAAGGCAAAAGGAAATTTTTTAAAAAGGATTTTGCTCACCTTTATCTTGTCGTAATTAATTTTGTATCACTTTCGTGTGGGCATCAGCTTCACGGCGTCCAATAATTCACTTCGATTTGTGATGTTTTTTGGCTGTTCGTAATTTGGCTCGTAGGACCAGAAGTTTATGTAGACGCCAGCGTCGGACGTCTATGTGTTTTTTGTTTTTGTACCTGGTGGGAAGGGATACCTTCTGCACGTCACCAGGAGTGTTGCTTCTCGAAGGACCAGTTTGAATTCAAACACCTTTCTTTGATTCTAACTAATTTACTATTTATTAAATTTCAATAATAAATAAATGCACTTTACATATATACAAATTTAGGCGGTGCTACATCTGCACTTGCCACACTTTTGTTAAAAACTTGTGCTGTGCTACATCTGCACTTGAGCAAGAATCTGTTGGAACTGATACTTGAACATGAAAACATAACAAAAATTTACTATACAAAAAATCCAAAATAATAAGAAACTTATGGGAACAGCCCCATTTACTAGTTTCCCACGACTAAAAAGGTAACAGTTCGACATTTTAATTTATTGTCCACTTAACGCACCATAAACAAAAATATGAACTGTTAAAAAATATTGAGACCTAATAAATAACAAAAAAATGGGTTTCTTAAAAATACTTTAAATAAGGCGATATACGCTCAAACACTCCGTGTGGTTGATTTGGCTGTTATCGCTCTCCATGGCTTATTCTTTTAAAATAGGACTGATGATGACGTCCATTACTAACAGCATTTTTAGAATAGCATAAAAACTATCGTTAAATATTGAAACTGCAAGGAAATTAGCGAGCTCGATCATTTTTAATCCTTTATGAAGGTGCCAGAGCAAGCAGTTGTAATTTTTATTGATATTCTGCGTGTTCCCTTCCTTGCATCGCTCTAGTAATTATTTTTTATTTTTAATATTACTAAAATAACGTTTAGTGTTGTAAAAGTATCGGTGCTCCGCCTATAGCATAGCATAGCATGAATGATTTGCGAAGCATTTGGCGGCGAAGCCGCCTTATCTTCTTCGTCTGTGTGTGAACTGTATGACGTTTACAATTTCAGGGCCCGCAGGGCCCGCTGGAAAGCGTGAGCTTGAGTGTGGCGGATTAGCGGCGGATGCCGTAGTTAGAGTTTTGCTGAGCATTCGTGTGTTAGTCGTCGTTGTTTTTGAGTACAGGCCGGGTTGTTGAATTTTTGAGTGGAGGTCGGGTTGGTTGTTTCGAGTAGAGTTCTGTTTAATTTGCCGGAGAGGTCGGGTGTAAACTGTTGATGATGGCCGCAATGGTAGTTGGATCGATGTTATGGATTGCCAATTGGGTGGTGATCAGAGCGATGATGTTGGGTGCCAAGGGCGCAGTCGATTGTGGTTGGCCCTGATGGTTTGGCCAATCAGGTGATACCGGGTTGTGTTGCTGGTTTGCGAAGTTGCGGCGATAATTAGGCTTTTGTCTTGGTTTCGGGCAACGAGTGCATCCTTTGTAGCTGGCGGGATGCGGTCCTCCACAGTTTGCGCAACTGGCCGGTATGTCTCTTGGTTTTTCGCAAGTGTGGATGAGATGGGTTCCCGCACATTTGACGCATCTGACGCATGGTGACGAGTGGCAGGCGCTTTGAGTGTGTTCAGAAGACTGACATCTGTGGCACTGGCTGATTCTCATTTTTCTGTGGGGGGCTTCGATTTGGACATCGATGTCCATGATTCGGGTGACGTTGAAAATTTCTCGGTTGGCTTGGTTCTTCTTGAGAGTAACCATGATCAATGGGAACGGCTTGCGGTCACGGCCGCGGTACATCCTGAATAAGTGATCTGCGTGGAAGCCTTGCGATGCCAGGTCTTCTTTGATTGGGTCGCAGTTGAGGCTGTGGTGGTTGTCTCGGATGACGATTTTCAGCGGTTTTTCTTCTGACATCTTGTGGAAGAAGAAGCAGGAGCTGTCGTCGGGTAAGAAGGATTCGAGTGTGGCTCGAAGTCTTCGGTGGTCGTCCGGAGAATCTGGGTAGATTTGAAGTCCTTCGGGGGATGATCGTACCCTTTTGTATTTGATGTCTTCTTCGCGGAGTTTTTTCATCAGGGTTGGCCATTTTTCCGTGTCTTTCAATGTAATTGGCGGGATTCTGGTTTTGATGTTGAGCAGGGCTGGTATTGGTGCGCTGGGGGCCGTGGTTTGTGTCGTGGGTGCCTCGCTTGTGTCCATATGAGGAGGTGGATCCGATGGCTCGGTAGATTTGGTCGGTGTCGTCCTGGTTTAGCAGTGGATTGAAGCGGTTGGCGCGCTCTCGGAGTTCGGGTGAAGGCGATTTTTCGGCTTTTCTTATCCTCTTTTTCTTGGAGCCTTCGACGAGTGTGAATTCGTTTTGGTCCCCGGAGACGGTTTCGTTGTCAGATTCGGCGTCCGTTTGGTTGGGAGAGTTTGATCGGAATGCTGGCGATTTCCGCGTCCAAGTCGCTGACTTCGGTCATCATGGGCTCCAAGTTGGTGGCTAGTTGCTCTCGATGAGTGATCAGGTTTGCAAGGTATTCGTCCTCGGATGGGATGGGTTGGCGGCTGGTGGATGGTGAGTCGTCAAGAGGTGGCATGTCGGGCAGTGGGGTGCGCTTCATTTGCTCATCTATAAGGTGTTCTTCTAGTAAACGCATTTTCTCGCTGAGTTCTTTTAGTTATAATTCGAATTTTCGGTCATCTTCCTCCTGTTTCTTGATCATCTGGGCGTACTTTAGTTCAGTTTGCTTTGATTTTCGGGCCGACTCGGTTCGTATCAGTTGAAGGTCTTTAAATTTGCGTTGGTAGTCGGTTAGGGTGGCGGATGGGGTACCCGGGGGTTAACTCCCTTTGACTTTCCTCGATTCTTTTTCGTCATGATAATTCGATGTTGCACCTACGGTGGTCGGACTGTGATTGATTGCGTATGGATGAGGTGCTCCGCCTATAAGCAGATTGGGCATTTTATACTTCCGAGCGGTTGCTCTTTAGAAGGCTGCCATTCGGGGAGTATCAAAGATACGGCCTTGAAATTTGTATAGGATATTCTTGAAAGTATAAACTGTTAAAAAAGGCACACAAAAATAAATTGAATTTTTGAAAGTGTCAAACTGGTAAGGCCCCTTAAGCAAAGAACACATGCTTACGTTGCAGGGTATATTGCCAAAAGGCTAATTAAAATAATAAAATCATGCAAAATATGAAAATCCCAATTAATTGCAGAACAACAGCTACCAGAACATCTTATTATTACAGGTCAAGCATATGGGCCTAAGTCATTACTAAGGAACGGATAAATATGTAATTAAAAAAACAAAATATGTACATATATATTGTCATGTTTTTTTTATTAAATTAAGTTAATTATGAGCCTTTACGGTAATTTTAGTTATTCAAATTTCATCACCCGATGAGAAGAAATTAAGTTTTAAAATAAAATAAAATAATGTGTTGACTTGTAGTATAATCCTAAAAAGAGGAAAGTTTTAGTTATAAATTTCTAAAATAAATACTTACCCGATGAATTATTTGAGATCATTTCATAGTTTTGTTTAAGAATAAAGATGTTTTTAGATCACAAATCTTCGAATGAGAGGATGATGATTAATAATGATCAGGGCTGTAAATTATAATGCATTTAGGGCCTAAAACTTAAAATAAAAGTGTTTAAAAATTAAAAAGAGAAAGTGTAACAACAAAAGTTAATGCTCACAGATCGAATTTGGCGCCATTGTTTTATGTTTGTAAATTGGTAATTTTGAAAATGGTAAGAACAAAATGTGCAGAATACAAAAAGGACATTGCGACTGAGGCCACGAAACTTATAGGTTGATTAAATTGTGTCTCTTGATGAAATATAAAATTTTAACCTGCAATCATAAAAAAATTAGTTAAAAATTTATTAATGTCGCAATCAACAAAACAAAATTAATATTACTTACCTTCAATGAACAGTGAATTAGTTAGTAAACAAGAAATTAATAAGTGGAATTATCAATTAAGTGCACGAAAAATTAACACAAACAAAACATTTCAACAGTAGCCGTTTTAAACGTAGGAAACAACAGCAAAATGATCACCGAGAGAGGCCGCTTCCAACTTAAGCACAGGGTGAGCGCAATATTTGTGAAATAAAACTTAAACATTTTTTTAACAACTTAATAAAACTACATTGTAATGTTATAAAATTTTATTATTATTGAAATTGAGTCATTACGTTAAATTTTCAATTAGCTACGTTGGAACAATTACGTTTTAAATAAATTGAAAATTTACCCATACGGCTTCTGGTCAGATATTAATCGTTCTTATGTAAGAAAAGATTTAAAAACATCTGTACAATTTTGCTTCAACTCAAGTAAATATTGAGGATTGGATTGGTATTTTTTTGGAGAATTTTATAAATAATTTGTGTTATTAAATTTAAAATTTATCAACGTATTATCGTTTAATTTAAAAAAAAAAACATCACAAAGAGTCTCATGTTCAAAGGTGTGTGCGCTCCAGCGAGGCGTTTTTCAGTAGCGGGTGCTTTTTTGCAAATTTATACCGTTGGGGGCATAGCAATATGTATTTATTTTAGACAAATATTTATTTAAAATTGTAGAATATGTAAAATAAAAAAAATCCATTATTTGTTTAATCTTTGAAATTGTTTGCAACAACATGCATTTTTAAATTCTTAAATAAAAAATAACGCCGATTTGGCCTTAAAATCGATTTGTATCGGCTGAAAGAACGTTCCACATCGACCGATGTGACTGGAGCATTTTTGAATGCCGTGATTTTTTTTGACTTTATTCGATTTCCAAATTTTCGAAAACTTTTTTCCTATTGTGTATGTCTATACACTCATTGAGTCATTAAAAAATTAAAAAAACCATTCAAAATGAATGGTCTCGAAGATGAATAGAAGCACAACTTTCCAATAATTGAAAATAATAAATAATAATGTAAAAATAGTAAGAATACATTGAAAAAAACGGTTTATCATATTGATAAAAAATTCATCATTTTTACACCGATGAACAAAATTCATCATATTGATGAAGAAATTCATAAATGCATTGATTTTGTTCATGAATACAATGAATTTTTCATCAATATGATGAATTTTGTTCTTCGATGTAATCGGTCATCGGTCTTATCATCAATATGATAAAACCAATTTTTTCAGTGTATCTCACTATTTTTACGAAATATGTAACAAAATATGTGAAACCATGTAAATATGTAAATATGTAATTTTATAGAAATATGTAAAAATATGTAAAATAAAATTGGCTTAAATCAATTCAAAATGTCTCAGAAAGTCAAATACTGGTTAATAAATGGTGTTATCTAGCTTAGGAAAAAGTATGTATTTACATATAAATCCGTTCCTTAGTCATTACTATACCCTTCCTCATATTTTTTAAAAATATTTAACTGTAGCTATTGTTAGATTTCCCTTGTGTAGTCAGCAAAAATTTTTCGAAATTAATAAACTTAATATATTGTGAAATATGAATATTTGAAATCAATATTTTATATAAAGGACGTCCATTAATTACGCAAGGCAAATTTAGCAATTTTTTGATCCCCCTTCCCTCCTGGTGAGATGTCTTAATATTTGGCTCAACCTTCCCCCCTCTAATCTAACACAATATTGTTTCTTTTACTTAATTTAATAAAAAAAAATTACGTGATATTTACCGAGACTCCCCTCTCCCCCCTACCTCCCCTAAATGCCTCACGTAATTAATGGATGTCCCCTAATATGTATATTCTTTCATAGTTAGCATTTTGTTATTTTGTGTTTATTTTTCGTTTTTCTGTGACAAAGTGTGTTAATTAAGCAACCAATCAGAACACAGCAATTCAAATTTAAAGTAACAAATCATAAATTTGATTTGTCCTTTGAAAGTGCGGAAGAGGTAAAGCATCTGATGTTTTCTACTCAACAAACTCATTTTGCCACAGTTTTACCAACATCCTTCTACTGTTCCTCCACAGTTTCAGTAGGTGCGATTTGGACATAGAAATACCGCTTTTGTTTACTGCTTTGAAAATTTTGAAAAAGACAAAAAAAATAGAAAAATATTCAAATAAGATTTCGCGAATAAATCCGCAACGGTTGAGGCTCAAACGAAGCTCAAACATTTGGCACCAATTTTAATAAAAAATTCTAATGAGAGGTGGGCAGCGACATGTACTTTAAAATTTTCCAAATCTTTCGGCAAAACAATTTTGGTGATGTTAGATAGAAATCTTGGGATTAGGAACGCACATTGGACGATATTTAATATTATTAATTTTGGTAATATAGATAAAGTTTCCGCTTGATATAATATTCATAAAAATATAAATTATAACCAGTGGCGGAACTACCGGGGTGCGGTGGGTGCGACGCACGCGGGCCCCGGGCTAAAAGGGCCCCCAAGAATTTTTTTTTAAAAATTTTAAATAATATAAAAAATAATGTTAAAAAATAATAATAAAATGTAAACGAAGCCGGTTTTAAATAGTCGGATAAACCTGGTATAAAGTTAGACTTAGTATTACCATTATTACCAATAAAAATTCAGGGTTCTCGCTAAAATTTCCAAATCAAATCGTGATATTTCCAAGTTTTCCCTGACAAATAAAAATTTTCCATGACATTTCGATAAATCAGAAAACAAATAGGTAAAAAAATCTTAATATTAAAATTAAATTAAAACCAATAATTTTTTTAAAATTTTAAATAAACAAAAGTAAGTTTTAAATAAAATAAATTCAATTAAAAATAAAAATTTAATTAAATTGTTTATCTTAAATTCCCTGACTTTTCCAGATTTTCCAAATAAGTGGCACCCTGCAACCTTGTAATTGTTATACCAGGAATAACGTTATACTAAGTTTATCCGATTATTCTAAATTTGGCAGTTAATCTAGTTTTGTTATTTGTTTATCTTAAAATTATGGTTATATTTTATATGAGTTATTTATTATTTTCTTTCATTTTTGTCTTTTTTAAAAACAGGGCCCCGTTAACAACTTTGCACACGGGTCCCTCAACTGCTTGTTACGCCACTGCTTATAACCTTTTTTTATTCACGAGCGTCTCGAGGCCCTCGAGGCAGATCTGATCTTGGCTGCGAGATGGTAGCGACATCTATACTGCGGTAACGTAAACCGTTGACGTTTAGAAATGAGGTTAGAGTATAGTGTTGTACTCTTGTTGTACCCATAGATGTTAATATTTCAAAATTTTTATGGATACTGTGGTTAGTATAATATATTAAAATACAGAGATTTTCAAATTCAAATTGGTTGTTTGCCAACTATGAAATGTTTAATAATTGTAGTGGGTCTAAGTGTTTGTAATGTAAATCAAAAAGTAAGAAAAATTTATTATTCATTATTTATTTATTTATTAATTAATCAATTTCAAATTATGGATGAAGATATTATTTGCGACGAGTGTAATGCAAAATTTACCCAGAAGAAAAATTTATACGCTCATATAAGAAGAATGCACAATAAGGAACCTGTTACACCCAAAGTTGTTCAGGAAATTTGTGATATATGTGGTAAACAGTTTGTCAATAAATCTAATTTGACTCGTCATCGAGAGCAAGTCCATGGAGATCCTGCTGCAAAGGAAGATAATACCAGAAAATTCAGAATTAAATGCCCACTCGGAAATTGTTCTGAAGATTTCAGAAATTATTCTGACTTGCGAAACCATTTGTCAAGTGTACATAAAATGGAAATTGAGTATAATGAGTTCGAATGTGAATCTTTTTCAGGTAGGTCATTAATATCATTTGATATAATATAATCATTCATGATACATGTTTTTCAGCATTTCACCAGTGGAAAGACCAAATTGAAGGACGCACTTTGTCATCGTATGTACTTCACACTGCACCTAACTTGCTGGCTGATGGCAGTAAGAAACAATTTTACAACTGTCATCGCTCCTATGATTATGTACAGAAAGGAAATAGTTTAAGACATATAAAAAGTGTTGGAACAAATAAAATTGGGAAAGCATGTCCTTCAAGGATTGAAATTTTGTTTAAAAGCAGCGAGGAACCTGTTTTGGTGAAGTATTGGATGACCCATTTAGGTCATTCTCAGGATATTGGTCGTATTTTTTTAAGCCAAAAAATAAAAACTGAAATTGCAGGTATTTTCAAATATTTATTTATAATGTATGATTTGAAATGTAAAGTTTTTGTGTGTTCTAGGCAAATTAAAACAAGGTGTAACTTTTGAGCACATATTAGATGATATTCGTGATACTGGCTTGACGAATGAAGAATCACAGCGAATCTTACTTTTAGAGAAGAAAGACTTGCACAATATTGCAAGAGATTTCCGTATAGATTATAGTACAAAACGCCACCATAACGATGCAATAAGCGTAAAATTGTGGGTTGAAGATATGAAAAATCTAGGTGACGAGTGTCCAGTATTGTTATATAAAGAACAAGGTGTTGAAAGTGATTTTGGGCTTCTTGATGTTAACGATTTTGCTTTGATAATAATGACGTCTTTTCAAATTCAACAGTTGCTACAATTTGGTCACAACAAAATATGTATCGATGGCACCCATGGAACGAACGCTTATGATTTTCAATTGTATACGTTGATGACTGTTGATGAATTTGGCTCAGGATCTCCAGTGGCATTTTGTTTTTCAAATAGGGCTGATGAAGTCATTTTTAATATATTTTTTGAAAACATCAAATTGAAAGTGGGGATTATCGAGGCCAATGTATTCATGTCGGATGATGCACCGGCATTTTACAATGCCTGGTCCAATATAATGTTACCTGTCCCTAATAGACTGCTATGTACATGGCATGTCGATCGAAATTGGAGGCATAATTTATCCAAAATAAGTGGAGGAACTGAGAAAAAAGCTCTAGTATATAAAGCACTACGAGTTATCCTACAGTGTACGTCTATTGAAAATTTCAATGACAGTTTAAATCAATTTTTAGTTGATCTTCATGCAGATCAGGATACTGTTTCATTCGCTCGATATTTTAAAGATTATTATGCCAATCGTCCAGAATGCTGGGCCTATTGTTATCGATTACGTTTAGGAATTAATACCAACATGTACTTAGAATCCCTTCACAAAGTATTAAAGCACGTATATTTAGAAGGAAAAAAAGTTAAACATCTAGATAAAAGTGTCAATGCTGTAATGAAAATTGCACGTGATGCTCTATTTAAGCGATTAATAAAATTAGCAAAAAATTCTCCTACGGATAAAATAAAGCGAATAAGACAAAGTCATACATCAAGCCAAAATATCGGGTTGGACATGGTGGAACGTCTTGAAAATGAAAATGAATTCCTAGTTACCTCTTCGGCAGATAAATCCCAGCAATACTTGGTAGTTAAGGCAAATGAAAATTGGGTGGAAAATTGTTCTGATTTATGTTCAAGATGTGATGAGTGCAACATATGTTTTCATACTTTCAAATGCTCTTGTATAAATAATGTTATCAAAGCTAACATTTGCAAGCATATACATGCTTGCAAATCATTGTTTTTTAAGGATTCTGATGATGGTGTAGTTAATTGTAATACTGAAAATAATAGTGTCGTTGAAGATATATTATTCGATTTCAACAGATTTGGTAAAGTACAACAACAACCTAATAAAACAGACGATATAAAAAGAAGGGCCGAATTAGTTATAGGTCTGTGTGATACACAGACATATATAATGGATGGCCTTCTGAATAAAAAGGATGTTACTGAAAATATTAACACTAGGTTTGACCACACATACACTTCGTAATTTGTTTTTATTTAAATTTGTGATAATTTGTAATTTCTTTTATACTTGAATAAATATATTTTTACTATACAAAGTTTTTTTTCTTTTTGATTTGACAAGTGTCACTTTTTAAGATTGAAGTTGGTTACAACGGTAATGTAAACCATAGATGTTAATAGAATATATTATATATTAACATAGAATATATAATAGAATATATTCTATATTAACATCTATGATGTAAACACGAAACTCTAACCTCACTTCTAAACGTCAACAGCTAAGATCGGTTTACGTCACCACAGGCTAGATGTCGCTACCGCTCGCAGCCAAGATCAGATCTGCCTCGAGACGCTCGTTTTTATTCCATCCTTCTACCGCATAAACCGAAAATTAACAATTGGCCTCACATAGTTAACAAACTCACACGATAATAAAGAGCATCATGGCTCACAGCTAGACTACGGGTATTTGAGCCAAATTCCAACATGTATTGTAGCGTCATCTCACGAGAAAACGAAGACTTACACAAGATTCCAGCTCCTATTGCGCAAGACTAAGACTTTATTTGCCGCCTTTTAAATCTAATTTATTACTTGTGTTTGCTTGTGTTCTTGTGTTGTTACAACCTATCGAACCAAAGCGAAATTATTTTATTGTTGTTCCTATAACTATAAGAATAAATAGCAATCTTTATTGCTACTATATAAATAACTTGTGTGTAGTGAAATTATTATTTTCATCTTATTAAACTATTAAAATACAAATAACTTCTATTATAGACTAATAATTATTGTATAGCGGTACTATTTTGTGTGTTTTTTAAAAGATTGTTTAGGTATTTATAGGTGACTTGACAACAGGTACGATGGAGAGGTAAGCTTATTTTTACATGTACATGCTAGAATTTTTATAAAGTATAATATTAAGAATATATCTATCTAATTCTTTCTTTTAGAGCTACTTGTCCTCATTGCTTCAAAAATTATAATAACACCTCTGCGAAAAATAAGCATATTAGGAAGATTCATCCCTCTGAAGCACAAATTCAAGAAAAAACTAGCCGTATATATTGTCCACTCTGTGTCAATGATGATAAGCAAGGTATGATTAGTTATATTGCATTAATTAAACATTTTAGAGATCAACACAACGTAGTTATGGAAGAGGAAAAATCATCATTCTCAAACCTTGAAGATTTCGAAAATTGGATGAAATTAGAATACCGAAATGTTGATTACATCAAGGATAGGACTTGGAAGGAAAACTGTAAGACTGTAAAGAGTTATAACTGCAATCGTAGTAATACACGTGGTTAGTAATACTTAAAATAATATAGTTGAACTATGATGATAATGATAATAATAATAATCATGATTTAATTGCAGCATTTAAAAGTAATTGCACCAAAATATTAATGAAAAAAGGAGGGAGTATTAAAATTAATGGTGTTTGTCCTTCAAGGATAACAGCACAATTTTACAATGAAGGTAACTTGGCCTCATATTTTAATTTTTTATTATTTGCTATTTACATTTAGGTAAAGTCGAAGTTCGTTTCATTAAAACCCACGTTGGACATGAAAATGAACTTCGCACTCGACGTTTGACACCTGAAGAACAAAATGAAATTGGTGAAAAATTGAGGGCTGGTGTATCATTGGATAGGATTGTAAGAGACGCCCAAAAAGTGAAGAATGGCAAAATGGAACGAATAAATTTATTGCATATAGATGACCTAAAATATCTAAGACAAAAAAATGGAATTGGAAAAAAAAGAGACACAAATGATTATATAGCTACATCTATTAAGGTACAAGAATGGAATTCGGATGGCAGGAACTATGCATTTTTATTTAAAAATATTGGTAGGTAATTATAACAAATTATACTATCGCAATGGCTAATATGTGTAAAGATTTTCGTTGGGGAGTTTGGTGTAATATTAATGAGGTGGAATTTATTTTTTATATTTCTAATATGTAATTAATGTGAGGTAATTGGATTCTGTAGCGGTGTTGGGCTAAACAATGTATTAAATCAGGTTGGTGGTGGTTTTTGTAGGTGATTCACATCCGATACTTAAAGAAACAGATTTTGCCTTAGGATTTATGAACAACACGATGGAACAGAAGCTCAAGCAATTCAGTCGTATAATTTGTATGGATGGAACCCACTGTACAAATTATAAAAAATATGACCTTACCGTTATGATGGTGAAAGATCATGAAAATATGGGTTTCCCTGTAGCCTTCTTTTTATCGAACAGGTAAAGCGTAGGTACTTAAATATTTTAAACTATGTAAAATATTAGCTTCAAAGACTTAAGAAATACAACTACCACTATCGAAAGCTCTTTTGAAATTACTAGAATTGACTTTAACTTTAATTTTTTTAGTTGAAAAATATATCTATACTGTTTGCTAATTTTAATATTTTTAATTTAAAAAAAAATATCCTGTATTTTTAACTATAATAAAATTTGTAATTATATTTATAGGCAAGACCGCTTGATTCAAGAGGTATTTTTAAAGGCATTAAAGGAACGCATTGGAGAAGAAATTACACCAGAATATTTTATGAGTGATGGCGATGCAAAATACCATGAAGCATGGAAAACAATCATGGGCAATTCACCAAGAAGACTGTTGTGTACGTGGCATGTTTTGAAAAATTGGAATCAACGAGGGAAACCAAAAATTAACAATAAATCAATTCAAACTAATATGGGAAAGGACTTGCGAGAGATTATGATGGCCACCAAAGAAGAACGTTTTATAGCATTGAAGAATGCTTACTTGAAGAAACTTGAAGACGAAAATGAAGATCAATTTTTAAATTATCTTCAAAAGTAAGAATTATTACTTTTTAAAAATAGCTTAAATACTCAATTGGCATTAAATCAATACATTATTATAATTAAATATAAAATTTAATTTTATATCCAAAAATAGTAATTTACACAATGGTTTGTATTTTATTTTTTAGAATGTATTTTAAAGATGAAGAAACGGAGAAAAAGTGGGCATATTGTTATCGACTCCATGCTGGTATTAATACAAATATGGCACTGGAAAGTTTTAACAACTTTTTAAAAAGTAAGAAGTACAATATAATATATATTTAATAATAATAGTTCTTCCAATAAACTTTTAGCAAATTTGGAAGTGCAAGTTTTTGATAATAATTGTACTTTCCTTAATAATTTATAATATGCTTCTTTTTAAATTTAACTATAAATAATAATCCTTAATAGTTGTTATTAATGTATACATTTCTTCTCAATTTTTAAAGAATTACTAACTCGCAATGCAACAAGTTCCATAGAAAGATTGTGTGATGCCCTCGATGATGCCGTAGATAAAAAAATGTGGAAAACAATCATTAATATGGAACGTCCAAATTCCAACAGTTATCAAGATAGACAAATTGCCAAGGCACACAAGAAAGCGGAACAACGAAATTTGAATAATGATGTGAAGATGACAGAATTTGGAAAATTTCAGGTAAGATCTTCAACACCAGGTGAGAACTTTTATTCGGTTGTGTATGGTGAGGTTGGTATATGCAGTTGTGTGAATTTATTGTGTAGGGTATGTCACATTTGCATGCATAAGTATGTATGTGAATGTCTGGAGTATGCAGTGAAAAATGTCATGTGCAAGCATGTACACATGGTATCTTTGTATGAAAGAGGTGTGCTTGCGGAATCTGTTTTAGATGAAGAGGCAAAAAATGAAGAATCAGGGACTTTTTGTGTTAAAGAAATAAATGAAGAAAAATTAAAGTTACGTGAAGCTACAAATGAATTCTTAGAAGAAAAATGTCAAGATTTCGACAAGAAAGAAACTGCTGTTGAGGAAAATTTAGATGTCGAAACTTATAAGGATATACTTCGTAAAAACCTAGTCAATGATATTAATAATATTAAATTAGATCTTACAGATTACAAGAAATTTGCTGTACAAGTGACATCGGTTGTTAGGCAATTCCAAGGAAATACTTCCACAAAAAGAAAAATGGAGAAGCAAACATATTATCCTCAAGAGCAAAAGAAGCAAAGAAAAGAGTAGCTAGTATCCTTTTTATTTTCCATATTATGCATTTTATATTTTTGTTTGATGATTTTTGGCATTATTTAATGTCGGTTTCAGATGAGACTCTAAAATAATTCCTACTCCGGCCTCCACGTGGCGAGTCTTGGTAATGCAATATAAATTTTCTGATGTGAAGTAAAAGGAAAATAAGTTTGAAAGTGGTTAATTTCGTTGTATACTGTAAACGTCTTTTGTGCTGTTTAGGATAAAATTATTCTCGACTACATGGTACGATTAAAATAGATCATTTTTTTATGTTATAAATAATAAATATTAACTAAAAAAAATTATAGTTAGTCCTTAATAATAATATAAAACAAAAAATACAAATAGACTTCACGTTCAGTAAAAAACAAACTTAAGTTCCTTTTGTTTGGCACCTGGGAATTATTGTAGCTAACAGGAGAGGTTTGCTACGAAATAAAATACTTACTTTTTTAATAGACGAAAGTCTATCTTTCATTTAAATAATGTATGTCAATTGTTGTAAATAAATTATTGTTCTCTTAATATGTAAATTTTTATTTATTGTAATATGGTATCAGGCTGTTACCAGTTATCGGGTTATAATAAACTTTAGCTTATAGTAAATCTAAATGTTTAGTAAACAAGTGCCTTAGTTAAAATAGTTACTGAATATAACGTACCGGTAAACTAAGACAGCACAGAACTAAAAATTTTAAGTTTAATATAAAATACAATCAATTCAAGATGAGATCAAAAAGAATTATTGCCCACAATTTTCGATTGAAGTTAGCTGAAAATTTTCACTTTTTACTTTATTTTATGTAAAACATTGACATATTTATCGCGAACAAATATATAATATTGTTCTCTTTAATTTGTAATTCAATTGAAGCTTTGACCTTTGAGTTGAATTTATAGGTTATATTATATAACCTACAACCACTGTGCTACAACAGGATTTTGACAGAAGAAAAACTTAGAAGTTGGCGTTAGATGACGCCACAATACAGATGGAATTTGGCTCAAATACCCTCAGACTAACTATTTACTAGACAGAGCATAGCTATGCTAACACACAGGTTTGTTTTGAAGCAAATTTTAAGCATCACTGTTGGTAAACATTACTTGTTATTAAACAACGTCCAGTGGTTACGCCTATGAATTTTTATAGGTTAAATTTTACTTACTTATGTTTTAAAGATTTTTGATACACTCCACCACACACAATGCATTGCTTGCCCATTTTTTAAATTATAAATTCCACACACGACTCAATAACTAAAATAATTAATTCACTATGTTTAAAAAAATATTTCGTATTTTAACCACAACAAGTGGTGCGCATTTTTGACCAATTACAACTCGGGACTCGGTAAACACCAGATATGTAAACAAATAGAAAAATTTGCTTCAAGTTACGTTTGTATATGTTCTGTCTAGGTATATTTAGTCTGAGCAAATACCCGTAGTCTCTCACAGCTGCCGTAGAAATGACATTAACCATCATTTTATTTAACCAGTTTTTAAATTAAATTAAAATCTTTGATTAATCATATTTTATAATTTTATTTATAGTTAGGGTTGCCAACCATGCTTTATAATAGCCATGGACTTAGAAGCTCTAAATCTTCTTCTAAGAGCTTCAAAGTCCATGGTCCATGATAATAACGTAGTTTACTGATAATTTTTTCTCGAAAACTAGATGGCGTTGGTGGTTTACAAATTGCTACATTTATTATTCATTAATCTAAATAATGGGTGCTTTCCAATTAGACGCACAGCCACATTGTGTGACACAGTGCGCGAGTCTCCACTGTTCCATTAAGAACACTGAGTGACACCGTGCGGACACAAAGAGACACAAATAAAATTTGTGTGTGGTTGTGTGTAAGCAGCAGTGTTACCAATTTGATTCTCAATAGAACTAAAACACTACTAAAAGTTGTGTGTAAAGCATAACAATGGCCACATCGCAACTAGTTCTGTACATTTTTGGCTGCTTAAATTCATTTAGTATAAATAAAAACTATTATAGATTCATATTTATGTTTCTTCAATTTTAGTTATAAACTGATGTATGAACACCATCTGTAGTCTATTTGAAGAACTAAATTACGTTTCACACACCGTGCTTTGTTGTGTTCACAGTGTGTACGCACTGTGTCACACAGTGCTACTTAATTGGAAAGCAGCCAATATCTACATTATACTAAGTTTATTCGATTATTCTAAATTTGGCCCTTAATCTAGTTTTGTTATTTGTTTATCTTAAAATTATGGTTATATTTTATATGAGTTATTTATTATTTTCTTTTTTTTTGTCTTTTTAAAAACTCCCTCAACTGCTTGCTACGCCACTGCTTATAACCTTTTTTTATTCCATCCTTCTACCGCATAAACCGAAAATTAACAATTGGCCTCACATAATTAACAAACTCACACGATAATAAAGAGCATCATGGCTCACAGCTCCCGTAGAAATGACATTAACCATCATTTTTTTTTTAAACCAGTTTTTAAATTAAATTAAAATCTTTGATTAACCATATTTTATAATTTTATTTATAGTTAGGGTTGCCAACCATACTTTATAATTGCCATGGACCTAGAAGCTCTAAATCTTCTTCTAAAAGCTTCTAAGTCCATGCTCCATGATAATAACGTAGTTTACTGATAATTTTTTCTCGAAAACTAGATGGCGTTGGTGGTATACAAATTGCTACATTTATTATGCATTAATCTAAATTTAATCTAAATAGTTAATCAAAATTTTGATAATTTTGTACGTTGGTAAGTTGGAAGTTTTGCGAACTGTTCAGTGCAAATTGCCAACTTTTTACAACATCCCCTCTTTGGCACGTCCCTGTCTGCAGCCCCAGCACGAGACATTTGTTTGACAACCAAACGACATTGCATTTTTAAGGGTTAAGGAACATGATATGCAGCTAGACTTCAGAACCTCTTACGGAAATCACAATTTATCGTAGATAAACCTAAATGGGGTAGGTAAATATAATTAATCGAAGTTGTATGGTGTGCGGGTTGCCGCTTGATATAATGGATTTTTTCTTCACTCATAAAAATATATAAACTTTTTTTTATTCAATCCTGCTACCGGATGAACCGAAAATTAGCGATTTGTCTTACATTATCAATAGAAATATTAAGAAATTCTTGTAAGTGGAAATAAAACTGTTAAAAGTTATAACTAATGCTAACGTCGATATTAAACTCTAAAGATATATACAAAATGCAAGCAGATATTAATTGTGGTGGTTCGATGTTTCTCGGAATAAGTGTGGCAGAACTTTACTCGCCCCATTCCGATATCCTTAATTGGAAAAATCAAGTTATAAGAATCTGTATAAAAGAGCATCATGGCTCAAAGCTCCCGTAGAAACGACATTAACCATCATTTTTGTTTTTTAACCAGGTTTTATATTAACTCTTTCACTCATGGCGGCCTAAATTAAACACACCGCCTTCTATATTATTTAGTGAGAAGCAGGATAATTTCGTAATTTGATTTTGATGTACTAAATTTAAAACATTCATAAATTCGTATTAAAAATTTGTGAGTCCATATTATGGAGATTGGAGATTTATGGCTGTATGGATTATAGACAAGTGGATTTTTGTTTGTGTTTGGAAAGGTTATTGCTATGACGTGCAATAATTATCCATTGTTTTTAAAATTTGTCTATATTTTCTATTTTTCCATAATGTCTTAATTTTAAGACATCCTGTATCTCGTTAACAAGGGGTCCTAGAGACTTCGTCAAAAAAATAAAAGAGTTTAAAAAAAATTTATAGCCAGTGTACCAAATTTTAATTTTATATAAAAACGAAAACTCATGAGCGAAAGGGTTAAATTAAAATCTTTTATTCAATTTAAAATTCAATCAAAATTGGGTTACATAAATTCTGACTTTCATTCTCAAAATTGTGATTATTTCGATTAAATAATATTATAATAATGTATTACCTACTCATTTTATTGAGGATTTCGGTTAGTGGGGCTGCGCGGTTGCATTGCATATTTATTTAAGAGGAAGCAGTGACGGCGGCAAGGGGGGCAGTGCAGGTACATGCCTACTCTGTAGATTGGAGTGTCCAGTCTAGTTCCCACCCTAATTTCTTAGGTGCTTATTTCAATAATGTATCTATTTGTGTCCACTCATTTCAAAAATGCTACCACCACCGGCCGTCACTGAGAGAATAATTTCATACAAAATCCGTTAAATGTCATTATGATTTGAATGTGATATGGTTATACCGGGTGACCGGTCGACAATCTGTACATAGGCAATTAAAATAGGAAATTGATTTTTCTTTAATTCCTGCTTCCCATCGCAACGGATAAGAATGAAAATGGTATCAATTTAAAGAGATTTTTATTCCGCATCTAAAGATACCTAACACTAGGAAAACCTAATTACAGAAAAGGTGGTCAGGGTAGTTCGGCATTTAACGCTTGAATTAATTGTACCATTGTGGCTGTGGACATAGATCAAAAATTATAGTACGTCTGCTATCATTTTAAAAGTGAAATTCGATTGTAAGTTTTCAAAATAATTTTTGAGTTATGAGAAAATGAAATCTATCAAGTGCTCTCCTGTAAAATTTTGTAAATGTCTAGTTCTGCACTCGTATGACGATATAAGAGTTAAAATATAACATAATGCTTACTATCAATTAACATCTTAGTAAAACATCAAGCTTTCCAAGAGTATTTATTGTATTTGGATTGGCTAAAACAGAAAATAAATTGCAGCGTGCTTCCAGTCCCAATTTTCTGTCACCTTTTTCGCGGGATTCGTTTCAACAGATTAACTGCTTAATTAATAGAAATCTAAAGGTATGATCACACACAGCTACTTTTGCTGCGCTGCCAATTAAAAAACTGTGCTACTTGTCTTGTGAACACTGCTGCAACCTAAAAAGCGGCGGGTACAGTAGTGTTACTTATTACTTATTTGTGTTTTTTAACACACTTGCAGGTATTCGATCATCTTTTTACCTCTCTAATTTACCAGAAGAACTGTAAAGGCTAAAATAATTCTTAAAAAAATAATAAAATAGATAGGGGGGGGGGGCATCCTTCGAAAGCGGTGGGTGATGGGAGAAAACGGAGGTCATATTCGGATTCAGGTAGTTAATTTATATCAGAATCCGGAGCAATAGTATCAGGGCTCGAAAAAAAATTTGATTTGCAGACCTGTGTTATCATATTAGGAGACGTTCATGGGCGTTTAGTGGTAAAGGGGGTCGAGCCGAATCTCACCCAATATCACGTGGGGGAGTCTCGGTAAATATCACGAAATTTTTTTTCTCATGAAACTGTAAAATTGCGAGAGAACTGGGTTAAATTTAGTAAAATAAATAATTTCATGAGAGATTAAAAGGGGGGTAGTTAGGGTTAAACTAAGTCTTACAAAATCTCACCAGGGAGAGAGGAGGTCGAAAATCGCTTCGCGTAATTAATGGCCGCCCCCTACTTCTTTTACTTTACCAATTAAATTAAAGAAAATATAAATTAAATCACAATTAGTGACTTCTCGCTTAGCAACCAAACTGAAGATTTGCTTCTGCCCTCCCCCCTTTCCCGAGTGAATAACACGCATTATATATTTTAAGAATGCAAAGTTTCGAAATTATATGGAACACTTTTTGACTCATGGAAATCGACACAACGGTAAATGAAAAATTTATAATGATTGGTTAAAAAATTAAGAAGATGTTTCGCCAAATCAAATAGTTGGGTGTCATTTTCTTATCTATAAGACAATATCGGAGTTTTTAAATAAATTGCATAGTGCGGATTAACTATATAATAAAATAAACAATAAAGCAAAAAAATTATTAGTAAAGTTTAGAATGGGCGGGGCATATGGAATTTATTATTGCTCATGCGCAGTGGAAAGACCCATTTAGACATTTTTATCAAATACTAACTTGTGAAATAACTTTAACGGTGCTCGCTCTAATAATTGGGTGCTAGCTGTATGGGGGCTAGCGTTACTTTAGCTCAAACGAAGTTCAAACGTTTGGCACCAAAGTTTACCCCAAAATTTGTCTTGGGGGGCTATCATGTTCACATACCCCCCCCCCCCTAAAGTATTCGCGAAAGGCTTTGCAACCCTTGAAGCTCAAACGACAGGAATGGAAGAAAGCTCATTGAAGCTAAAACGAAGCTCAAACGATTGACACCAATTTTAATAAAAAATTACATATTCATAAAAATATATAAACTTTTTTTCATTCTATCCTTCTACCGTAAAAACCGAAAATTAACAATTTGTCTCACATCAACAGATACAGGGACGAAACTATTGAGGTGCGACGCACGCGGACCCCTGGGTAAAAGGGCCCCTAGTTGTACTGTGACCTTTTCAATCTTTAAAAAAAAATTTGAAATCATTACAATATAATGAGAAAATCTAGTATTTCCATAAATGAGAAAATAAAAAAACAAAAAAAAAACTTTATTTTAAAATTACATCAAAATCAGCAATGTTAATTAAAATTAAACTAATTAAAAAATTGAATTATCCCCTTATTGCATGAATTAAAATATGTTCCCTTACACCAACATTATGATTAAAAGTTGGTTTTGTAAAATAAAATTTATATCAAACAAAAGATAATTAAGAACTTTAATATATGGTTTCGTATGCGGTAAGGGGTTAGATTACAATTTTAAAAAAATTAAAAATTTAATTAATGAAAAAAATTAAATTAAATTATTAAATATTAAATTAAATTAAATACAAAAGCAGGGCCCCGGTTAACAACTTCACACGCGATCCCTCACCCGCTTGTTACGCCACTGAACGGATATATTAAGAAATTTATGTAAATTGGAGATAAAACTGCAAAAAGTAGTAAATCCTGCTAACGTCGATTTTAAACGATAAGGATATAATATACAAAATGGAAGTATATGTAATTTGTGGTGGTTCGATGGTTCTCGGAATGAGTGTGGCACAACTTTACTAGGCCCCTTCCGACATCCTTAATTGGTAAAGTCAAGCCAATGAAGGTATTACTCACACGATAATAAAGAGCATCATGGCTCACAGCTCCCGTAGAAACGACATTAACCATCATTTTTGTTTTTTTAATGCAGTTTATAATAATGTAGTTTACCGATAATTTTTTCTCGAAAACTAGATGGCGTTGGTGGTATACAAATTGCTTAATTTATATTGCATTAAGGTCGTAGATCAATAGGAATAGATCATAAAATCTAACAGATGTCACTAGTTGCTATATGATATATTATTTTATTCAAGATGCACACCTTTTAAACAGGTATAATATATATATTTGACATTTGAAATTTGAAAAATAATTTCAAATAAATTTACCTACAGTAATTTTATACCTGCTATGACCTAACTTGAAGGTTCATGCATAGCTAGAGAAGTACCTGCAATTACAATTTTTCATAAATCATGCATTCATAACGCTTTAACTAAATTTTTTGAAATTTACTATGCAGGACTTTTAAAAGCTGCATTTATTGGGTAATTTGCAGAGTAATTTTTAAGACTGTTGGCACACGATCATTATTTTCATCGAAATATTGACAGAAATGACGTTACTAAATAAATTTTTACAGGACAAAAGGGACAAAAAAATATAATATTAATAAAAAAATAATTACCATAAATACATAACACCAATAAAGAGTCGAATTTTTAATTAATTAATTTTTTTGCTAAATAAAGATGAGGGGAAGCAGATACATTATATATACATCCCAATAAATTAAAAACCAAACTGTTGAAAGTCATTGAAGTATATACAATATAAATTAAATAAAAATACAATATAAATTAAAGCTTTATTTCTAAAATCTACTAAACTATATATTCCCAAATGTCGCGTAGCAAATTTATTCTGCTACCGTTTTTGTTTTTTTTTTTGTACTACTAGACTTGCTTTTTTTCTAATTTTTCTGAGATAGCTAGCTGGATCCACGGGGGATCGTAACACTTCATATTTCTGAGATATCTTCTCCTGGCGATTTCTTACAATATACAATCGTGATAAAATGTTATCAATTTGGGAAGCAAGATGTCATTCCACAGCTTTCGATCGATCGAGATTTCTTTTACGAAAGTATTATCGTCGGTTACATAGACCATGAAATAACATTTTTCTCCTCCAGTTATGTTCATCTGACCTTGGACCTGATAATAATAAGCATGATCCCGATTTAATTCCATGACACCATGTTCGTTTATTTTTAAACACGTAAGTTTTCTTTCTGTTCCTCGTCTTAGAGTAACACGACAATCAGGGCCGTATTTAGAATCAATGACGAATGAAAGAATAGCAAGAAAAATAATTATTAAATCACAAAAAAAACTTATCTTAATTACATGTTTTGATCTGCATATACATTTCGACAGATCAAAACATGTAAAAATTATTAAATTCATAAAATACGTTTGTATACAGGGGGGGGGGAGAGAATGTGACGAAGTGTAACAAGGGAAAAGGGGGGGTCTAAGAAAACGTGACGTACACAGTTCTTCAATTTTATTTTAATTTTTTTCATATTTCTGAGCATTTAAAAAAATTTTGGACATCAATAAATAAAAAGATTGTTGAATGTTATTTTTATGATTTTTGTTATTTTGGATATAAATTTATATTATCACAGTAATAAATATTTTAAATTACCTATAAATTTTCTATGCTAATGTTAATCAGAACAAATTGATGACTAGCTTTTGTGACATTAATTTGTTGAGGGGTTCCAAAAGACTTTTTTTAAATATAATAATTTTTTTTCTTGCTATTTTTTTATACGTCATTGATTCTAAAGACTGCCCTGATTGCCGATGTCTTACTGTGATTTTCTTTATTTAGAAATTCATATACTTTGTAGATTTTATAGCCAATATCTCAACGATCTCAACTATTATTTTTTATTGATTCAAAAGACGGCCCCGATTGCCGATGTCATATTGCGATTTTGTTTATTTAGAAATTTATCTACTTCGTAGATTTTATTTTTCAAAATTCTTGGTAAGTTAAATTTAAAAGTTTATACCTGATACAAATCTAAATAATCAAAATTTTGAGAATGAAAGTTAGTACAAACAAAGAACAAACGTTTTAGATTATTGTAAATATGGGGAGGGCTGGAAATAGTAGATTACTGGCCGAGCCTCGAAAATGATCCGTTACTGGGCGCGCAGCTATATTGAAAAGCGAGCGATAAGCAAGCTTTTTAAAGCTGCAAGCCCAGTAACAAATTATTTTTCGAGTAGAGGTGAGTATAGTATTTTATCGGAAAACAAAAATATTAGCTATTACACCAAAAATTAAAATCCTACACAAGTACCTATTATGAAATATTTTGAATTAACAATAACTCAAGAACGGCGCTAGATATCGAATAACTGAGCAAAAAATTCTCCCCCCCCCTCGCCTCGTACTCACTCACTGTGAATTATCAGTAGAAAAGCATATGCAAAACTTCAGATCGATCGCGCGCAAAAAAAAATCGTATTTTAGGTTATATTTGCTTAAAATGTGAAAAAATTAAAAACGAAACAAATAAGACGAATTAAAACAATGTAATCAAGTCAACTGTAGCGTAATTTGCTCAAAATTAAACTACCCCTGCCACTTGCCTAACCGTAGATGGACTGTACGCGTTAGCTAGCTGTGTTATTTAAAACTCAGTTCCCGAGAGCGTGGGTGTTTCGAAAAACATCGTGGGTTCGTAACAAAAAGTTCTTCAGTACTCAGATTTGATTTCAGCTAAATGAAAAATCCGATGTTAAAGTGGACGCCAGCTAATACAAATAAAACTAAAAAGAAAGCAAGAGTCGATTTATTGTATTAACATAGATAGAAAATAAAGATGTCGACAAGTTTAATTAATTCACTAATCAAAACAAAACATACAACATACACATACGGATCAAGTAAAGCTAGTACGTAATTGAGGATTACGAACTAGAAAACAAAATAAAAAAATTACAAAAGTAAAGAACTGACATCCACCTGAGGGGTAGATTCAGTCAAGTAAAAAAACACAGTTGAGTACCCTTGAAGAGGATAACTCAACAAAAAGAAGTTATGCCCAGCAAAGATTAATTGCACACCGGATTTCATCATCTCGGGATAATTGACTTACAAAATAGATCCTGGCATACTGCATCATTTAAAACAAGTAAATGCATCTCTATGAGACTTACCCCGAATGCAGTACTACCAACTTCACGACTCGGCAATTGTCTTTCCTTCGTCAGGACCCTTCGAATTCAATAACATTTACTTCATCATTCTATTGGTCTACCATCCAGGAATGAAAGTCTACAAAATAGAGAACACAAAATACTCATTAAAAAATCAACAGCCCTGCCAGTTCTAATTCTCATCAACCGAGAAAGTGTGACTGCAACCTCAATTAATCGTTACTGAAACATCTTCATAAAAATCAAATCATCTGCTTGAAGTCGAGGTGTACCATCCAAAAAAAAAACGTAAATCCACGTCCGGGATTGAAAAGGTGGTGAAACATCAAAACAACAAATTCACGAAGTCCGGTTCTCCAATTTGAAATCAATTCCAATCTACCAGGTGCAAACACATTCACAAGGAAACGCCTCTTGTGAGAAAAACCAACCATGGCAAATCGAAACACAAACGGGTATATAAAAACCATTCTTCGGATAACTGATGCTAAATATATTCTCCAACCCAAATCTTCGAACAGATGACAGATAAAACAGCGTCATCGTAAAACCAAGAACAAAATATGAGAACCATATGCGGATTAGAAAAGATTTCCAACACTGATATACTCCATTTTACGAAGACCAAAAATTAAATTGTGATAACAACCAAATACGAATAATTATAAATAAACGTTTAACCCATAGCCTGGGTGCTAAAAATAATTTGTTAAACAAATTAAATAGAAGTAAAATATAATAATTACCCGTTATACGGCAAAATTAAATCAAATTAAAACATTAATAAACTAAAAAAGGACACACAGCGATTAAACGTTAACTTCTTTCGAAATTTAACGAGTAATGCCGCTTATCAAAAATGAACGAAAATTATCGCAACCAATAGCGATCCAGTGGCGTAGCTAGAAAAATATATTGTAACGGTCAAAACGTCTTTTGGCACGTTACACAACCTAGTATGGCACAATGGCTTGGGTGCTTGGATCATAATTATATCGCTTGGAAATCGTGAGTTTGATCCTCACTTCGGTCAAAATTTTTTAATAGTATTTTATAATAAAAATATTCGACATATTGAAGTGACATAAGCGACCAGTAAAGAAAACCATTACTGGTCGATTTTCCATTTTAGCATTACTAGCATCGCTTTGACTATGTTTTCCGATAAAATGTCATTATTAGACAATTTAAATTATCTCGAAAACGAAGTTTGTACGTTGGTAAGTTGAAAGTTTTGCCAACTGTTCAGTGCAAATTGCCAAGTTTTCACAATATCCCCTCTTGGGCACGTCCCTGTCTCCAGCACGAGACATTTGTTTGAAAACCAACAAATTTGCATTTTTAAGGGTTAAGGAGCATAATATTAAATTAGACTTCAAAACCTCATACATAAATCACAATTTGAGCGTAGCTGAACCCGAATAGGGTAGGTAAATAAATATAATTAATCGAGGTTTTATGGCGTGATGGTTGCCGCTGGGTATTCATAAAAATATATAAACTTTTTTTTATTCAATCCTATTACCGGATAAACCGAAAATTTGCGATTTATTTCACATTATCAATAGAAATATTAAGAAATTCATGTAAGTGGAGTTAGAATTGTTAAAAGTTGTAACTAATGCTAACGTCGATTCTAAACGCTAAAGATATATACAAAATGTAAGAAGAGAGTAATTGTGGTGGTTCGATGTTTCTCGGAAGAAGTGTGGCAGAACTTTACTCGCCCCATTCGGACATCCTTAATTGGAAAAAATCAAGTTATAAGAGTAACACGTAAAGAGCATCCTGGCTCAAAGTTCCCGTAGAAACGACATTAACCATCATTTTTGTTTTTAACCAGGTTATATATATTAAATTAAAATCTTTTATTTAAACATATTGATGGCGTTGGTGGTTTATGAATGTTTTATAATTTAATCAAGATTGGGTTGCATAAATTCTGACTTTCATTCTCAAAATTGTAATTATTTCGATTAAATAATATTACGAGTAAAAAATAATGTAATAAGTATTATACTCGTACCTACAAATTTTGTTGAGGATTTTGGTTAGGTAGGTACCTGCTTTGTTGATTGTCGTGAAACTTCTTTTGTGAAATTTAGAAACACGATGGAATATTTCAAAACGGGGCATATGAATTGGCACGCCAAGATAAATCTTTTGCACGACTGGAATGCACACATAAAATAGTATAAATAAACGACAACTATAATTTTATTCACCCCGGCGTTTATACGACAGAAAAACTTAAATGCACGATAAATTAAAGATTTTAGAACGGTATAAAAGGAGATTGCACGACAGCTCGAGTTTTAGATGGATGTCAAGTCGAGTACCGCTGCTCTGCAGCTAGTCCAGCTAGATAATACATGTTGTATCATTCTACAATCGATAAAGTCTCGCATTTCACAATTCAATGTGGTCATACGCACGATGACAATATGGAACTTATTAGCAGAGGTTTGACCCTTTGGTGGGCGAATTTTTTTGTCTTCATTTTTACAGTTTTTGTATTGAAAATAAACGTGGTCCCAGGAACTCCTTTTTAGGCAATTTCGGTGGTGGGAATACGTCTTCCCGCCGCACACCAAAGAGTTAAGTCATGAAATCAAAACTTTTATTAGAGAAAACTATGGAGAAGGTATTCAAAAACCAAACGCCACATTAGCCATTATGAAACAGAAAAATATTTTGGAATTTCCAAAGCCAAAATTAGTCACTTACTTGAAACAATTAAGACTTGAGAAGTATGGAAATCTAATTTGTACTAATTTGTTAATTTATACTTTTCTGTCGTTTATATCTCGTCGTCCGCCCTTACTAGGTACGCTAGTGCCGATAAATTATACTCTTTTAAAACTACTTAGGTCCGCTTTTAGAATAGTCGGTTAAACCGACACCATGGTGCTGAGACGAGCTTTATTATGCAAACAGACAGGCCCGTAGCCAGAATTTTATTTCTGGGGGGGGGGGGGGCACTCGTAAAAAGACCCAAAAGATTGGGGGTTTCCCTTCCGGGAATTTTTCCGACTTTAAAATATATCTATTTACCTACTTTATTTTCTAAAATCAAATTGACTTTTAAAAAAAAATTTAACATTTCGGGGAGGGGGGGGGCACGTGCCCCCAGGTGTCAGAACACGTGTAGTACTTCTATACCGGTATGACTGCGCGGTAGCGTTGCAAAAAGATGTATTTATTTAAGAGGAAGCAGTGACGACGCCAGGGAGCACATGCCCACTCTGTAGATTAGAGCACCCAGTCAAGCGCCGAATAGAGCCATTCCCGGTAGAAATGAAGAAGAAGAATTCATTAGAAATCCCAAAGATGAAAAAATACATAAAACAACTTCATTGATATAGAACATAGAAGAAATCTGTGTTCTTCGCTTGTATACTATATTAATTTACCGCTATTGTTTCAAGTTTCTTAGAAGTTGGCAATTTACATAATATCACTGTTTATCTATATCAGATATTGATTAACAATAATAACAATAGCTTCTCTGTAGATTTCGTATCACTTCTCTAAAAGTTAAGTACTACAGTCAGTGGCGTAACTACCAAGGAGGCAGAGGAAGCCATTGCCCCCGGGGTCGTAAGGTTTAGACGGGTTGATCTCTACGGGTCTTGAGAGGATTAATAATAGGTTCTATTTAAATAAATACATGTGAGACCCCGAAAAAGGTCCCAATCTAGGAACTTTTATGTACAAAATAACGAATTTTTATTTAAGATTTTAGATCAATAGGCGCTGAACTGGTGTCAAGTTCAACTCAAAAACGAATAATCGTAGAAAGTTGAAATTTTCAGTATATACGTAAAACATAATACCACTTAACATAAGCTATTTTTTATTTTAAAAAAATTAATAAAAAATTTTTTTTTAGAGTTTTCAATAAAATACTCATTGGTTATAAATATAAAATAGATTATGTAAAGTAGCACCTACCATACATACTAATCAATCAAAAAAAAAAGTAAAATTATCTTTCTTGGTTTGACTTGCAAACTTGACACAAGAATTCGAGCAATTTACGCGAAATTTCAAATTGGTACCATGACGTTAACCAATCAGAGAAAACGTTGAAGTTCAAGCATTTTCCAAAAGATGTCGACACTTAAATTTAAAGCAAAGACACAAACCTACCCATCTTTGTACTTATTGGTTACCGCCCAGAGGTACCGTACCGTAACTTACTATAAGCTGTCCTCTACCTGGTTCTGATCCTTTATCCAATTTTCTATTTATATACCTACTGTAAATTGCATCAGGTATAAACTTTTAAATTTAATTTACCAAGAATTTAGAAAAATAAAATCTACAAAGTAGATGAATTTCTAAATAAACAAAATCGCAATATGACATCGGCAATCAAGGCCGTCTTTAGAATCAATAAAAAATAATAGTTGAGATCGTTGAGATATTGGCTATAAAATCTACAAAGTAGATGAATTTCTAAATAAAGAAAATCACAGTAAGACATCGGCAATCGGGGCAGTCTTTAGAATCAATGACGTATAAAAAAATTATAAAATTAAAAAAAAAGTCTTTTGGTACCCCTCAACAAATTAACGTCACCAAAGCTAATCATCCCCCTTTATTTAAATTTAAAATATTTATTACTGTGATAATATAAATTTATATCCAAAATAAGAAAAATCATAAAACTATCATTCAACAATCTTTTATTTATTGATGTCAAAAATTTTTTTAAATGCTCAGAAATATGAAAATAATTAAAATAAAATTGAAAAACTGTGTACGTCACGTTTTCTTAGACCCCCCCTTTACCCTTGTTACACTTCGTCACATACTCCCCCCCCCCCCTGTATGCAAACGTATTTTATGAATTTAATAATTTTTACATGTTTTGATCTGTCCAAATGTACATGCAGATCAAAACATGCAATTAACATAAGTTTTTTTTTGATTTAATAATTTTTTACAAGACAAGGAACAGAAAGAAAACTTACGTGTTTAAAAATAAATATTGCTATTGATCTACGACCTAAAACTGCTAGCATTTTCTAAAAATCACAATTTTTTACAATTCTTCATTCATTAATATTAATTAAATAATATGTTGTTAACCTATTTATAAGCTGTACCATTACAGAAAAATGTTACCTGCTCCTGTTTACCTCGTACTTGTTACCTACCCCACAGGGTCCAATTTTTGAAGTTACGCCATTGACTTAGGTTGATGATCGAGTCAACTGGCTTTATGAATAAATAATGTCTTCTTGCCAAATTCTAAGAATCAATCTAAAGATAATAAAAATAATGGGCTAATTTTTCATTCTCGTTGTTCAAATGGAGACCAAAAGACCTAAGGTATAGAATTTGACACCACACAATTTAAGTCCTATCCTGTATTACGCTTAATCTTTATTTGACGGATAATCTTAAATTACAGCTTTTTATCCAAGAAAGTGCCAACTTAAAACAAATTTTCCTACATAAGCTGAAGAGCAAGTATAGGTAATCGTACTCGCTTCGGCGGTACATCTACTAAAATTGGAACGATACAGAGAAGATTAGCATGGTCCCTGCGCAAGGATGACACGCATATTCGTGAAGCGTTCACCATTTTTCCACGTTCTAGGTTGTAAGCTTGCTTGCTTTCGTCCCTGGTGCTAACCAGCAGCGTGGCGCGTCCCCGGGTTGCGGATAGGGGAACGACCAAGTACATTATTTGGTCAGCTGTGAATAACGGAATAAGCAGCCGCGGACAAGGATATGTTTTAATTTTTTTTTGCAAAAAAGTTCATCCCTGAGCGCATAATATGCAGGGCATATTTCGGGGATTCCCCTTCCGAGAATTTTTATTATTACAAATTTTCAATTTTTTAAATTTTTTTTTGTAAAATTAACTCATAAATTTATTATTTAATTTATTTTTATTTAGAACAAACTTTACATTTTTTTTCTCTTCTTTTCATTAATACATATTTTAAAGTTATTTGTTCGCTCCTTTTTTTTATAATTTAAACAGTAAGCGCCTTTCTTTCCTATTCGCAAAATTATTTATAATAATATCGGTATCAATATTTATATCTCTATGAATATTCATGAGCGCTAGACCGTTTGGCCTTTCTTCGCCAGTAGAATTTCTTAAATACGTTTAAATTCGTTTTAAACCAGAAAAACTTCTCTCGGCAGTTGCTGTAGTCACTGGTAATATTGAAAGTATTCTTAATAAGATTCTGACATTGGGAAAAAATTCTTCAGAACATTTTGCCAATGCATCTAATGGATTCTTTGGAAAATCATTCACGTTTAACCATTTCTATATCCAAAAATCGAATTCAGCTTCAAGGATTGCTGGGTAAACCACCTCTCCACTTAAATCTTCTCTGTAAAACTCAAAGGCTGGTTTGACATCACTAAATGTTGAGTTGCTAATTCGACATGGTAACAACAAGTAAATCATCCAAATATGGATAAAAAATTTACAGCCTATAATAAGTACTACAACCGCCGGCGCCGTCTTGTATATTATAATTCGCTCGATGCCTTTGTGTCCCAACTATTCTTGGTATAATCGGGGGTCTAGGACAAATAGGCGCCGCCGAAAAGGCGCCAGCCATATAGGCGCTGAGCCATACAGGCGCAGAGCCATATAGGCGCCAGCCATATAGACGCTAGTCATTTAGGCGCTGAGCCGTTTAGGCGCCGGGTGAATTAGGCGCCAGCCATTTAAGCGCCGAGCTATTTAGGCGCACAAATATTTTTTTTTAATTTTAAATTAAAATCCCAGCCGACGCCGACGCACCAAATTCAGTTCAAAACACATTGGTAGTTAAAATTTATTTTGTTTTCATTTTTGTTCATTTAAAATTCATGTTATGTTGTAGTTGTATAGTCTTTTAGTTTAAGGCACGCTTATACACTATAACACTACCAACACACGTTTATAAAAAATGGAAAGCTTGTTTCAAACTAAAATAATAACATTAAAAATTTAATTTTTAAATAAAAAATTTTTTTTTATTTTGTAAAAAAAAAAGAATATAATATATTATAACATTTTAAATTTAAATTACATAATTATGTGAGATACCGCGAAGAAAGTCCATAATATTCCGATTATCGTAGTCCAATACCAAATTCTTGATGCGGTCATCGGCAGTAATATATTTTCTTTTTTTCTTTGGAGGAGGAGCTCCAGCATTTAGTTGTTCATAGAAAACATCTCTACCGCGTGAAATTTGTTTGAAAGAATCAATCAGCTTCCAAATCGTCGGATGGTCCATTGACAGCTCACATTGCAAACGTCGGTGAGCTGCTTCGGCGTGGTTGTTGGTTCGATCCGTGTCTGTCAGAACTTTTGCATGAACAGACCATGTTTCCGGAGGAAATATAAGCCGACCTCTTCCATCAGTTCTGCGGAGTGGTCGCCCTAAATAAGAGTCCTCAAACCATTGAAGCAATTGTTGTAACTCGGGACAAAGGTCATTCGATAACGCATCAACAGAAGTATCCAAATCTTCGATGCGTACAGATGCTAAGGAAGTCACCATTCGCGCTTCTAAAGCAAAATCACCTTCAGTATTGTAGCGCCTCAATAAACGAAGATCTCCCAAATGTTTTCGCATATTTTTCACCAGATGAAAAAAGCATCCTAAAATTTCAGAGTTAGGAAATGCTTCTCTGAATGCATTCATAATAGCCTCTAATTCAAAATCGCACGATATCTTGGCTGGGTTTAAATTCGGCCCTACTTCTTTTAAAAGGTTTATCATTTTTACATAAGTCCTTGTGTGTTTGTTTGGTAACAATGCATATATTACGGGATGGAGGCCTCCAAATCTTTCTGCCATAATAACATATACTTGATAAAAGAGATTAGGCGCTATTGAAAATGTTCCATCAATGAACCAATGCTCCGATTCACGCAAAATTCGACGAACATTACTTTCCCGGCCAAAAAGTAAAACTCTTTCTGGTTCGGTTCCACTGTCAGCAACTAAAAAGTTTTCTATGGTTCCGTTCGCTTCAAAAGTTCTATATGCTTCGGGAACAATTAATTCCTCTAATGGTAATGGTGAAGGAGGCACAGCATTAACTTCATTCCTCTTTCTTCGGATTGTTTTTTTTAACGCCAGATCATTCGGTAATGCAACTTGTGCCGTTCGCGACATTTCAGTATTGGAGGCATTAACAATTTGTGCTGTTGACTCAACAGTAGTTGCAGCACGGTTCTTCATGTTATTCACTAAAATGCTTGCTTCAACTTTAGCCGCATTACTATCATGAGAGTGTTCGTGCATTTGTTTCACAACGGCACCATTTATTGTGTGTATTCTCACTTTGCAACCGTTGTTTTTTTGATCACATCTCCAAAATCGTTTTAACCGACATTTACTGAGTTTATCGAAAACAAAACAATGCCCTTCGACGTGTAATTTTTCATTTCCTTTTTGCTGATACTGATGTTGATACTGATGTTGATACTGATGTTGATACTGATGCTGATACTGATGCTGATACTGATGCTGATACTGATGCTGATACTGATGCTGATCCTGATGCTGATACTGATGCTGATACTGATAATGATGCTGATACTGATACTGATACTGATGCTGATACTGAAACTGAAACTGACACCGAAACTGATACTGACACTGTTACTGATACTAATACTGAAATCTGGTCTTGAATTGCCAACCTAAATTTCATTTATAGTTTGCAGCGCTAAATTTAAATTCAAATTGTGAGAGCAGGACCGTCTCTGATAAGAAACTTTGGAAATCCAACCTCAAACTGGATGGCGTGATCAGAAATTTAAAGTGAGGTGGCTACTGGTTTGTTGTTGCTATTTTGGCAACAGAAACAAAAATAAAGAAAATGAAATTTCCTTTCCAAAATATTATGCTAATAAACGTCTTCTATTGATTAATTTTTAAAAATTTAGTTACATTTTTTAATTTGGGCTCAGAGTAGACAAAATTCAAAATTCAAAATATTATGCTAATCGACGTCTTCTATTGGTTAATTTTTGAAAATATAGTTACATTTTTTAATTAGTTTCTAAAGCCGGGCCTTAAACTAGTAGTACACTATTTGGTCATACGCGAATATTAGGCAAATGTTAAAACAATATAATAAGTAAGAACAGAAGTAAGACAATAGTTAAAAATTGCCTAAATAGCTCGGCGGCTGGCGCCTATATGGACCGGCGCCTATATGGTTGGCGCCTATACGGCGGCGCCTTTTCGGAGGCGCCTATTTGTCCGGTTCCCAGAATTTATGTAGAGAATAAGCACTTTTGTCTTTTTCTTCTGATAAAAGTTCTTCCAAAGCACTTACAACTTCAAAGAAACCTTCAACAAATATTGAAATGGATTCGTGTCTTTCTACCCATGTTGTTTCACAAAATTTTTTCAAACCAGAAAACGACTTAGATTCCAACTTTTTTCGTAATACGTTTGACCGTTTAGCTGACATTCGAAAATATGAACTTACCTCTTGAACTGTTCCTAAAGCGTTTCTTACTTGTTGTACTTTTGAAGCATCGTTAATAGAGATCATTCAGGAGGTCATGTCCCATACAATAGTGCGCAGAAATGATAAAATTCGTTTTAACAAAATAAATACAGTCCTGAAAATATCGTTCTTTGTTGACGTTTTGCTTTGACAGATTCGCTATTTTCGTGCTTTTGATTATTAAATGATATTAACATTATTTGATAATTTAAATAACAATCAGCCTTTTTTAACGCAATTTGAGTATTTTTATTATACTGAGGTTAGTACAAACAACATTTTAATTTAAAATCGTTTTTAAACGAAAATTTTATTTTTAGGTTATTTATAATGTCATTCAATATATTATGAATAAAGAAAAATGCAAAGGAAATATTTTGTATGCAAAAGTGTCATCTGCAACTGGAGTTTCTTATAAAACTGTTATAAGAATAATGAAGGAAGGAGCTGAAAATCCTCAACAAGCCAAGTTTTCTACTCCCAGGAAAACTATTAAAATGCCATCCCCAAAAACTACAACAAGCCAATTTGAAGAAGATGTTATTAGGCGTATAATTCATTCTTATGCGACTATACATAAAAGGCGACCTACAATGAAAACTGTGTATGAAGCGATGAAAAAAGATCATGGCTTTTCTGGATCGCTTTCATCATTTCGAATTGTAGTACATAGGATTGGTTTTAGGTGGAGAAATCCCCATGTAATAAGCAAATACTTGTTGAAAAAAGTGATATTCGAGGTAAACGAGTTATGTTCTTAAGAAACCTTATAAAATATAAAGAAGAAGGAAGAAATATTGTTTATACGGATGAAACTTACATCCATAGTTCACATACCGTTCCTAAATGTTGGGACGATGGAAGTACTAACGGTTTAAAGACTCCAGTGTCTAAAGGACAACGATTAATTATTGTTCACGCTGGCGGTGCAAGAGGTTTTGTTACGAGGGCCTTATTAATATTTAAATCTGGCCTTAAAACTGGAGATTATCACGATGACATGAATCACAAAAATTATTTGAAATGGTTAAATGAAAAATTAATTCCAAATCTAGAAAAAAATAGCGTTTTGGTTATTGACAACGCTTCGTATCATAACGTTAGTATTTTAAAATGCCCTACGTCTTCATGGAGAAAAGGTGCTATGCAGCAATGGTTATCAGAAAGAAATATAATATGGCAAATCAGAGATACAAAAATGGATCTGTATAATATAATTAAATTACACAAGCCACGTAATAAAAATTATGTAGCCGATAAACTTTTAGCCGAACATGGCCACGTTGTATTACGGTTACCACCATATCACCCAGAATTGAACCCTATTGAGAAAATTTGGGCGTTGGTAAAGAATCGTGTTGCCGCACGAAATACCACATTTAAAATGGACGATGTCCGAAGATTGACTGAAGAAGAATTTAATAAAGTCACAATAGAAGATTGGCAAAATATTTGTCGCCATGTAGAAGCCACAGAAAAAGAATATATAGAAAAGGAATATATTATGGATGATGTAGAGTTCGTTCAGAAGCTTAAGTCTCATACAATGCGCGAAACGGGCAAAATACATAAGAATAAATGTTAAATGAAAACATCAGCTTGGCGCGAAAATTTAAAAAATCTGACTTGAACATTATTTTCATTATAATTATAGAAAAGAAAAACTAATTATAGAAAAAATAAAATGATTACTATAGGAATGTAATTTATTGTAAAACTTTATTATTATAGTACAAGCAAATACTATTGTACAAGTAAAACAAATTATTTTTATTATAATAAAATAATAACGAACAAGAAAGTGAGTAATCGCACATCGAAGTAAATTTTATTAGCCGAGTAATTGATTTTTTTTATTTTTATCTTTACAAGATGGGCTCACATTCTAAATTGAACTCTTCATCATCTTCTTCATCTTCCGAAGACAGATAATCTGAACTGTCACTTTCATCTTCGTAATTTACTCTAATAATGAGTTCATCTACATCATCCATAATATATTCCTTTTCTATATATTCTTTTTCTGTGGCTTCTACATGGCGACAAATATTTTGCCAATCTTCTATTGTGACTTTATTAAATTCTTCTTCAGTCAATCTTCGGACATCGTCCATTTTAAATGTGGTATTTCGTGCGGCAACACGATTCTTTTACCAACGCCCAAATTTTCTCAATAGGGTTCAATTCTGGGTGATATGGTGGTAACCGTAATACAACGTGGCCATGTTCGGCTAAAAGTTTATCGGCTACATAATTTTTATTACGTGGCTTGTGTAATTTAATTATATTATACAGATCCATTTTTGTATCTCTGATTTGCCATATTATACTTCTTTCTGATAACCATTGCTGCATAGCACCTTTTCTCCATGAAGACGTAGGGCATTTTAAAATACTAACGTTATGATACGAAGCGTTGTCAATAACCAAAACGCTATTTTTTTCTAGATTTGGAATTAATTTTTCATTTAACCATTTCAAATAATTTTTGTGATTCATGTCATCGTGATAATCTCCAGTTTTAAAGCCAGATTTAAATATTAATAAGGCCCTCGTAACAAAACCTCTTGCACCGCCAGCGTGAACAATAATTAATCGTTGTCCTTTAGACACTGGGGTCTTTAAACCGTTAGTACTTCCATCGTCCCAACATTTAGGAACGGTATGTGAACTATGGATGTAAGTTTCATCCGTATAAACAATATTTCTTCCTTCTTCTTTATATTTTATAAGGTTTCTTAAGAACATAACTCGTTTACCTCGAATATCACTTTTTTCAACAAGTATTTGCTTATTACATGGGGATTTTCTCCACCTAAAACCAATCCTATGTACTACAATTCGAAATGATGAAAGCGATCCAGAAAAGCCATGATCTTTTTTCATCGCTTCATACACAGTTTTCATTGTAGGTCGCCTTTTATGTATAGTCGCATAAGAATGAATTATACGCCTAATAACATCTTCTTCAAATTGGCTTGTTGTAGTTTTTGGGGATGGCATTTTAATAGTTTTCCTGGGAGTAGAAAACTTGGCTTGTTGAGGATTTTCAGCTCCTTCCTTCATTATTCTTATAACAGTTTTATAAGAAACTCCAGTTGCAGATGACACTTTTGCATACAAAATATTTCCTTTGCATTTTTCTTTATTCATAATATATTGAATGACATTATAAATTATTTGTCGTCCTTGACTATGAACTACTTTACGGTTATTCATATTAGTAATGAATTTTAACTGTAAAAAATATTGTTTGTTTAAAAAACGATGTTAAATTAATTTGTTTATGCATTACCTACCACAATAAAATAATAAACGTTTTCGTCAAATAGATGTAAAAAAAAGATTTAGTGATGCACACAGTAGTTTAACCTAAAAATAAAATTTTCGTTTAAAAACGATTTTAAATTAAAATGTTGTTTGTACTAACCTCAGTATAATAAAAATACTCAAATTGCGTTAAAAAAGGCTGATTGTTATTTAAATTATCAAATAATGTTAATATCATTTAATAATCAAAAGCACGAAAATAGCGAATCTGTCAAAGCAAAACGTCAACAAAGAACGATATTTTCAGGACTGTATTTATTTTGTTAAAACGAATTTTATCATTTCTGCGCACTATTGTATGGGACATGACCTCCTGAATGATCTCTAGATGAACTCATTATTAGAGTAAATTACGAAGATGAAAGTGACAGTTCAGATTATCTGTCTTCGGAAGATGAAGAAGATGATGAAGAGTTCAATTTAGAATGTGAGCCCATCTTGTAAAAATAAAAATAAAAAAAATCAATTACTCGGCTAATAAAATTTACTTCAATGTGCGATTACTCACTTTCTTGTTCGTTATTATTTTATTATAATAAAAATAATTTGTTTTACTTGTACAATAGTATTTGCTTGTACTATAATAATAAAGTTTTACAATAAATTACATTCCTATAGTAATCATTTTATTTTTTCTATAATTAGTTTTTCTTTTCTATAATTATAATGAAAATAATGTTCAAGTCAGATTTTTTAAATTTTCGCGCCAAGCTGATGTTTTCATTTAACATTTATTCTTATGTATTTTGCCCGTTTCGCGCATTGTATGAGACTTAAGCTTCTGAACGAACTATACATAAGTTTAAGCAATGTGCAAAGCAATGTGTGTATAAAGCTTTTGGATATTTGTTGGATATAAGTCCCTGGACACCTCTAAAGTTAGATCGCATGTTTGCTGCTCCGTCATACCCTTGTCCTCGCGCATTGTCCATATTTATTTCTAAATTTGTCAAGGTGCTAATAATTATGTTCGTTAAATCAACCCCTGTTGTACTATGAACCGGAACGAACTGCAGAAAATCTTCTCCGATGTTGTTATCGTCATCAGACGCACACATGTATCGAATACACAAAGAGAATTGCTCAATTCGGCTAATATCTGTTGTTTCGCCGGCCAGTATTGTAAAATATTTAGCCTTCTTTATTCGATCACATATCTGACATTAAATGTACTCGGCGATAATGGTGATTAATTCATTTTGTATATGACTACTTAAATATGTAGCATTCTTGCCACAACTTTTTATATGGTTTAAAAACAATTCGTCACCTCGTCATTTCATTTTCATTTCTTTGAATTATATTTTCGTCTCTAGTTTGAAGCTGCATATACACGTCATTTTGTTTTCCTTTATTTATTTTTTGGAAATCTATAGCTTTCGTCGTACAAAATTTATGGTATTGGTTCTTTTCGTGTGTGTTGAAGAGTTCAATTGCATCTTTCCAATTTCTGAATGGTTGAGTAACTAGAGATGCAAAGAAGCGAATGCTTTCCTTTCCCAGCTCCTTCTTGTTTCCAAAATAGAACGCAATCCTTACAAAACGCACCCTTTTCGATGTCAGAATATGCCAACCACTTCCAATGTTCTAACCAAGATAAATTGAATTTTCGTTGCTTCACTCCAAACTTCTTAACTTCAAATTTATATTCAGAATTTGGCTTCCAAACATTTTTAAGCAAATCGAGTAATTCAACACTATTCAGGTTTCCTACAGTGTCTTTTGCAATATACGCATCAATATCATATTTATTAGTATTAGTTCTTACCTGATCTGGTTCTGACTGTGCTGCCTCCTCCTGACTACGGGTCTGCTCTGTGCACTGTGTAGGCTTAATAATATTTACACTGAAACTAGGGCCACTATCGATCACCTCTTCCATTTCATTTTCACTGATGTGCTCACTTGCAAGAGGCACTGCATTATTCGTATTGTAGTCATCTAATTTTATCCTTTTGGAGGATTTAGTAAAAATAAATAACAAAGTACCATCTCTCTTTTTTCCATTCATTTTATTGGAGTAGTAAGGTCTTTACAATAGAGAAATTTATAATAATAGCTATTTATTACACAAGTGTCTTATAAGGCAAATAAGTTACGAAAGAAATGTTCTTGAGTAATTTATTTGCTGTTAAGACACGTGTGTAACACAAAGCTTTATCCAATATCTCGTAATAATAGTTTAAAATGTAATTAAAAGTTTTGGCATTTGACGTTTTAAAATATAAAATTTAAATTATGAAAACTAGTAACTAGTAAGTAGTAGGTGTACTCATAATTTACATATAAGTCACTAGTGTGTAATTATGAATTCATAAGTCCACTAGTGTTTTATAGACCCCATAAGATATGTAAAATCGGCATTATTATGCCTTCATAAGACAGAGGTGTTGGATAAAGATATTAAATTTTATATTTTATTATTTTATATTTTATAAATTTATAAATTTAAATATTAAATAAATGTTAAACAATAAAAATAAAATAAATAACTAATATTATAATATATTAAAATATTTACTTACAATAAATTACAACTTGCGTATTCCACTGCCTGTTTACTAATCTGAATATTTTATTTAGTTAAGACCCATTCGTATGGTTAGAGCCCAGGTGCCCCCCCTGGCTACGGGCCTGACTAACACTAACCTACATAACCGATCCATATCTTCGCGAGAATATCTCCTTTTCACTGTAGTCTTAAAAAAATAGTAATAAACGGAAACCACAAAGTTACAAATATTCTTGGATATTTAGTTGAGTCATAAAATGTTGAAGTGAGCGGATAGTTGATCTCCCTTCTACGAAACCGGATTGTTTGGGGAAGTGATAAGGAATTTTCGATTAAAAGATCAGGACCTTGATAATTTTTTCTAGGATTTTCCCGAAATCGCTGAGAAGTGTGATAGGTCTGTAGTTTTTCGGACTGCCTATGTCCCCGGCCGGGTTTTTGAGGAGTACGATGAGTATTCCTTTTTGCCACTCCCCCAATAACTATATAGATCTTTTTGATGAAAGATCCCTGTATGTTAACGAATGCTGGTGCCCTCTTTGCCTGTGTATTATATATTAGTAGATCAAGTTCAAGAGATAAGATTTCCGACGTCATCCCTGAAAGAGGTCAGGACCTCCCGGTTCCTGAATTTTACCGCCGCTAGTTTATACGTAATGTCCTTGAAAAGACCCTCTTCTACGAAGTTTCACCAAGCCCTCCCTAGCTTCTTTTAGTGAGTTTTTGAAAATGTCTTTGACCCTCATCATTTTCTCGTAGAGGGGCTTGCTGTCCTCGACCGTCCTGTACCGGTAGAGGGCGTTCCTTTTACCGAAATATTTTTTTCTGTTTCTTTCTACATTATCTGACCACCATTCAGGACGCCAGCGTAGGTTTTCTAGTAGTGGGTTTTGGATTGGATAAGTTTTTCAATTTTTAGATTCATGTTTTCTACTAAGTTTTCAATTTCTTCAGCCATGGATAGTGTGACCGAGTGAAGCTCGTTGTCTGCTAACTTCTTCATCCCTTGTTTCTATTTATCTATCAAAGTAATGTCGACATTACCTATCTTCCCCAATGTCCCTGTTGTTTTGTATAAATTATTTTCACCTTTGAGTAAATGAATTGCTTTATTTCATCGAATTTACATGCACATGATGCACACAATTTGACTGTGCAATCAATACTGAAAAATGGTAACATAGGAACGAAATGGTAATTACTAGATCAAACAGTTCTTAGGCTTCTATACATCTACTTTCTTGAAAGATTAAATTATTTGGGCTTTATTTTATTAGAATTTTTAATGCGTTAATCATTTAAATAGGTAATACCAACGGCAAATTTTTTTTTATATAAGGAGAACGCTAACGAGTTCTGTTTTTTTTGAATCATGCGGACGGACAGACAGACAGACACGGAGCCAGATCATAAGGCTTATTCCTATACGTTGTATAGAAACCTAAAAGTAGCCCAGGTAAGTTGTGTATGTATAAATTCTTCTGTAGGATAAATTCTACTAGGGATTGTGCCCTTTCATGTGAGTCCACGATGTCGAGCCACATGCGAGAGCGTCAGTTGAAATCCCCGCATATGTAGGTTTTTCTCCTCCCAGCTGTTTATAGTGGTCTGCTGAGATCCGCCAAGGAAGTGTGGATATTTCCTTCTGAAGGAGGCCATATAGATTTGAAGCAGCTCCATATCCTTCAAAGTTTGCTTTCGAATTTCCCTGTAGGTTATTGGAAGGTTTTCAATTTGAGTGATTTGAAATATTTCTGCTCCGTCATGTCTCATGTGTTGTTATTGCTGTTTCTAATGGTGTTCGGGATAAATAGTCAACGTTGCCATGAACTTGTTTTTTTCTACATCGAATTTCGTAGTTGAACCCTGATAAAAATATTTCATAATGTAATAATCTGGTTGCTGACGTAGCTGGTAAGTCTTTGTTTTGATTAAAAATTCTCATATGTGAGAATCTCATATCCTTCTTCAGCACTAGTGATGTCGGCAGAGAAGTTGTACTCGATTCTTCCTTTGAGTGTTTCTGTATCTATAGAGTTGTCTACCTGTTTGATATAAATAGATGGCCAGACCTTGCTGGGTCCTTTGGCAGTGAGCTTTAACTGGGTGAGGATCGGGTTGTTTATGAGGGTTTTTATGGATTCACAAATGGATTCCACTACGATGCCATTGTTTTTGACGATGATCAATCTATCAGGTTTAATTTTGAGAGTGTCTAGAAGAATGCTGGTTAGAAGAGTCTTTGTTTCAGTGGAGCTGGACTTGTTGGGTTCAGTTGGGTAAATTAGGATTTTGAATTTCTTCTATGGTTGTGGGATATTCGTGTTTTTAAATTGCAAAGCCACCTTGAGATACTCTCATGGCGGGTTTTGTCCAAGAAGGGGTTCGGGTTTTTGGATGGGGTCGTAATTCTATTATTTATTTATTATTATTTGTTTTTGAAGATATTTTATGTTCTCCGTAAATTCACCAGATTCATGTTCGTTCCATATTCAAGGTTGTGTTCATCCGGTGGTTTCAGGATTTTATTCTCTAGTATCTTCGCAGACATATTCGTGTTGGTTGCTAATGATATAATAACAAAACGCAATGGTTCTTATTTTATCTCGATTGTTCAATGTTCATGCCGGACAGACTCAGTGCTATTAACCGCTCTAAAGGTAGCTACATCAAACAATAACATATTGTTTATACAATATAATTAATTTTTAAATAAATTTTTTTAAATTAAAAAATTACTGCATATTTTACTGCATGTTTTATTTCCTCTCCGCAGCCAGGAACGAGCCAAACCGACGCTTTTGAGGGGGGGGGGGAGCAGTCAGAGCCGGATAAACCATGGATTCAATGGAGGCGCCGCACCTAGCACCTTTTTAAAAAATAAAATTTTGAATAAAAGAAATATCTGAACTGTGCGGCAGGCGTCCATATCAAATCAATAACTCACAAAATGCTAAGGGAGAAGTCACAAATTGTGAATTAATTAATATTTTCTTTGATTTAATTATTGTGAAAGTAAAATAAGTAGGTAATGATAACACTGGTCTGCAAATAATTTTTTTTCAAACCCTGATACTAGCTGATTCTTATGTAAAATGATTTCCCGAATCATCATCATCTACCGTCTTCGGAAGATGTCCCCCCCCCCCCGCCATTATTTTTATCACTTTTCGATTATTTGGATGAATGAAAACGATTATTTTAGCGTTTACATTATTTCTTCTGGTAAGTTAGACAGATAAAAAGTTAATATTTGTAACTAGTAGTACCTAAATTGGTATAGAAAGTTTTGTTTAAATCAAACGTTTGAATTCTTTTGTTATTTTATTATTTTATGAATTATCCTTTCTCTGCGGTTTTACGATATAAAATAATTCAGAATTAAACTCAAAATAACAGCAATTGGGTTATTCCATTTGAAATCAACCAAAAATAAATATTTTTCAAATTAACCATCGCAGATTTCTTTGAAACTTTGGTTAATTATGTTATACTCTTTAACATATTGAGTTCAAATATAATTTTTAAAAACTTCTAACTCTTAGGGTTTTTAAGTTTTTAATTTTAAAAATCGCAAAAACGACACTTTTTTGGCTCGCAATTAACGATACAAAATGTTCTAACTTTAGTTGTATAAGTCCTACAGAGTTGTGCGATAGCTCATTTTAAAGAGTATTTAAAGAGCTTAAATTTGATACTAATCGTGACCACTTTCTAATAAAAATAAATTTTATTCAAAACTTCAAAAAAAATTTTTCAAAAAATAGTACATTGTCTTATTCGGATTAAAAGTGAAACTTTGTTTGACAAGCAATTTTTGTATTTGCGAGGCGGAGCGCTAGCGGAGCCGTGCAAATTCAATAATTGCACCGTTACCGTAAAAAAGGTAATGCTATTAAAAATGTACTGCTTTTAATGCGGTTGGAGAAAAAAGTGTTTTTTGAAAATTATAAAAATAAGATATATTTATATTGGTGACTTGATAAATATTTCATAAAAATTTCAGAGTGAGACCATTATGATAGGATCAGCAGTTATGATAAAAATGCAACTGTATCGTTGAATGCGAACCACATAACATATTATATGTCGTTTTTGCGATTTTCAAAGTTAAATAACTCAAAAATTATAAAAGTTAGAATTTTTTTTAAATTATATTTGAATGCAGGATGTTAGAGAGTATAATTAACTAACATTTTTAGGAAATCTGTGATAGCCAAGTTGAGTGACTTGTTGGTTTGACATGGATGACCCAATTCTACGTAATAGTGCCGCCATGTTCTTGAAATTCGTTAGCTTCATGAGCGCCACCAATGGTAGGGTAAAACGCGAATATTCTATATAATCAAAGAGTATGTATATACCGGGTGCTGAATGAGTTAGCCGAACATAGGAAATTAACATGTAAAAACTTATTTATGTAAATTCCTGCTTCCCTAATTATTTTAGAGAAAAAATTAAAGACATAAAAATAATGCAGAAATATAAACTACAAATGATAAGACCATTAGATTTCATCTCACTGTTACTTAAAAGGTCAAAAAATGCTTTCAAAATTGTTAAAATTTTCATTTATCGCACTGGCCATGTAAATAAATTCAATTTAATTTATATTTTCCAAAATAATTACCATGGTAACTTTCATGGCAAGTCCGATAAATGAAACTTTTAACAATTTCAAAAGCATTTTTTGGTTTTTTAAGTAAAAGTTAGATGAAATCTAATGCTTTTATCATTCGTAGTTTATATTTCTGCATTATTTTTGTGTCTTTCATTTTTTCTCTAAAATAATGAGGGAAGCAGGAATTTGCATAAATAAGTTTTTACATGTTAACATAATTTCCTATGTTCGGCTAACTCATTCAGCACCCGGTATAGTATGTATATAAATATTTGTCACAAGTTTTTGTTAATGGGTCTGCTACGCCATCTAGTAGACGGTATGATCTCTACGTTTTAATTTTTAATTTATGACTGATCCTTTATATACAGGGAGGTATTTTTGCAAAAATAAGTTTTTACATGTTAATTTCTCATATTCAGCTAACTCATTCAGCACCCTGTATATAGAGGACCAAAAATTAAGACGTAGAGATAACCCCCTCCCCTAGATGGCGTAGCAGAGCCATCAAAAAATACTTGTGACAAGTATTCCCATAAGAGCTGTCCCTCTATATATACATACTCTTTGATATAATATATTTAGTAGAAAAATTGCCAACTATTTTGTTCTCCGCATTATATGAAAGACCTTTATTTCTAGCTTTTTTGCATTTTTTCAAGAGAATGCTACAATTTTGGACGATTTGTGACAACTACTAGTAGTTTAGACACCAACGAATTAGCATTTTAAGTATTAAGGAGCATAATATTAAATTAGACTTGAGAACCTCATACAGAAATCACAATTTGAGCATAGATGAACCCGTATAGGATAGGTAAATATAATTAATCGAAGTTGTATGCAGGGCCGGCAACAGTTGAGTTGCTTGAGTGCTCGAGCACCACACCACGGATTTCGAGCACCACACGGGAAAATACAAAACAGTAAATAATTTGGAAAAGAAAATACTACACACTTGAAAAATTTGTATTTCACATCACATAATATTATGTGAGTACCACACGGCAAATTTAAAAGATGCCGGCCCTGGTTGTATGACATGCGGGTTGCCGCTCGATATAATGGCTTTTTTTCATTCATAAAAATATATAAATTTTTTTTATTCAATCCTTCTACCGGATAAACCGAAAATTAGCGATTTGTGTCACATTATCAATAGAAATATTAAGAAATTCATATAAGTGAAGATGAAACTGTTAAAAGTTGCAACTAGTGCTAACGTCGATTCTAAACGCTAAAGATATATACAAAATGTAACAGATATTGATTGTGGTGGTTCGATGTTTCTCGGAATAAGTGTGGCAGAACTTTACTCGCCTCATTCAGACATCCTTAATTGGAGAAAGCAAGTCAAATATAGTTAATTTGGGTAATAAAGAGCATCCTGGCTCAAAGCTACCGTAGAAACGACATTAACCATCATTTTGGTTTTTTTAACCCTTACTTGCCACACTTCTATGGAATGACGTACTTGACACACTGGGGTGCAAAACGTATTATTTCAAATAATCTATTGAATATTTTAAGTTGCCAATTTCAATTTTTTTATTACTTCTCGAAAGGTAATTTTAAACTCTGTATCTTTTAAACGAAACATTTTATAAAAAACCTGATGCCCCATCCCGGATAGCAAATTTAACGAACTAATACCTTTTGTCTAGAAAAAATTTTTGAAAAACCAATCCGTTTCACAAAAAATCAGAAAATGATAAACAAGGCAGCTATACAAAACAAAAAATTAAATTCGCAAAATTTTTCGCTTGATCTTGAAAACTAATGTGACCATTCGTACCTACTTGTTTTACCATGACAGTAGTGATTTTGGAACCTTTGTCCTGGTTGGTCAAAACAGTAATCAGGCACAAAAGTTTACTAATGTGACTATTGTTCTATTGTTGTATCGAAAGAGAGGTAAAAACCTAAACCAAACAAAAAAAAGGTCCTAAGTTTTTCCATGTGGGTACTGGTTTTACATTTCATAAAAAGGGTCACCTCTTATTGAAAACGTATCTTTTAACGTTTCTTGTATCACCCATTTTAACATCGAGAAAGACGAATAACCTCGAGACGAGTTTATCAATGAAGTCATTTTATTTTATTTTATTTTACATTTTAAAATAGCAAAAAAATAAGATTTACTTTGAAACATATTCACCTGAGCTAGAATAATGTTCAATGCCAGATTAACCTTAAGGCTGGTTAGGCTATAACCTAGGGCCCGAGCTCATTGGGGGCCCTTAAATATGGTTCCCGCTTTTTTTCAGTATCAAAAAAAATGATCAAATGAATAAAAAAAAGTTTACATTTACAGAAACGAGAGTGCGCACACTATTCGCAATAGCTTGATATTGTGTTAGTCTAAATTTAGCAAAGAAAAGGTCGCCGAAAAATATAAATTTGTCACATTACAACAGATGGGCTCTCAAAATAATAATAGCCTAAGGCCGAAGTAAGACCTAATCCGGCCCTGATCATATTCCGCTTTAAATCATGGAAAACAAATGATTTTAAACAAACTTGCTCACTTAAGCAAACACGATTTTTATGAAAAATTTATGAAAATTGAAATAAAATATCTATCATAAATATTTTATTTATTTTTATTATCATAAATGTTTTATTTCCTCTCCGCAGCCAGGAACGTGCTCAACCGACTCTTTTGAGGGGGGGGAGCAGTTATTAAAATTACCAATTATTTGCTTTTTCGCATTTTTTTAAGGGAATGCTACAATTTTCGCGATTTGTGATAACTAGTTTTGCCAACTTTTCACAACATCCTTTTTGGGCACGTCTCAGTCTGCAGCCCCACAGAGCCGGATTAAGAGGGGGGTAAGGGGGTTGCAGCCCCAGGCCTCCAAATTTTTAAGAGCGTCAAAATAATAGAAGCAACAAAATTTTCGACAAACAAATTTTAATGAAAATGTTAAGGTAGGTACAATTACAGAGCCGGATTAAGGAAAAAAATTCCAAATTTTTATGGGCTCCAAAAAATGAAAGCAACAAAATTTGAATCACCAAAGTTGTTGATTAACAAACATGTTTAAGTTTTCTAATTTTAATGAGCATTAAAAATGATCTATTTCGAAAAACAAATTTTGATGATTCAATCATCAAAACCAAATAAAATGAATTTGTGCAACTTAAAGTAAGAAAAAAATGTTTTTATAATGTTATCGTAGTATATAGGTACCTGTTTTATAAAAAAAAACTATAATAAACTATGTATAAATAATTAGTATCCTTTAGTGGCGTATTTAGAAAATGCGTTTAGAGAGGGCAGACCAAATATTTTCGGAATCTCGTTAATCCACTCGCGCGCGTCAGTGGTAAACCGCCTGACAAATTCCAGAACTTTCGATAAACCTTCGCAAACGAAAGTTATTTAAATTTTAAAACCTCGCGGTCAGCATTATTTTTTTCAGGGATGGCTTCAGGAACACAATCTGAGTCATCCTTGCGGGGGGAGGCAATTGCTCCTTTGAAATTCATTTAAATACGCCACTGGTATCCTTTCAAAAAATTTTTAGTTGATCTAAGAGCGATTGATTTTGAACAATCTAAATTTGTTACTTGCGGCGCATTTTGTTAAAACATGCAAAGCCAAGAGGCCTCGCATATCCTTAAACCGACTCTGTACAGTTGCTTTTAAATTTTAAAAGAATTCGGACAATGCTATGTTACCAATATAAACTGAACATTTTGAAGCCATTTTTTTCATATAAAAATCGATTTTACAGGAAAAAAAATTTTTGTTGCAAATTTCATTGCCTTTTTTTTGCCTTGAACCGACAGCGACTTATACGAAACTCCGTAAAATGCAAACAATGTTGTCATGTATATCTCGGAAACGATGCGACAAAATAGAAAATAGTATAGCACCAAAAATGTAGAGAATAAAATTTAGAAGAAAAAATGTCTAACAAGTTTTCTTGTAAAGAATATTTGAATATGTCAAAAAACGGTTTTAAAATGTGTAATTTACATTGATAAATTTTCGCATAACTCAAATATGGTAGATCGTAGAAAGTTAAAATTTTGTATTTGGGACTCTTATAGCGTCTAGTTGTGCACCTCCTATTTTTGGTTGCGATTGTCGGTGCCGAAAGGGCATTCATTCATGACGCACACAAATAGATTAACGAGATTCCTGTACAATAATTCTAAAAATGACAAGCCAGTCATGTAGTGTCCACATCAGATTTTTTAATAAAGTGAATCATTTGTAAGAAATTCGATTCCGGGTCCAGAAACAAATATAATTGCTATTGCACTGGAAGGTATTCCATACCCCCCAGACCCCCTGGTTTAAAATCCCAAAAAATTTTATTTGCTAGAACAAATGCATGTATACGTCATATGTATACATTTCATACCTCCAGAATCATAAACAAAAGGTTTTAGTGCATATTAGCTGTGAGCATAGCTGTGAGCACCCTTCAGAACATAGTAATTGTAAGACCTTTTAAAAAGTTAAATTCCTGGAACGAAAGTCGCAACTGGATTAACACGAAAATCTTGTAACTATGATTGCTGGTGCACTGGACGGTATTCTATACCCCCAACCCCCCCGGTTTGAAAACCTAAAGGTGTATGTGTACGCTGTGTGATTTTTCTTCATAATGATGACTTTTTATTCTCTTAGAACAAATACATGATCACATCGTTTATATACAATTCATTTCCCCTCAGTTTTATAAAGAAAAAATTTTGGTGCTGCATATTTATACAGCATATTATATCTATGTATGTGTCATGAAAACTCTCACCGGGGGGTGAGAATATATAGTAAAATTTCTGTTTTTTTATGACAAAACTGTGATAAGCTATGTATAATAATTTTGATCCTTTCAAAAATTTTACATTTGATCTAATCGCGGTTGATCTTAAAAATCAAAAATTTTCGCCTAGGGCTTCCAAAAATAGTTAGCCCCGAGCCTCACATATCCTTAATCCCGCTCTGCAGCCCCAGCACGAGACATTTGTTTGACAACTAACAAAATTCCATTTTTAAATGTTAAGGAGCATAATATTAAATTAGGTAAATATAATTAATCGAAGTTGTATGGTGTACGGGTTGCGCTTGATATAATGGCTTTTTTCATTCATAAAAATTAAACTTTTTTTATTTAATCCTTCTACCAGATAAACAGAAAATTAGCGATTTGTCTCACATTATCAATAAAAATATTAAGAAATTCATGTAAGTGGAGATAAAACTGTTAAAATTTGTAACTACTGCTAACGTCGATTCTAAACGCTCAAGATATATACAAAATGCAAGCAAATATTAAGTGTGGTGGTTCGATGTTTCTCGGAATAAGTGTGGCAGAACTTTACTCGCCCCATTCAATCCTTAATTGGAAAAGTCAAGTCTCAAATCAAGCTATATAATAAAGAGCATCACGCTCAAAGCTCCCGTAGAAACGACATTAACCATCATTTTTGTTTTTTAACCAGGTGTTATAAACTAGATGGCGTTGTGGTTAAGTAAACATTAATTAATAACTATTAAAATGCAAAAACAGGAAATTGATTTTTTTTTCATTCCTGTTTCCCATCACAACACACAGTTAAAAGTAATTGGATGGCTCTAACAAGTATAAGTGAAACTTTAGTCAAGGTAGAATTTTATTTAATAAAGTGTGGTCGGCGAGTCCATTGGCTGATAAGAAAAAATTGAAGCTTAGGCTTCGAGGCTATGTTCGGAGATATAGCCGTTAGGTTTTACGTGAATACGTCGTCGAGGGATATCCGTTTTCGCCCAGGTCTACAGATCGGATAACATCGATTTGAAAACATGAAAACAACTTCCAAGCTTTTGCAGAAAATTGATAATTCGAAATTTATCATTAGTATTTAGCTGATCGGTAGACTTGAGATAAAACGGGTATCCCTCAACGATGTATTCACGTAAAACCTAAAGGCTATGGCTCCGAACATAGCCTCGAAGCTAGGCTTATATATATTGGATTTTTTATTTATTATATTATTATTTAAGTAATTCAACTGGCGTCGCCAAGGAGGGGCAGGTCGCCAAGGAGGGGCAGAGGGGGTCTACAGCCCCCCCCCTGGCTTTTGGCAAAACATATAAATTTACAATTGCAAAATAAAAGTATAAAAATTTTTAACATAAATAATTAATTTGAATAGCGTTTAAAAAATTTCGCCCCCCCCCTGCAATTTTTGGAAGCGACGCCCTTGGTTGTGATGAGGAACCTAGAGTAAATGTGAACATTTATTAAAACCGTGAACTGTCAAAATTCAAAGTACGCAAAACGTTGCACTCGTCAAAGAGCTAATTCAATTCAACAGTGGAAATCGAAGGCTCCAGCGCCGTAACTGATTATTCAAAAAATTGGACTCATCGCACTACCGACTCGGCATTAATAAGTTGATTTTTTGCTACGACAAATGTTTCGAAAGATTTGGCGATTATGTGGAAAAGTAATAAAATTGTCTGTAGATTTAAAATATCACTTTGTTTTTGTGTTTTGGCCTCTCTTTGGTAGGGTAATACGAGCGTTAAACTTTGAAATTAAACGACCCTCGTAATTCCCTGTTTAATTTATTTTCATTCCATAAAAGTACCCACATATTTTGTGGAATGAGAAACTGCCCATCTAATACTTTGCATTCTTTGTAAGTAGATAGAAATAGTTGGCTTGAAGGTACTGAAACAATAATTGTTGAGAAATTTGTCTAGATAAATTGAGCAGATCTTTAGGAATCTTGAAATTTTCAGGTGTTGCATCCAAATCCATTTGAGTATTACTAAATTTAGGCGGACTAATATTAAATTATTAGAAAGTTGAGAGACCATTCTGCAGATTTCGGATGATATATTTTTATCCAAAACAAAGATATTATTAGAAGTTTGTTCAAATGATGTTGAATCAATTTTGGATTCAATGTCTGGTACATTTTCTTCGGTTACAAAATTTCTTCATGTTGAGAATCCGTCTTCTTGTGCTGCCACAGGTAATAAATGTTATTACTGTGTTTATATTTTATAAACTATATATAGCTTAAAGTTCTATCTTGGCCCTTAGATCACATCGGTGTGTTCGCTGCGACCTTTTTTAGTAGTCAAACTAAAAATTAGATCAAACATTGACCCCCCCCTTTCCTTCAACAACCCCTTTTAGATTTCGAACAAAACTTTAATTCTAACTCGGATTATTATTGAGGATTTAGAGCCCCTGCAACGCCAAACCTCCTTTTCCAAGAAATCTGGTGCACAAAAACTTTGAAAAGGCCTATGGAAAAGCCCACACAAAATATTTGACTTTGAACACTGTCTGGTTACAACAGAAAGGTGAAATGCTTTTGAAATCCCTGAAATAATTCCAAAAATTTGTTAATCTTTTAATCCTGATCACTTTATCGGATAATAATATTTTTTGTACATTATTTTATTATATAAGTAAAAATACTTGATCTGATAATATCGAGAGTGAGTAGTAAGTGAGAATAACAGCAGTGAACATTTTAAAAGCAAATAATAATTAATGGAAATTCCGAAGCGTTTCAAAGCAAATATTCTGGACAATACAATGATAAATGTCTCAGACATTGAAGATAAATCGTTTAATGGTAATAAAAGAACTGATAAGGAAACCATCAATAAAATTAACAAAACCGAGAAACCCAAGAGCCAAAACTCGAAACTGTCCGTATCAATGACACATGGTAGGAAAAGAAATTTAGAGATGTATTACTCCAGCGATGATGAACCAACACTAGATGAAGAAAGCGAAAATGAGATAGAAGTAAATGGCAGAAAATACAAGCTTGTGGAAATATCAAGAGAAGAAACCAACACTGGGAAAGATACATCCAACAATGAAGAACAAATTTCCAAAAGAAGAAAAATAATGAAAAACCAACAAAAAAGAGAACAAGAAGATACCAAAACAAGCAAGGCTGCAGAAAGGTACAACTTAGAAGAGGACGTTGATACACTATCACCTACTGAACAAAACGAAGCAAACCCTGGATTACAAATAGAAGAAACAACAAAGCAAAACAACCAAAACGAGTTGGACTGTATGGCAGAAGAAAATTTGGATCTAGTACACCAAGTGAGACTTTTTGTACTAAGGAGCAAGAGCTCATTAAGTACCAGAGATGACGTATTAGAAAACCTTCTGAAACTCGAGAAAAACTGCCATAGAAGTAACAGAATAGCTGTAAAACTTTTACAAGCAAACACCGAAGTAAATAGCTTAGCAGTAAAGAATGCTATCAATAACAACCTAACCAAAGAGCTTAGACATATTAAAACAACTGTGACTCCCAACTCAAAATCCCAAAATATATTAAATGTAAGTTTTATGCTACACCCAGACGATGCGTAATTTGGCGAATGGTCGTCATTTCTCGAATAGTTAAAGAGTTGCAAATTTATTATACCTTATATTTATGTACTTTTATGTATTTAAATAAATGTTTTAAATGAGATTAAATAAGATACGGCTCACCCGTACTCACAATTTAGCGGTACACTTATAAAGTAGAATACTATGGTAGTATAATGATATCGTCAACACAGTGCAAAGCTAGTGAATCTGCAAATTTACCCTATCCAAACCCCCCCCCCCCCAATACAATGTCGATTTTCCACCTAAAATAATTTTTTTTTACTTTTATAGTTACTTGTACCTGTTAAGAAACTCATTACGCATCATTTTTGAGGGTGATTTTGCTTTCTGTGGTTCCATTAATATTTTACAATGAAATATATAATCTAAATCCAGAACCGGCATTATTCCATTTTCGCTAGTTTTGCATTGTGTTGACTATATAAGATATAATGAAGACAGCAAGGGTTGATTCGAAAGTCTACTATACCTTTTCCAGTATGATTTGGAACAAATGAAAACAGATTTGGTGCAAATGAAATCACACTCGATGCAAACGAAAACAGATTTGGAGCAAACGAAAACAGATTTAGAACAAACTAAAACAGACATGAAGCAAATGAAAACAGATTTGGAGCAAACGAAAACAGATTCGGAGCAAACGAAAACAGACCTGGAACGAATGAAAACAGACTTGGGGCAAATGAAAACAGATCTGAAACAAGTGAAGATCATTTGGAACAAAAGGGAAACAGATTTGAAAACATGAAAACAGCTTTGGATTATCTACTTAACTTGTCTATAACAACAGCTTTCGCTGTTACTTTCCAATCTTGGTCTTCCTGATATGCTTTCAAAAACCTGCCTTTGTCGTTAAGCGAAATTTTATTATATTACCACGAGCCCTGTTAGAAGAATGATATGAAAATTAATTACAATATTTTGATTGACAAAGTTTTACCTTTATAGACAAGGTAAGTAGATAATCCAAATTAGTTTTCATTTACTCCAAATCTGTTGGCATGTTTTCAAATCTGTTTTCCTTTTGTTCCAAATGTTCTTCACTTGTTTCAGATCTGTTTTCGTTTGCTCCAAATCTGTTTTCGTTTGCATCGAGTGTGATTTCATTTGCACCAAATCTGTTTTCATTTGCTTCATGTCTGTTTTCGTTTGATCCAAATCTGTTTTCATTTGTTCCAAATCATACTGGAAAAGGTATAGATTAGAGAAGGGTAGTTGACTAGGTAGTACGTTGACTATGGTCATTCTTTATCTTTAAATTGAATTTAAATTATTTCTTGAGAAAAGTGAAACCTCCGTTATGTCGAATAATTTGAAGTTTGAAATATATATGTTACGGTCAATGATGACAATTCGGCTATTAACGTTAATGGCCGGACAATAATGTCAATGCCCAGCTTAGTTGGGTTCATGAAGCTCATTGAAGCTCAAACCATTTACCACGTTTACATGCACCCGTTAGGTCGACCTAAAGTTAGATCGATCTAAGCTAGCTCGCTTCTAAATTTTACAAATCGGTGTATACATGCAATTAGTTAGTTCGAACTGAAAGCGGTGTTACCAACTAAAGCGTCTTTGAGTTAAACTAAAATTTTTATTTACAAGTACCACTGACAAGTACGGAATAACGAAAATGACAATATTAAATAGTATACTTTAAAGTTGCCGCAAATCAAAGAAAATTGGTAAATAATATCATAAATCCATATTATTAACCTACTAAGTGGTTGGTACAACTGCACGTAGTTCGAGCTAAGGACTAACTAGCTCGAGCCGACTTAGGTCGACCTAACAATGTTATGTAAACGTGGTACCGTTTTGACACCAATTTTAACCAAAAATTGAAGCCTAGGCTTTGAGGCTATGTCGGAGACATAGCCGTTAGGTTTTACGTGAATACGTCGGCAAGGGATATCCGTTTTCGCCCAGGTCTACCGAACCGATAACATCGATGTGAAAACATGAAAACAACTTCCAAGCTTTTGCAGAAAATTGATAATTCGAAATTTTTCATTAGTATTGAGCTGATCGGTATACCGATATATATCGGTATGATATACCGATCATACCGAAATGGAAATTCATAGAAGCATTGAAGAAAGTTCAAAGAGAACTTGATATGTTCTACGATTCTACGAACACCTACTAGCAAAATATGAGGATGCGGATAAACGCATAAAAACGATAGCGGGCGATTATGCAAACCGAAATATAATCGATTATCTGCGAGGATTATCGTATAATTACGAAATGAATCCCTAACACAGTAGCTACATTAACCTATTTTTTTTATTAGTTTTAATAAATTTATTATTTATATTATTTATCTATTAATGTTTAAATTTTTCCAAATTATTTCTCCTATTCTTTCTTTTTTTCAAATATTTTATTCTCGCACCGAAAAGTCTTTGCACCAAACCGGGTGGCGCCGAACCGACTTCGCGTCGAACCGTCTTCGCGCCGAACCGTCATCGCGCGTCATTTTTACTGTTTCTTATGTAGTTTGAGCAGAAAATGCAAATGCCGCAGTCAGATTTCTCGTAAGTATGATATTTTTTTATTTATGGGGCTTTAAACGTAAGAAATTCGGGGTGACTTTTCCCTCATCTTATTTCTCAATTCTTCGCAGTTTTGATTCCTTGCGCCAAGTTTAGGCGGCTGTTTCGAGCGATAGGCATCCAAATACGTGGACTCGAATATTGCCAATACCTCTTCTTCTTTTTGATCTTCCTTTTCCATCTCCCTTTCGTCTTATAATAAAGAATTTCCAAAATTACGCAGCGATATTGCCAATTCCTGTTCTTCTTTCTGTTTCTTCTTTATATAGGCAGCAGCCAATTCTTCTTCTCTTTTTCTTTTTGCAATAGTTAATGAATCACTACGTATGGGGCTTCCGCCAAATCTTTCAATACTTCTTTTAAAGAATTTATAGTGGCTTGAGTGAATTCCTCTTTTACTTCCCAATTTTCCTATTTCCATTTTCCTATGACCAGCAATTGGTTTGAAAATACTTCACCAGATTGGTCGTTCTGCATTCTGCAACTCCACGCATATGTTTATACTTAATTGGAGTGTTTCCACAAAACGGACGACTTCAAGCATGCATTAAGTTTATCGGTTGGAGTTGACCGTGGAATCGCTGACAATGTTTGACGAAAATCACCTGCCAACAGCATCATCACCACCAAACCGGTTTTGATTGTTTCGTAGATCTTTTTTTAAATTTTTGAACATGTTACCGATTTTATAGACGTATTCACGTCAAAATTCGACTTGGGAGGCTAGCATGTTTGCAGCCCCCCCCTCCCCCCCCAAATCTTTCGCGAATAGCTCCGCGCCCGTTGAAGCTCAAACGACGGGAATGGAAGCTTAAACGAAGCTCAAACGTTTGACACCAATTTTAATAAGAAACTTGATTTGGGGGGGGGGGGGGACAGCGACATGTATACCTTCCGGAACACAAATTTTAAGCTCGGGTTCACTTGGGTTCACAAATTCAAAATAAAACACTTTTCTCTCTTCTTTACGGACAATTTTGCTAAAGAAAAATTATAAACTAACAATAACCTATATAAGCGATGCATATCTTTGAGCGGATATCTCTTTTACAGGGGATTTTGCTCAAGAAAAATTTTCTTTCCTCAATAATGGATAAGATCGATCATCTGTCTACCGCTGACGCGCATAAATGAAATAACGAGAGATATTTAAATTGGAAAATTACTAGGTAATGTAACCTAAAAGCCTCACAAGACTTGAATCTTCGAAGTAAGTAGATCTCTAAACCTGTAAATAATGGAGCATGGCAGCAGGAATTTAACTAATCCATTCATGCGCATTAGTGGTAGACAAATAATGGATAAGATTCGTAAATACTTATATCGTACACATTTTTCACTATTTTGGTTATTTTTCAGAAATAACCGCTTTTATTTGGAGAATATGAAATACCCTACGTATTGGCAACTGAACAAAGAAAAAGAAATTGCACATTGAGGGGTATTCCATGCCCCCCAGGCCCCCCGGTTTACAACCAATGATTATTTTGTGCCTTTGAACTTAGATTTAAAATTCAAAGTGGTTTGAAAAATAAATAAGATAAAACTGATTTGGTTGCTGAGCATACAATTAATTTTATTTTTGCATCCCCGGGGAGCAGTAGCCAGTAGCGGATCTAGACAATTACCACAGGGGGGAAACAAAATAAATTGTAAATATATATCTGTATACAGATGGAAAATCTACATTCGCGAAACACTTATTAGACACAAATCACAAACAGGGGCAGGGGGGGGATTTTTACCACCGAGCATAATCTTCGTCAACTAACTGATGCAATAGCTTGGTACACGGAAGGAAATTTTTCACTTGCTTCTGAATGGCTTAACTTTCTTGCAAACAAAAAGAGAAAAATTTAGATTAATATTAAAAAAAACAAAAATGATTTTCGCCGTTCATACTTGCGAGACTCTACTGTATGTAAAAATAGTTATATGTTTTGAACTGTATCTTTCTAACATAATTCTTCTTTAATTTGCCCGGCTAACTGCCACTTTATAATTTCGAATAAATTTTAAACCCCCCCCTCCCCCATCCATATTGCAAGTTTCTAAAATTATTTACTTTAATTTTTTGAATAATAATAATTAATAAATACCACATGCTGTAAATAAACCATTTAATATTATTTGTGATTTTAAAATTATTTGTAAGATAATAATGTTGATTGGTTAAATTTATAAATTAAATAAATCTTGGTGAGTTTTTCTTAAATTATTACTACATTTGCATACAAAATATTTCAAAATTAAACAAATCGATTAGATTCAAACACTAGTTACTAGTTATTACAAAAATTGTTATATGTTATTCTTATCAACTTTAGATAGTTGTGACCCATTCATTGAAAATCTGTTGTTTTCATTACTAATCTTTTAAAACATTAGCTTTTTAAAAACAGTTATAATACCAGAATAAAACTCAAAACCGTAAAACGAAGATCCAGCTGTATACATTTTACTGTGTATGGCGTACGTGATGCTGCTAAATATACATTAACATTTTTTATTAAATCCTTCTACCGTATCAACCGAAAATTAGCGTTTTATCTTACATTATCAATAAAAATATTAAGAAAAACATATAAGTAGGAGATAAAATTGTTAAAAGATGTACCCACTGCCTACGTGAAATCTAAACTTTAAGGATATATATAAAATGTAAACTTATGTTATTTGTGGTGGTTCGATGTTTCTCGGAATAAGTGTGGCAGAACTTTACTCGCCCTACAAGGAGAAACAAACCATAATTGGAAGCCAAATCGAATCGATGTGTTATATACACAGAAGTCAGAGCACCTGGTGCTCACAGCTACCGTAGAAACAACATTAATCACCACTTTTTTTGTACCTTTTAATTTGAGATTGGTGTACTAAGAAAATGGAACTCAACTGAAAATTCAGCTATTACTTTTTTACGGACAAAAATAGTCATTTGCGAGGATTTTCTAAAATAATACCTACACTTTACAAGACACCTGTATATATAAAAACAAAATTTCAGAAATTGTAAAAAAATACCAGTGTGAACTGGTGTGAACCAGGCTTTTAGCACTTCATTTACAGAAAACTGTAAGTCGGTAATTAAGTGGCAAAATATGTTCTGTGCAAACTTCACACTGAAGTCAAGTGTTTTTTGAACAATTTTGTGCTTTGTGTTTATCTATGGTTTACTCGATAAATAAGATTAAATATACATCCAGATGTCCACAAAGACATTTGTAATTAATTGAATTTATTTACATCGAAAGAGTGGTATGCATAAAAATTACAATTTTAACCTACAAATAGTTAACAAAACTTCGTTTAGATTTATGTTCTTCAATTGTAACAATCTTACCGAACGTAAGGGAATACATTTTCTGATGAACTGACCACCTTCTGCCACAAAAATGACATTTCTTGATTAATCGAAAACTACCAGCTCGAATTGGAAATTCTGCAAAAGTTTGTCGAGGTGAATTCAGAATAAGGTTAGTTGATTTAAAATTTACCTGTTGTATGTAACATTGCCTTTAGTAGGAATATAAGTGTAATTTTGCAACTTGGAATTACAACAAACTAATATAAATAAATAAAGTTTGTTTGGGTTGCGAACAAAGCTCAGTGAGCCGCTACTCGGCTGCAAACTAATTTTCGTAGTTGCGAAAATTGCATTTAATTTGCATTATTTATTATAATGACATTTCGGCCGTTATAGTAGAGTACGTACCTACGACAGGTGGAAACCGACAATTTTTATATCATCTAGTTTAATTATTTGTTGTGGAGATATAGACTTTTTTAAGACCAGAGTTTAAGTTTACATTGTAAGAAAAACTTAACAGACTGAATTCATTTTAAATCATGTAGGGTGGGTGGACCCCATCTTTCCAGACTTCGTCTTTTTATCGTTTTATCCCAAAAATAAACTTCTGTTGTCTTATAGCGACATTTTAAGATTTCAAAATGTATAAGGTCATTTTCAAAAATTCGGTGAATAGCATAAATAGAATCAATGCCAATTTAGTGCTCTTCGGAAGATTTTTTTTCCTACGCGTATTAAACATTAAATGATACTCTCATACTTTTATCAACATAACCTAATGTAAACTTGACTGGGGTTAGCTCAAGTTGACTTACAAGAATTGTACGAATAATTTATTGTTGTTTGTTCTTTGAGATGTTTTGTGTTGCTGCCCAAATCTATATGAATAAAAATCATAATGATTAACGAAATTATAATTAATAAATTTAAATTTTTTATTGAATCAATTTTTATTCCTTATATCATTTGTTTTGTCTCATTTTTCAGTTTTGGTATGACTTTTGTCTCTTGGGCACATGTCTCACTTGCTCAGCCTTAGTTACGTTGCTAAACTCGTCGGTACCTTACCATTTCCAAGTGAATTCCCATACGTGGCACCGTAAGGAAGTTGAAAGTTAACAATGGACTGGTCAAATGAAGTAACGCTGATATTTCTAAAGTTGTATGAGAAAGAACCCGCCATTTGGAATCCGAGAGATCCCCAGAACAAAAATCGAAAAGTTGTAAATGATGCATGGTTAAGAATTCAACATTCATTGGGAACAGAATGTTCGATAACGGATTTAAAGAAAAAGAAGGAATCACTCATGGCGACGTTTAGACCACTCTTAAATAAAATGAACGCAAGCAAGAGAGCCAGCAATAGTACCGAAGAGGTGTACACGCCTACCTGGTTTGCTTTTGATACTATGGCGAAGTTCTTACAAGGAATATATCAACCAAGAAGTATGATATACAAAGAGGTACGTTGTAATGTTCATCAGAACATAATATTAACACAAAAGTTGCCCATTTTTTGCAATTCACGAAAGCTTCCCTGATAGACTTCCAGTCTGACCTGAAACACCTAACTTCTATTATGTTATGTCCTTTATATTGAATAGAATTTTTTCTTTAGGATTTGGTAGCAGTAGCCGATGATTCTGAGCAGATTGGAAAAGAAGTAAACGTAGATGATGAAGAAATTCAAATCGCAATAAATGAAGGAACCCAAACCACAATAAATGAAGGAACTTCAAACACAATTGACGAAGAAACCCAAACCATAATAGTTGAAAACCAAGAAAAGAATCCTGCTAAAATCTTTCCGAAAAATATAACTATTGAAAATGTTTTCAATTCCATACCAGAAAGAGATACTAGAGGAAAAAAAAGAAATTACATAGATAGAATCGAAAATCGTATAGACGATGTGTACAAAATTATGAAAACTGGATGTGATATTCGGGATAAGGACGAATGTTTACAGTTTGCAGACTTGCTGACTACAAAATTAAGCAAATTTGACGAACAAGATCGCGACGTCCTTATGAACGACATAGAAAATCTAATATTCAAAGCCAAAATGCAAAGACGGGCACGTCACTCACAGACATTACCTTCGACTACAACCTTCGGCGAAAATTATTACCATTAGTATTCCAGCTCAAAATTCACTACAACGCAACGCTTGCAGAGACCTGAAACTCTGAATAAAATATCTCGAAAATTAATGTTATAACTAATGTTAACTAGTTATGTCATTCTTTTCAATAAAATATGTACATATTATTAATACTTGGTTCAAGTCTCTTTCTTTAAAAACCTCGAGTTTATGGAATAAGTAGACAAGTGTTCTTGCTCTACTAGTTTAAGAAAAGTTATTCAAATGGTTACAACAAACGCTCTCAAACTTGAACAAAGATGTGATTCAAGAGTAATTCCAAAATCAAAAAATATTACTCTCTTAAACTGTCGCTAACTTAGATTTATTTTTGTTGTAGTTTATCACCCGGAAATAATTATGGAAAGGACAATCACCAAATGAATAACCAAAACACATTGCCAGCATACCAATACATAGTACACGGATCAGCCAACAACTATAATTTATTAATTGTACTCCATGTTGTGGAAAATGTACAGGTCAACAACTTATCCAGGACTGTCCCAACCTTAAGGAAAAAATGCTTCAATGTGGACTAGAAAAGGTGAGTACAAACTTTTATTGTCGGTTTAGCTATAGACCACATTTATTTAAATTCTAATTTTAGTTAAGTCACTGCAGACAAACAAAAAGGTTTTTTAAAGCTGATAAAATTATATTTAATTTAATTTTTTTCTTGGCCATCAAAATCGAATACCAAGAAAAAATTTCAGGAGGTAGTAGTTCTGATGATGTACTTTATGAAAATAGATTAAGTAACTGTTATTCTAATTTACATAAAAATAATTATTTGAATTGCTTTCATAATTTAGCCAGCATTCAAGTGGCTATTTCAAAAGCTGTAATTAAAATAAATTGAAAGTTATTTTATTAGCTTTAGTTTGACAACCTAACTTTTTCACATTTACTTGTTTAAGGTAGTACCATCGCTTTTAGAATTCACTTTCAGAATTTAATGAAACTTGGCATATTGGTACATTATAATAAGATAATGAGCCAGGTAAATTTTTAAAGGGCTACAGAGAACTGAAAAAAGTTATCAATATTATAAAATGTTTGCTTTTAGCATTGATCCTTATGGAAAATCACAAAGTTTATTTAATTTCACAAAAACTGACTTTCAGATTTCAATGATAGTGTTATCAATGGGAAGAAAAAAAATGTTTTGAACACTTTGGTTAATCAGATCTCGAACTTCAGAGCTTGTGATAAGAGTAATTAGTAAATAATTAAGAAAAATGTGCTATGTTACTTACATGTGGCAACGCAGCCAAACAGAATATGACGCGCGCGAAATTTAAACATGCATCAACCTTATGCCGGATTGCACTACCTAAAAAACGGTCCGTTAAATCGACCGTAAATCGAAGCTTTCGTGTTGCACCACCCAAAAACGGTCTGTTTTTTGATTGATTTTACCGACAGAATTAATCAACCGTTTTCGGGCGATATTTGCAAATACGGACGGTTTTTGGCAATAGCCTTACTATTTTGCTAGTCACAATTTGTTTGTTATTTTAACGTTTCAAGTTATTTAGCAATCCTTTTAATAATTATTTATAAGTGATATTGTATTTACATTATAAAAAGATATGCAATCTACACATTTGTTTATAAGTAAGTTGATTTATATTAATCTGTTACGATTTCATTGTATTTTAATGTGAATTTTAATAATAGATGATTACTAATGGATAGGTCTTCATCTTCTTCATCTGATGTAGAGCTCGACCAAATAGTGGAACTTGGAACTAACCTCTCTACTTAAACCTTTTTAAATAAGATTTGCACCATCATGTAGTACAAGAAAACGTGCATCTTTGCATATATTTTTGCACATCTTAAACATTTGAATTGGACTCCAGCTTTTTTCTCAAAGTCCAGCTGGTCTAAAATCATCAAAATTTTCAGATGCTTTCAGCTTTCACTCTTCCAATAATTTCTTGATTTCTTCAACATTCTAATATTCTATGGAGAATTTTCTACTCTTTCTTCCGATAACCGAGTTTTCCGGATTAACGAGATTTTTTTTTTTACTTATTTTATTGATTAAAAACCGTTCATACGTATGTATTATTCAATTATTTTATTTTATATAGTTTACATTAATAAAACTAAACTAAACAAAATTAACAAATAATAAAAATGTCAAAATAAAACTTACAAAAATAATTTTTATACAATCAATAATAATTTTATACAATCAATTCGATACTGGGGTACTCGGTACTACTCAGTGCATATAGCCTAAACCTACAAATGCACACTTTTTCTCAGAAAGTTTTCAGTTTTTGAAACCGGGGGGGTTTGGGGGGTGTTCTGAACAAAGCTGAATTTACAGTTGTCGATCTTTGAATAGCAGTTTACAAATCTGAATTGCAGTTGACAATTTCTAAATATATCAGTTGACAAATCTATATTAAAGTTGACGATGTCTGATTGCCAAGGTTGTGCGGCCTGAAGGCCGCACTGATCCATCACTCCACCGTAATCACTTAATATTTTTAGGCTGGTAACTTAAAATTAACCAATTCTAAACACGCCAGTGGAAAAACGCCGATACTTATTATTATGATTTTTTTTGTTTAATTTATTTCATAAAATTCCTATTTGACCTGGGTATCGAATCAAATTAAGGTCTTTGGAAGTATCTAGCTTCCTTCCTAAATCATGAAAGGTTTAACGTAATTCCTATTAATGTTGAATAAATTAAGTTTCTATAGAACATTTTTAGTATCATTTTATAATAATTGAAGAACTGGCTTAACCTCGGATTGTAAACAAATTGACAATATTGTCAGTGTCAACTAGGCAAATTGACAATGTATCGTAAGCATGAATTGCCAATTTTATTTATTGTTACTGATAATTGAAAAACAAATTTATCACAATTATTGCATGGTTTCGAAGTACAAGATAAGAATATGAAAGATATTAAATAAACTACCAGATATCAATCGCGAGCTTAGGCGGATTTATGGGGAGGGGGCACCCCTCCCTCGGACGTTTAAAAATAGACAAGGGAACAATCCCAAATCTGAAAACACTTTTTGCCCGTCTGATCTTTTTGCTCCTTCCAGAACAAATTCTGGAACCGCCCCTGATCGCAATATGGATTAAGTAGTGACTTGTAGTTGGTCATATTAAGGGGCCAGGAGGGGGGCGAAAAATTAAAAATTAGGGCAAATGTTTAAGCAGGATTTTCACTTGCAAAAAAAGGAATGAAACTTACACAAATTTGGTCAGAAAAAGTCGAGGAATTTTTTATTTTTAAGGAAAAGTCGTGGAATTAATTAGGAAAATTTCTTGGAAAATTCGACAAATAAAAAATTTTTAATTTTGATCTAGGGCAGGGGTCGGCAACCTATTGAAACAGAAGACCAAAACTTACAATTTTCAAAATTTCCCAGGTTTTAAAGAGCCACTAACGTTTTTATTTCAATATTATGGTATTTTATCCTGTTTAAAGTTTTTTTTTTGCAGAATAATACCTTTTATGAGTTGAAAATAAAATAATAAAATTATTAGGTAATATTTGTGCGTGGACCTGGAGAGCTGCATCTCGACATCAAAAGAGCCGCAGGTTGCCGACACCTGATCTAGGGGAAGTCTTGGAAAAGTTAGGGATTTTGTTTTTGAAAGTTTGACAGAAAACATACACAAGTTTTCAGTTTTTGAAACCGGGGGGTCTGGGGGGTGTGGAACACTTTCCAGTACACCTAAACAAAATTGGTCCCAGAATCTAGCTTTATATAGATTTTTCCAAATGTTTTTTGTAACCTAGATTCAGTAATGCCCACACTCAAAAAAACCATTCCTAATAAAAGTTTTGTAGAATTTATTTAGAGAATTTGTTGCAAGTTTTAGAAGACCTTGTAATAAATTTCTATTAAAATTTGTAGCAATTAATTGTAGCATTTATTACTACAAAATTTGAAATTTTTACTACAAAACATAATAAATACTATCACACTACATTATTTATTAGAAAATTTACTACAATTTGTGAAACTTGGTATCACAAAAATTTACTACAAAATTTTATTGAATATTACTACAATTTGTATGTCACTATTTTATTTAGAAATTGTAGTAATTTGTTCCTCAATTGTAGTAAAATTTGCTACAAATTTTTTTCAGTGCAGTGGAATCACAACTTTAAAACTGGAATTGAAATCTGTTTGCTATTTGTGTTTTTTAACACACTTACAGGTATACTGGAGGGTGGTCCACACCCCCCAGACCCCCCGGTTGTAAAAACTGAAAACTTGCATATATGTACATGTTCTGTGTGATTGCTTTATTTTTGCTGAAATAAAGAGCAAAAATAAGTGAAAAAATTAAGCAGAAAAACGGAAAATTCGATCATCTTTAATGATTTTTTTACAATTTTGGGGGACAGATCTACTCCCAAATCAACTTTCTTGCTATAAATATTAACTTTTCACCTTTCTAGTTTATCAGAAAAAATGTAAAGGCTAAAATAATTGTTAAAAAGAAAATAAAATAGATAGAGGGGAAGCATCCCCCGCTAGCGGTGGATGATGGAGGAAAACGAAGGTCATATTCTAATTCAGGAGGTTAATTTACATTAGAATCAGGAGGAATGGTATCAGGACTCGAAAAAAAAATTTTATTTGCAGACCTGTGTGATCATTAGGGGACGTTCGTTAATTACGTGGGCGTTTAAGGGAGGAGATCAAGGAGTCTCGGTAAATATCATGTAATTAAAGAAAACAAATTTTACTATATCTCACTAGGGGGTGAGGGGGTCGAAAAATCGCCTCACGTAATTAATGGCCGCCCCCTACTTATTTAACTTTACCAATTAAATCAAAGAAAATATGAATTAAATCACAATTCGTGACTTCTCGTTTAGTGTTTTCTTCTTTTTATTCAAAATTTAATATTTTATAGAAAATTAAATTAAAAATGCTCAATTTTAGAGCCTTCTGAATTTTGGCGCTGGGTGCGGCCCTGAGTGATGTCATAGTTTAGTCTTATAAAAGAGTACTGATGAATTGCATTAATTTGAAATTGCAGCTAGAAATTCGTCCAGATTGCAGAGATAAAAAATAGAAAATGTCCGAAGAGCCGGAATGTCCAGATTACTGGAGTGTCCAGAATAAAGTGTGTCCGGATAAGCGAGGCTGTACTGTATTGTCGAAATCTTCGACACAAAGCACGTGGTTTCGCAAAACTTCCACACGAATCCGATGTTTCAACTTAACTTACAACCTAAATCATTTTTTTCAACCTAAAGTTTTACCCTTACAAATTCAAATTATTTATCTACCATCATTATTATAGTATTAACAAATTGCTACAAAAAAATGTAAAAAATCAAAATGTTATCGTATCATTCAATAATATAATTTTTCCTCATTGCGGTAGGTAAGGTCCTATATTTTGATCGTAATTTTAGTGACGAAAAGTCCCTTTTTGCCGGACTCCGTATTTACAAAATTTTTAAGGCCGGGACTGTTACTTTCCCGGCCGCAAAATGAGTTCGGGAAAGTTTTTCTCAGACTCATTTTGCGACCAGGAAAGTAGCAGTCCAGGATCAGGAAATTTACTTTCACAGACAACTAAAATGCAATCATACACAATAATCAAAATAATACGTTTATTTATATATATTTTTTTTCTTATATTGGTTTTTGTGTGCAAGATGTTCATTAAATTGTACGAGTCCTGGTCTCAAACATTTCCGAGAAGAACAGAAGTCAACTCTTCTCTTCGACATGCAACGCTGTTTACCACAAGCAAAGCTACCTAAAACAATAATATTTCAATTAAAATAATGTTTTGATCAATGTTAGTTTTTAATTTGTTACCTTCATGAAGTTCAGATGGGTCGTATCGTCTACTTCTTTCAAAAATTTTCTAATTTCTCCCTTAATTGGTAAAACTAATTGGTTTATAGCTTTAAAACTATTTTTTCTGTACACCATTCCTGCAATTGGTTATACGCACTTTCATACTTTTCTTTTGATTTTGCTGGGTGGCAAAGATTGGACAGCAAACGAAACCAATTCTTCGATATTGGAACCTTCCGATAAATCGCTCATTTTGTCACAAAGATCTAAAACATAAAAAATTATTAATATGATAATATGATACCCCTATAAATTAATTTTAATATAAATAGTATTTGATTATTACTGCTTACCTTAATAAAGTAAAACTGTTGTGGTACATACATTTACATAATAATATAGCTATTTAAGTTTACAATAATTATTAATGTATTCGTGCTTGACAAAAATTTAACTACCGAAATTTGTTTTAAACAACTGTGCAACTTAGCAACGCTTTTAATTTAAAATTACACTTGCACACGCCTTCTAGTGCATACGCATAGTTAAATTACAAAATTTAATTTTTAGTATTTTATTCGAACCGCAATGAGGAAAAATCTTATATGATACACGTAGGAAAGTGAATATTTCAGTACGCGGCTCTTTTTTGTACTCGGCTGCGCCTCGTACAAAAATCTATCGCTTAGTACTGAAATATTCTACTTTCCATTACTAGTAACGTAAATAGCTATTTATAGAATCATATCTTAAATGTAATAATTATATTGTGACTTCATTTTGCAAGCGTTTTTAATATATTTAATAATTATTAATTTGAAATGAAATTATTGTATTTGCTTGTATATTATTTTTATAACCACATTATTATGTTGTCGTCGGAATCGCTTCAAAAATCCAATCTTGAACGAAAATAAAACTATTCTTATATGTTACCCACACATGTGAGCTACAATAAATGTTTCTCGCTTTATAAATAATCAAAACTTACTATCATTTTAAAGTTTCAAATAAACAGTCGATTCAAAAATCAGGGTTGGTGAGGGACCAACGATATTTATTGCCACAAATCGTCATTTTGTTAAATTTTCAAACTTGGAAAAGTTTTAGAAAAAAAGGGAAGTAAAACTTAAGAGTTAAATTTGGTATGTGGTTTCAACTAGCTACCATCTCTTTGCAAAAAAAAAATTAACTTTGAGAAATTTTTCCTTCTAAGATTTGAGAATTCCACCCTAAAATTGAGGATGCACTTTTACCCTTTTGGATTGCTTTAAAGTAAAAATATGTAACGAGCAATATTGTAGTCTGGTTATTTTTACACAATGTCAATTTTTCCTCGTCTTGATAGGACAAATAAGAGCTGATATATTACGGTTGCAGTAAACCCTTAAAATTGCAAAAAAATGCAGCACATTGCAAAGCAAATATGACCCTCGCACAAAAACAAAAGACAATAAAATTGAAATAATGGTCATTTAGTACTACTAACATGTTAAGTGCAGTTTACGTTATGCAATTTTGCTTACGATCTAACGTACGATTTCTCTTGTATGACTAGTTTTTGGTGGTTTTCTGTTTACGACTTTGTTTGCGATTACATCTTCGGATCGAATCGTATAACGTGAACTTCAAAATATTTGCTTACAACAACTTGGAAACCAAATCGCATAACATAAACTGCACTTTAGGATATTATCACTAAAAAAATCAATATTTTTTAAAATGGTTGAACCACAAGATTGGACCATTTGATATGGAATGACCCAGCCCTATAGTCAAAAATTGGGATCCTGAGATTTTCCTCTTGGCATTTGTTTTAAGTGTTCTTTGCTTGAATTATAATTTATAAGTAATAAATATAAAGAACAAAACGTGATTTTAATTGAAGTTCTCAATTGTTGCAGGTAAATTAAACTACCAATAACAGCAGAAGGAAGTTAAGGCAATAAATGACAAGAACATGTAAAACAAGGATTTTTCAAGTACAGCTGCCACAATATAACACCCAAAACTGTCTAGGGACCAGTATAAAAAAATGGGTAAGTACACAATGCCAATTATAACGATTTGCTAGTAATCCTTAAAAGATATTTTGAATGCACTAATTCCAACTAACAGGAGACTTACAGTGTAGTATTTGCACAATAAAAGAAGTTCTGACGAAGTTTGAACTTAATCTTATTTTTAGTTATCATGATAAACAATGTCCAAGTTACATTGCGTTTACATTTATTTAAATGCGTTTATTTCGACAATCAGAAAAGTCAGCATTACCAAAAATTGCCAAAATATTTATGAAAGTCTTATTAAAAATAAGTATACTAAAGTTCAAAAAAGTCATGTTTTTAGTTTCTGAGAAAATTAAATTATTATTCTAAAAAGTAGTACAAAAGCTATCAAGATGTTAGATAAATCTACATTAATCTTTAATTAGGTATGCGGGGTGGCGACAGCACCCCACGTGTTAATTTCTTTAAGGTTGTTATGAAGAGTAAATATTAAAACTCGTAAAAACTGCTATTTAAAAGTCTTAAATTTTATTATTTTTACATTTGGCTATATAATAATATCCAAATTAATGGGAATTTACCTACAATATAAAAAATGAATGTAAATTGTTACTGTAAATGTAAGTTTTTGTTGGGGTGTTGTGAGCACCTCACATACTTATGAATGGTAAAAATGAATGGGTTACGGAATCAGACTTTGCCATGATTTATAAAATCATGTTAGTTCTAGTTGATATTTTTTATGTCACTAACTAAAAATAAAATTCAGTCGAACTTCGCTAGAATTTGTATTATTATGCAAATAATATACCTTAAAAATTTCAAGAACTACTCATATGTTTTGATTTCCTTCTTAACAGTCTTAAGAAAACTATAATATCGATATTTATGGTTTTCTATGGGGAGAAATTATGGAAATTGTATAAAAAAATCGAATGCAGTTAAAATATAACGAATAGAATAAATTGAAAAATTCAAATAATTTAGTAACTTTCGTTTTTAAAATTGAAAATATTACCGGATAGGAAGTACCAACGTAAAATTGAAAATGTTACCATTACCACTAAACGGCTTACTAACGCTTACTAACACGTGTTCATTTCGTGGTTTTTTTGCATCTTAACGCGAAATTTTGTTACAGATTCGTGTATTTAACGAGTGTAATTCATTATAATGGAGAGTGATTCTTGTTCGAATGTGATAGTGGAAAGTGGAACGTTATAACATCGATGGAAAAAGCGGTCACATGCGAAGAAAAATTGTAATGCATCCATAGAGGTTGGAAATTAATTGGTAAGTTTATAATTTATATATTTTATTTTCATTTGTTTGTTTATAAATGGTCAACAAGGAGAACGGACTAATTTAGTTGAAATTTGAAGATATAAAAAATAATTCAATTTATAAATTGGAATCCTAACCTTACATTATGACTACAAAATGTTTCTACGGGTTAACGCAAATAATACAGTTTAACAAAATTTGACCGTTTTTTACCACCTAAGGGTGGTATTATTTTTATTATTTCTTGTAGATTTTTTGTCACCGAAACCAAATTCGGCTACAGTACGTCAGGGCTTTGAGATCTCCTAACCTCAAAGTGCTAAAAACTGTTTTGAGGACAGCGAATTTCTACTTAATGCATCATTGAGTACCACTTTCCCCCTTTCAAATCTATTTTTGTTTGTTTTGCTATGATTTTTCTTTCTTAAGATATCCCAATTTTAATCTACAGCACATCGATAGTACTTCGCAAGCATTCTAGTCTAGAAGGCAGGTAGGGTTTTGTAGCCTTTTTAATTCGGATGCAACAACCAAAGTTTTTTTAATGTCCTTTTGTATGCTTAACACGATTGTTGATACTGGGTTGCTGTCCGAGTGGGCAATTTTAGTTATTAACAAAAAAAATTTCGGATATTTGGAAACTGACTATAAATTTATAATCAGCGACCCTCTAAAACTTCCAAATAACAACTTGGAAACGTTTCGATGAGATTATTTAAAGAAAATTTCGAAACGAATCATTAGGCTATGATGCTTAATGCTTATGAAGTAAAATCGAAGTACTCGAGATTAAAATTGGTATATCTTGGGAAATACAAATCGTATCAAAATAAACAAAAATGAATTTGAAGGGAGAATTAAGTAGCATAACCTTGGGGGGAATGGAAAAGTCAGGAAATTTAAAATTTCTAAGGCAATGTCCGGGAAAACAAAGGTTTTGTCAAGGAAATATTTTTATATTTGTTTTTTTATTTTCAAAAGCTTCAATTATTTACAATGCAAAACATAAAACAATAAAAATATCTTTTTTACAAAAAATTCAAAATTTACAAAATTAAATTAAAATAAAAAATTATTTTCCACAAATCAAAAATTTAAATTTTTAAAAAAGGATTTGGTAACACGACGATATATTACTGTATGAAATAATAATATTGTTTTTATTAAATTATGTACAGCTGTGCTCAAAAGTAGTAGCCACCTTTAAAATGTCCTTATTATGGATCAGGGTTCGGGTTCCCACTTTGTATGGAAAGTTAGGGAATTTAAAATTTTTATGGTCAATGTCAGGGAAAACAAAAAATGTTTTTTTGTATATTTTAAATATATTTTTAAATTTGACATAGGTACTTCGTAATTTTGTTCAATTTTCAAATTTTTTTCAAAAACAAATTTTCCGTATTATTTATAATTATTTTCAAAAATTACAATAAATTATTTAAACGCCAAAACCAAACATAAAACAAACAAAATCTCATATTTGCAACAAATTCAAAATTTACAAAATTAAATTTATACTGAAAAAAAATTTTTAATGATTTGGTAAAGACAATATATTACATTATGAATAAATGTTATAATTTATAATACTATTTGCTTTTATTAAATTGTGTTATTTTTTCGGGACAAATTGTTTTCCGATTACTGTTTCCATTGTTTGCTATTACAATACTAAAATGTCAGGGACAACTTTGAAAAATTAGTGGAAACCCTGACGTACTAGAGTAATTCTGCGGCCGAATTTCGATTTAGCACCAAAAAATCTACAAGTAATCTAGTTGGCTTCAATTTAGTGTAAAAAGTGGAGTGCAAAATAGTAAATTCTCTTTTCTAATCTAATAATATTTAAACGAAACTACATACTGCGGTTCTATTACAGTCACTAGATATCTCTATAGTCACTATAACTTCTAATTTTTTTGTACTGCACTCTGTGGAACACGGAATGCGGAAAGAGTTAATTAATCCAGTGATTATTTTATACAAGGTATTTTAAGTTAATTGTGCAAATTGGAAAATTTAATTTACATTATTATTATAAAAATAATACATTTATACGAAAATGGAATATTGGGCTTATGCCCGGTTTCTGAAGATCTCTGGTTATACTCTGGTCAGCTAATCAAAGGTTAAAGTTAACCTTAGGTTAAAGTAAGATGGGTTTCTGAAACCACAAACTACTAGAGGATAACTAACCTCTTGTCAACTAGCTTGATGGAATTGCCGGTAGATGGGGATATAGTAGTTACTTCAAATTAACCAGTTTTTTTGTAATTTTATTATTTTATGTTGGCAAAAATCTATTATGAATTTAAATGTTTTGCCGAAAAGTTTAAATATAATAGTATTTTTATTATTATTATTAAAAATATTTGAAAATAAATTATTTTGTGCGTAAAAATAAAATAGATTTGAATAAAAGAAGTAAAAATTTCACCGACTTCGACAAAGATGTCTTATTTGATATCAAACAAGAGTTTAATCAAAAATAAAAAACAGACGGAACTAAAGTTTAAAAAAGCGATGCATAGATCGAAATAAGCACGAAATTCGATTCAACTGTCATAATAAATTCGATTGCGCATGTTCCACAAAGTTAATCAGTGGATAACCCGAGCCCATCCGCAGGTCAACTTTGACCAGAGATCTAAGGTTAACTTTTGCTATAAAAACTCAAAATCTACAGGTATATTGCGGTTAAGCTTAACCTTTGTATAACTCGAGCTTCAGAAACCGGGCATTAATGGACTAAAATCAAACTAAATGTTTACAATGTCGACGTTTAAATAATATAAAAATAATACATTATAAAAGTATGAAATATACATCATCGTGCCTGGTGCGCTTGATTTTACCTACCTAAAAAAAGGGAATGATAGAGGGTGTCGGTAATTTTTTTTAATGACTGTAAGGTGCCGCCATACAAATCAATTTGAGAACCACTGAGTTAATCACTAATGCCCGGTTTCAGCAACATTAACCTTAACCTGTGTTAGTTAACTCATGTTAAAGATAATCAGTTGTTAAGTTTTGAATGGGTTGCAGCAACGTTTTATAATCTATAATTAGTTAATCTCCGATGAAACGATAACCACGCCCAGTTTATGTTGTAAAAATTATCATAAGTGAGGTTCAATACAGTTGTTATAGTATTTTAAACCACTCTTGAATAAATATCTAAATAATTTTCAAAATTTTGGTTAATTTTTTGAAATGCCCCCTCAGATATTAGAAATGTGACCGTCCCTAAATTAAATATGGTAAATATTAAATTACTTAATTAATTATTTAAAATTCTATCACAGTAAAAACGTTTTCTTTGAATCTTTGAAAAAAACTCTTTTTTTATAAAATATATTTTATTTAAATTAAACCAAATTTATTAGCTTCAAAGAAAGCGCTTTTACTGTCGTCAATCACACACATCATTGAAGTCGATATTTTTTAAAATAACCTCATTGAATAGGTGGTTATGTCACTTTAATCACTGGTCAACCAGTAATTAAATATTTTGGGTATTTAACCTGTGTTAAGCGCAAATTAACGTTGCTGCAATCCAAAAACGTCTTAACTACAGATTAAATCTGTGATTACACTAATCATAGATTAAACCTAACCTGTGTTAAAAATTATATTGCTGCAACCCAAATCGGACTTAATCTATGATTAAATTCCTAAATTAGCGTTGTTGAAACCGGGCATAAATGTTGATTTTTTTTTGGAACTGTTATAGTCTTATAGTTACGTGGGGTAATTGGGGACGCTTACGGCAAGTTTGTAATGAATGTCAATTTTATTAATCGTCGAGCTATTTATTTATTTCAAATTTCGAAAAAGAAAGCTTAAAAGTGACAATCTTAGCTTTGAGATTTTCTTATGAATCACTAATCAAAGACTTTGTACACTTTAAAGTATACAACGTTCAACAAAATTATTTCTTCGGATCTTTGTCGGTAAAAGTCGGAAATTTGCTTTAATTATAATTTCAATAAAAGTTTAAAAAATTTTTATCTGTTACTACATTACTACCTTTATTTAGATGATACTACAACTTTTAATTTATTTAAAGAATTTGTGACAATGTAAATCGAATATTGTAAAATCGAATCCAAATATTGTATTTAATTTGTGACAGATGTGACACCCAAGGGAGGCTTAACCCTTTGTGAAATTCTGAACTCTTGAGAATATCCTTTCTGAGCATATCTACTTATCTATGAGCATGAGTTATATTGAGCATGACATTTATGTATGTTTTAACTTGAAAATTTTGTATTTACAAGCATTCCTGAATTTTCAAACTTACAAAATTAAAACGGGTTTATTAACAAATATTCAATCAAATTGAGTATTTTTGAGGTGAGGTTCATTGTACTTATTTATCATTAGCTCTCTTGAATAAAATAGCCGCCACTGCAGCTACCATATTATTAAGTATTAAGTTGGTACACATAAATAACATTTCGAATGTCGTTCGTATAAATGATGTTGAATTAATCTGATTAATTAATTCTAAACTAATTAATACCTTCAATTGACATGTCTACAAATATTGACAAAAATAAATTATAGCTCTATTTGTCATTCCCGCATAATTTTCGTCTTACAAAGTTACAACTTCGATAAAATGAGAGTCGCGCTAATCGCCCAATATTTTTATCACCGTCTTACGTACACGTGTTTCTATTTTTTTCAATTCATCGTGATCAATAAGTTAATTTCGTAGTTGGGGGAGACCGAAGAACAATTATTGGAAGTCTGATAGTGATATTTCCGAACCTAAGCATTCCAAATTAGCTGCACGGGTAGTGGTTCTATGCCCACTTTGTACTGAAGCTCGAGGCTTATTGTACCCCGTTTTCCATTAAGATGTTAAGGAAAGTTATTAGTATTTCGATCCACAGTTTGATGTTCACCAGAGGCCTGGGCTGAGAAATTCTGCCGAGTCCGGTATTTGAACCCAGAATTTCCGCTCATAACTCAACTAGTGATCACATCAAGCCACCACTGTGGTCTAACCTAAGCATTAGTACACAACAATCAAAAACTTCACAAACATCTCGTTGGGGAATAGGAAATAGCACAAAATTAGTTAGAGTATATACAACATATAATAAATTGCATTTTTAATCGAGGGTAAAAATATACATAATATTTCTATGCACGATTGGACGTTCTAAGTTCTAATGGAGCAATTAATAATATTATTTTTTTTCTCAAAACTCAAAAATATAACATATGGATGAAAATTGGTACACATGTCATCATTGACTTTTGCGATGAAATAAAAAAAATTTCAAATCGATTCACTACACCGTTCAATAGTTCATGCAGTTTTGATTTGATGTTGAGTTTTTGTTAAAATTCAAAAAATCACATCTATGGTTTTGCTTAAGAGTCTGCTTCTAGGGAAAATCACAAGGTGTTAAACAGTAAAATACTTGTCTAAATAAAAATCTAAAGCTAAATCTTACGAAATCGTAAAAAAATTATATAATGTAAAAATCATTTTATGAAAAACAACATTTTATTGAGTATATTAGCTTAAAATATATGATCAAAATATAAAAAATTTTCAAATTTTTTGTAGTTATAGCTTGTAAATAGAAGGTTTTAACAAAATTTCATCACGGTTTACTACCCCGTTCTCGAGAAATTAATTAGTAATTGAACAACCGATATACGCTAGTTTTATATCCCACAAAAGCGTACGCCGCGCCATCTTCTGGTTAATTATGGTCAGATTCTCACCTAATTTATGATATTTAAAAAGTATTTTACTACACACATAAAACCAATATTCGTGAAATTCAAGTTACTATACTTTTGTGTCCGATTGTATCTCCTATACATCCTTAAGAATTTACAAAAAGCATTTCAAAAAAGAATATAAACTTCGATTCAAATATCTGTGCCGCTACGTCACGAAATTCTGATTAAGAAATGACATACCGAATATAATTTTAGACGTCTTTCATCTTCATTTAAATGAGAGCAAAAATATTTGTATGTCTAGCTAACCGAATCCAATAAAAGACGTACGTTACTAATTATACATTATAATTTTTACATTATACATTATAAAAACCAAACAATGAAAAATTAGTATGTCTAAACTTATAAATTTTTTTATCCAATACCTCTGTCTTATGAAGGCATAATAATGCCGATTTTACATATCTTATGGGGTCTATAAAACACTAGTGACTTATGTAAATTATGAGTACACCTACTTTATACTAGTTTTCATAATTTAAATCTGACATTTTAAAACGTCAAATGTCAAAACTTTTAATTACATTTTAAACTATTATTACGAGATATTGGATAAAGCTTTGCTTAACAGCAAATAAGTTACTAAAGAAAAATTAGCCACTCGAGCAAGCTCTCGAGGTTAAACATTTCTTTCGTAACTTATTTGCCTTATAAGACACTTGTATAATAAATAGCTATAATATATATTTTTGAATTACGTAGTGCTATATTTTATGCAGTTAGGTTAGGTTTTCATTGTTGTTTATAACCTGCAACACTTTCACAGTGCCATTTACATTGTTTCAAATTGTGGCGAAAAGAGAAACTGTATTAAATAAAAAATAAAAATGCACTTTAAAAACCTAACTAGTGATTTGACTAGTGATTTCCTACCAGCTTGATTCATACCATTTTAAACAATGACGCACCGGCAAATTTATTTGGGTTGTACTATATGTAAGAAAATCTTGGAAGCTTAATTTGACCCACTTTCCGTTTTCCGATTGAGCTGAAATTTTGCACATAGATTCGTCCCCGATGACAATACACTTAGCAAAAAGAAATTTTAATTTTCTGGAAAAAAAAGTAAAAAAATTAAATTTTTATGGTTCTATTCAAAAACGCATTTTTAGCTACACTTGTAACTACCTGCGAAATGTAAAATCTTACACTTTTAGTTTAGACTACAAAACTTATGAGTGATTTAATTTGATAATCGGATAATCTACTTAACTACTTAAGATTTATGACTTATCAGACTTTGTTTAAGACTGAAAAGTATAAAATAAAATATTATAGTTTTAAAAAACCGAAAAACACGCTTTTATGACGTACTAAAAATTAAAAAATAATTAAATTTAACCCTTTCGGACACCTTGTAGTCAATTGATAATTGGTGACTGAAAGGGTTAATAAACTAATTCAAAAAGCGTGGAGCGCTTTGTCTAAATTAATTAAAAGACACATAACCAAAACGCGATCCACGCCTTTTGAATTAGTTTATTAACTCTTTCAGTCACCAATTATCAATTGACTACAAGGTGTCCGAAAGGGTTAAATTTAATTATTTTTTAATTTTTAGTACGTCATAAAAGCGTGTGTTTTGGTTTTTTAAAACTATAATATTTTATATATTATTATTTACCATGTTAAACGCTATTGAAATAGGGAGGGGGGGGAAGAGCGTGGTCATCCTGTCACGATTCTCACCCTTCTGGTCATCTCAAAAATAAAAACAAGGTAGATTCTTTATCGGTGTAAATGTCATGGTAGGAACCAAGAAAAATGAAAAAAAACTTCTCGCAAAATGGCAGCTACTCAAAAATGAAGTTCATATTTTCAGTTATTTTTTAACTTTTCCGAATTTTTAAAAAATAGTAAAAATTGAGAATTTTGATTTTTTGTTGGTTCCTATTATGGAGGGATATACCGGGTGCTGAATGAGTTAGCCGAACATAGGAAATTAACATGTAAAAACTTATTTATGCAAATTCTTGCTTCCCTAATTATTTTAGAGAAAAAATGAAGGACACAAAAATAATGCAGAAATATAAACTACGTATTAGATTTCATCTAACTGTTACTTAAAAAAACAAAAAATGCTTTAGAAATTGTTAAAAGTGTCATTTATAAGACCGGCCATGTAAAAGTTTCCATAGTAATTATTTTTGAAAATAGAAATTAAATTGAATTTATTACATGGCCAGTGCGATAAATTAAAATTTTAACAATTTCCAAAGCTTTTTTTTTTACCTTTTAAGTAAACGTTAGATGAAATCTAATGTTCCTATCATTTGTAGTTTTCATTCAGCACCCGGTATAAAGAAAATTCATGGCAAATTTCAAAAAAGTTAGAACTTGAGATTTTGTGACACAAATCATTTTTTTTCCTCTGCTTCAACAGCGTATAACTTGGTGAAATATGCAGTTACTCACAAGAGTAGGTTAACAAAGTATATTTTTACTTTCCCCATACGTATACGTATGTATAAGGGAATAGTATATTGTTTTATTAGGATGGAAAGATTAACTTTTCCTGCCCAGCGAGTTTTTTCATTTTCGAGGTGAGTGGAACGAGCCGAGCGAATGGAAAACTTGTGAATTATTGGTAGGAAGGCATATGCAAAAATTCAGATCGATCGCGCGCAAAAAATTATTATTATTATATTTTAATATTAATATTATTTAATATTATTATTATTATTATATAATTAAATTAAAAAGTAGATAATTTTAATCGGTCAACCAGTTTTAATTTAATCAAATTGTAATAAAAATAAACAAAAGTAAGGTGACATTTTGATTTAATCTGTCAACTATTTTCAATTTATGTTGGTAATTTTTAAATTGAATTCGCAACTGTGAACTTCAATTGTGACATTTATTAAAATTTTAGGTTAAAGATCAAAATGTTTATTTATTTAGTTAAAAATAAAATTTTAAGTTGGTATATTTAAGGATTTAAATGTCAAAGTCAAAGTTTATATCTATTTATTTTTAAATTACGCTCTAAAATTTTATATTTGAAATGGTAAATAAATTTAAAATAAATTTTAGAAAAGATAGATATCAAAATTACTCAATTTTATTAAAATTTTGTCACATTTCTAGTTATTTTTTTTCCTGCCGCCGACGGTTTACTTTCGAAAAAATCTTTACGCCACGTGGTTTTCTGTATGTCGGTAAGGAAAAGTTTGACTTTCGTGTTTAAAATTGATAATGAAACAGCTGACTTTCGTGACGTTTGGTGAAAAAGTATTGTAATCCACTCAAATCGAAATTTTTGCATTAAAATGTTCCTTATCAGGTCCTGATAAGTTTTTGATGAATTTTAGTTGGATGTTCGTCTGTATGTGGTGACGAGATTATGAAATAAAATAGTATCAATTGCACAGGTTAAACCACGCAACCAAATGTCAAAAAATTTGGCATAAATGTACATCATAGTTAAACTTAGAGGCCAGCTGAAAATGGTGAAAATTTGTTGAAAATGATAAAGAAAATAAAAAAAGTTCAAGTGTTAATTACTTTTGGACCACCATTTGTTATGTCCAAATTATTTAATAGTGCCGTGTCGCATCTCTTTCTAAAGCACGTATATCGAGTTAGACGGAATACGAGTCGCGTCGCAACTCGATTCCAAAAATTTTCGGAAATTAATTGAAGTTTGACGTTTATGAAATTTTGATGTTTTCGGATTTTACACCCCGTGTCCCGCGTAGCGCGAATTTTGAGCCTCGCAGATGCGACCTGTTGTTTCCTTGAGGTCTTGCACATCGAACGGTACATTTCAAGAAGGTGGCGAACGAAAATTTACTCTCTAATTATTTATTTATATTTATCAAAAATCTTGATAGCTTTTGAACTACTTTTTAGAATAATAATTTAATTTTCTCAGAAACTAAAAACATGACATTTTTGAAATTTGGTATACTTATTTATAAGACTTTGATAAATATTTTGGCAATTTTTGGAAATGCTGGCATTTCTGATTATCGATTTAATGACCTTTAAATTAATGTGAACTTTAACATTTTTTATCTCGATAACGAAGAACAAGATTAAGTTCAAACTTTGCCAGAATTTTTTTTATTACGCAAATAATGTACTGTAAAAATTTCAAGAACTTCTCATTATTTTCATTTTCTTTCTTAACAACCTTAAATTTCGATAATTGTATAATAATGAATGTTAACATTTAGCAAAATAATTTAAAATGAATTACCTTGTTTCATATCGAACCCTTTTGGGTTCATTTGTAATGAAAGACTTGAATTCACTTGAATATACAGTGGGTCAATAAATTATTCGTACACCAAAGAAAATGTACATACTCTTACCAAAATTCGTAGTAATAATACCTCAACCATTAAAAAAAAACATTATTTAGATAAGTATATTACTACTAGAATTCTGTTCTTCACTCACGTCCTTCTTCGAAACGTTGAATTGAATTGGTTGTTTTATTTACAGAGTCCAAAATCCCCATTATAGGTGTATTTATTAACTACTAGAATTTATATTAGCCAAAAAAAATTAAAAAACTTCATGATAGGGAACTGTCAGGGAATTGACACCACGAATTTCACTTTTTCCTGTATACCATTGGAAAGAGGACAATTTTTTAGGTATATTAAAAAAAAAATTGCTTGGATTATCCATTAGTGTTCGAGAAAACAGCATTTAAAAATCAAAATTTTCCATATGTTTAACATGGGAGAACATAAAAATTGCAAGTAACGGGTTTTCTGTTGCCGGTACGGGTACTCTGGGGGGGCTACCCAGTCTAGGCGGTTTACGTTCAGGGATGTTTTTAATGAGTTAGCGCCTGCCAAAACGGCCCGGAGCGGAGGGTAGCGTAGGTTGACGCAACCACTGCAAATCACGGATCCACCGTAATATGATTGAATTGGGTATTTTCACAAACTTTTTATTTGAATAATATGTGCGTTATTGTGTAAATAAAGGTGCCAGAAAAAGCTTATAGAGTAAAGTGGCCATTTATGGAATAGGCGCTTAATATGGAATACCATCAAAATTTCAAAACCACTGCATCTATTTAGCCATTACTAGAATAAATAGCAACCTCAGAAACTAAAAACATGACTTTTTTGAAATTTGGCATACTTATTTATAAGACTTTCATAAATATTTTGGCAATTTTTGGAAAAGCTGGCATTTCTGATTATCGATTTAATGACCTTTAAATTAATGGGAACTTTAACATTTTTTATCTCGATAACTAAAAACAAGATTAAGTTCAAACTTTGCCAGAAATTTTTTTATTACGCAAATAATGTACTGTAAAAATTTCAAGAACTTTTCATTATTTTCATTTTCCTTCTTAACAACCTTAAAACGCTCAATTTTACGAGAATCAAAACGCATAGGTGTGACGTACTTTACTTTAATAAATTGCTAATGGTTTATAGGTGTCCGCTGTGTATTATAATATAGTTTAGTGCTTATTGACAGATGTTAATTATAACAAATCGTAAGCGAATTACTAACAACGCAAAATTCCATCAAAAAGACTGTAAATTATTTACAGTCAGTCGATATGTATATTTAAATTTTAAAACCGGCTGTGCAGGCCATTTTAGAGTGGGGAATAATGGAACTGCTCCATTGGTTTGTGTGTTACCGTCGTAACCATAGCCGTAAACAACTTGTGACGTAATCCGAGTTTTGTGTTATCGCGGCAAATATTCTAATTTAAATTTATTTTTAAAATTACTCGGCTATAGGTTCTCAAAATAAATTTGTTTTAATCAACTCATTTATATGCTTGATAAAGTGTCTCCTTGCATACTTTTTAAAAAATGTGAAAATACTCAATTATATTAATTTGGCTCCTCCCACTAATTTTTATATGGGATTTCATATGTAAAATTTTCGATCTTTATATGCCGTTGTTTCGAAAACTAATGGATAATCCAAGGAATTATTTTTAATATGCTTAAAAAACTGTCCTCTTTTCAATGGTGTATAGGAAAAAGTGAAATTCGTGGTATCATTAACTGACAGTAACCGCTTTAATAATAATATAATTTACCATAGTGCTCGTACCGTCTACAACATGTGTCGTGCAGCAACTAACCGAATGTAACCCCCACCATAGTCCAATTACCCCCAGACGTGATCCCTACTTAATTAAGCTATCGAGGTCGGGCGATTTAACGATTAAATCCGAACGGTATTCCCACTAAGTGCCCAAGCGATTAGGAAGGGGGTGGAGGAGGGATCGACTGCTGGCTATAAGATTGAGGTATTAGGTGGGGCACGGTAGTAGTTTGTTGACCGCAGTACTTGTGGGAAAGAGTAATTATTGGATGCGAGTTCCTCCTTTGTAATCCAAGGTATGTACATATTATTTAATTTATTATGTTAAGCTGCATCAAACGTAAGTTATGGCAAAGTTTGATAATTAAATGGTAAGGTATTATGTAATTATACTATAATGGGTAGGACACCATCGACCAAACGCATAATTATGATGAATGAGTTTCTTATTATCACCACTATGGCTCGGAACCTATCGAATCAATCACATATTATGGATGGGTTTCTTATTATTCAAATGCAATAGTATACTACTTCGTTGTAAACATACAGGGTAACTGCTTGCTTGATTGATTGGTTGGATGCTAGCTATATTTACTTATTGTCTTTGGGGCCGAGGCAAGCTTCGTTAAACGCAAAGTTTGTACGAGTTTCTTATTATCACCAAATGGCGACCGGACTAGTCATAACAAACGCAAGGCAACTTTGGGTTTCTTATTATTTGTACGCAATGGTTATAATTTGGTATTTCGATGTATGATGGGCTGTGTTACGCCCGATTATATTACGCAAATTCTATACGAGTTTCTTATGCCATTACGTTCGGTTTAAAGGTGATGCACGCAAATTATGATTTTATGAATAAGTTTCTTATTATTTGTGGGTGGTAGTATATTATCAGTTTATGGTTTTGATAAAATCCTAGCCCATTCACTTGTCTGGTGCCGTTACAGTTTCTTATTATTATAACAGACCGCCGTACTGCCTCACTAGTTTGGAATAGAGTTTCTAATTTATTAGTGACCATTTGTGGACCACATTGTACTTGACCAGGGTGCATGTATGTATTTCGCGACTTCCTAATCCAAATTCCTACCATCCTTTTATTGGCTTAGTTACTATGGTAAATATTGTGCCGTGCAATGGTTCCTCTTTCGTTTTACGTCAATGGTGTCTCTAATCGCAAACGTCCGTAAAACTTATTACTAACCGTTTAATTTAATAAAGCAATGGATTTTATTTCGTGGTACATGCAAATGTTAGCCATTGATTTATTAATTTCAACGACTCTTGATAAATTTTATAGGCATTGGTGTTTCGGTTCACCCGAGATCTTACTGAACGGTTCCATTTGTCGGCCCATGTTTACTTTAGGGTTGCTGGTCTTGGGGCTATTTCGGGGTCTAGCTTGGTTTTTCGAGGGTTTGTTTTATTTGCCTACTGTACGTTGGCTCTTTGGCAGACCCTTGCATAACTTACCTAGTTCCTTTATCTAGTCATTTCCTCGTACCTTTGGTGTTCATACTCTTCCTATTCCACCGGGTTTCTTTCATCTAGGTATTCCGCCTCATTTTCCGCCCTTTCTCCGGTCGCTGTTTTACTTACATGCTGGGTCTACTACCTTTCAAGGTGAACCTATGCCCAATTTTACTTTTGATTTGACCTTGGGGACTTACTATTTTTCGGAATTTTCGCCCCCCCCCCTTCGCCCTCCGTTCCTATTTTCGTCCTCATTTTTCCTTCACAATCCCTCCCTATCTCCATTTCCTTTTCCGTCTCTTCCCCCCCCCCTATTCTTTTTTTCTCCTTGCTGTCTCCTCCCCCCCCCCCCCCATCATCCCTTTCTTGCTTCTTTCCTCCCTCCAGCCCCCAAATACTGTTTGTTTTGTTTGTTTGTGGATCGGTTTGTTTTTTCGATCCTCGATTGTCGTCGAGCCAAACGGACGCCGCGATTAGGCGCGCTCGCCTCTGATTCTCCTGGCGAGTTGGATGTCTTTGGGCATGATGGTGACCCTCTTGGCGTGAATGGCGCACAAGTTGGTATCTTCGAAGAGACCCACGAGGTAGGCCTCGCTGGCTTCCTGGAGGGCCATGACGGCGGAACTCTGGAAACGCAAGTCGGTCTTGAAATCTTGCGCGATCTCGCGGACGAGCCGTTGGAAGGGCAACTTGCGGATCAAAAGTTCGGTACTCTTTTGGTAACGACGAATTTCACGAAGCGCGACGGTGCCGGGCCTGTAGCGATGGGGCTTTTTGACTCCACCTGAAAAGAAGAAAAAATATTAAAATAAAATCACAAAAAAAAAATTAAGACGAGTCGGCGGCGAGCGGGCGGGCGGGCGGACGGACGTTTAAATTACCTGTGGCGGGTGCGCTTTTTCTGGCTGCCTTGGTGGCCAACTGTTTGCGGGGAGCCTTTCCACCGGTGGATTTACGAGCGGTTTGCTTGGTACGGGCCATCGTAAATGATCAATTTATATTAATCGAAAAAAAATATCTGTAGGTACTTCTAACTGAACGTCGATCCGTGACTGGCGACGGCAATAGCAGAACTGTGCCGGTCGCTAAATTTACACCCGTATTTATAACTTCTAGGCGTGTGAGCGCCGTCGATTGGTCCGCTCCGACCACGCCTCGTAGGTTCGACCGTTGAAGGCATAAATACGGGTGAAAAACGTGCGGTTGGGCATAGTTTGTCGACGCACGTCGTGTCAGTAACGTGTCGAGTTTTTTTGTAAAATTTTAGTCAGATTCAAAAATGACCGGACGAGGAAAGGGCGGTAAAGGTTTAGGGAAAGGTGGCGCGAAACGTCATCGCAAAGTTTTACGCGATAACATCCAAGGCATCACGAAGCCCGCCATCAGACGTCTGGCTCGCAGGGGCGGCGTGAAACGTATCTCCGGTTTGATCTACGAGGAAACGAGAGGCGTGTTGAAGGTGTTCTTGGAAAACGTCATCCGGGATGCCGTCACCTACACCGAGCACGCCAAGAGGAAGACCGTGACCGCCATGGACGTAGTTTACGCCCTCAAACGTCAAGGTCGTACTTTGTACGGTTTCGGAGGTTAAACTTCGTCCACCACCCCCGCGGCGGTTATTTATCGCCATCGATGGCAAACAAACAAACGGTTCCTTTAGGAACCAAAAATTTTATCCCGAATTCGAGTACAATTATTATTATTAGCAATAATTATTAACGAAATAAATTCGTAAGGGTTATCGTATTTACGATTAATTAAGAGAGGACGTAAATTAAATGCGAGACCGATTGTGGGATACAAGTTGAACGACCGTTGCACATCAATTGTGGGCTTAGGTTACGATAAAGATGGTTGTCGTCGAAAATTTTACATTTTTAAGCTAAACTTTCGTGCCCTAATTTAATAAGAAACAAACGTACTCGATCTTTATAACCCCAATTAAATAAGAAAGATAAATCGTCGATTAATTATTTAGAAATTGGGAACCAATATAAATTTGATAAAGTAATACGTAAATGGGTTCGAGCGGGAAATTATTTTTATCGAATAATAATTATCTAGGGGTCGCTATACAATTATTACACGTAAATATGAAACCCCGCCGAATATTTTGAATGTTATAACTAATTATTGTGGCGTCGTTAAATTTGTAAAAAACACGTATTCGGGATAAAATTTAGGCCCTCATAAGGGCCAGTTTTTTCGAAATAGAAAGATTTAAGCCTTCTTTTCGGTTTTCTTGGGCAAGAGCACCGCCTGAATGTTAGGCAGGACGCCGCCTTGCGCGATGGTGACTCCGGAAAGAAGTTTGTTCAATTCCTCGTCGTTACGGATGGCAAGTTGCAAATGTCTTGGAATGATACGGGTCTTCTTGTTATCCCTGGCGGCGTTACCCGCCAATTCCAACACTTCGGCGGCCAAGTATTCCATAACGGCGGCGAGATATACGGGCGCACCGGCGCCGACGCGTTCCGCGTAGTTGCCCTTTCTCAAGAGACGATGGATTCTGCCGACGGGAAACTGGAGTCCGGCGCGACTGGACCTAGACTTTGCCTTTCCCTTCACTTTTCCTCCCTTTCCTCTTCCGGACATGTCGAAGGTTGATGTAACTTGCGAGATTAATAAAAGTACGATCTACAGCGACCGTACGGTTGGAGAGTTGCGTGCGTGATAACTGCCTAAAAATTTTTCGAGGGCACTTATATATGCACTCGGCGCGTGACGAAGACCACCAACCGGTGTCGGCGGAACGGCGTACTGGGCGGAGCCTACTAGCCCGACGCGTTTCTTATATATACCGTTGTTTCAAAAAATTTTCCCAATCGAACTTAGTTCGTCGTTCAGTTTAGTGTGCGCCGTTAACTTTTGTGCAAGATGCCTCCCAAAACCAGCGGTAAAGCCGCCAAGAAAGCCGGCAAGGCCCAAAAGAACATTTCGAAAACCGACAAGAAGAAGAAACGCAGGAGGAAGGAGAGTTACGCAATCTACATTTACAAAGTATTGAAGCAAGTACATCCCGACACCGGTATCTCGAGCAAGGCCATGTCCATCATGAACAGTTTCGTCAACGACATCTTCGAACGCATTGCCGCCGAAGCATCTCGTTTGGCCCATTACAACAAACGGTCGACGATCACGAGCAGGGAAATTCAAACCGCCGTCCGTCTGCTTTTGCCCGGAGAGTTGGCCAAGCACGCCGTGAGCGAAGGCACCAAGGCCGTCACCAAATACACCAGTTCGAAATAAATATAATTTAAAATTATATTTATTCGTAAAAAGGTCCCTTTAGGGGCCACAAATTTAACTTCGAAATGAGTTTTTATTAACCATGGCTAAGAGCAAATAATAACACGGAGTAAACTGGGTTTGGTTAACTCGCGGGTGAAGTAACCCCGGCTACTTGATGTGTCGTTAACGCCCGGTTCTTCAATAATCGTTCGATTTAAATATTAAATAAAAGTCATAAAACAAATGAATTTCATTTAATTCGTTATAAAATCGAGACATTAGTCGGGATTTTTTGGATAATTAATTATAATAAAATATGAAATTTATTATTAAAAAATTAATTATAATAAAATAATTATTTTAATAACATTTAAGAACGATGTTGTTTACGATAATAATAATAACGGTACCGATGAAAATTAAATATTAAATAAATATCGACGAGTCGCAGGTCGCCTGTACTTGTGTTATACTCTCCTCCTCCGACTCGATTTTATTTTTATTTTTTGAATTAATCGTATTTAATGTAAATTAATTTACGAAAATTTATTATTTAATTTAGTAATAATTTGAGTTTAAAGTATAAATCGACTACGTCGTTGCAGGGGCCGGGGGGGGGGGGAGGTAAATATTATAACGATCGCGCTTAATCCGTTTCCGTTTAAAATAATATAATTATTGTTATCGCAAAATTCTTAGACGTTAGATATAAATAAAATAAAACATATATACGGCAAACTTCCGGTCCCGTGAGTAAGTTAATATGTTTAAACGACCTAGCCGTACGCGCGAGGTAAGTTAAACCGTGGAGCGTGGGCGTACGATTGTAAGCTAAGCGCATTTTTAATATACCGTAAATTGTGGCTATTCCAACGTTGGATACCAACATTCATTTAAAAACAATTTTTTACTAATATAACGATGAATAGAAAACCGTCTCGACGATTGTTATAATTAAGTTTCGTAAATATTGTGTTTTCCCATAATTTAAATTTTAATATCCCTTAAAATTTTAATAAAAAGTTTAAATACGGGCCCGATTAAACCCATTATATTATGAGAACGTAGAAGTGGAAATAATTTAAATTTAAAATCTTTTATACAATATAATATCGCTAATGACAAACCGATAAATACCTGCAAATCGTGCGAAAGGTCCTTTGAAAGAATAATCGCAATTTCACACAACTTGAATAATTTCACTTGTCGATGTAAATAATATAAAAGCATTTAGTTATGAACAAAATAATATAATAAAAACAAACGACAATTCCATAATTTTGAAATTAATTTGACGAATTTTCCCACAGATGGCGCCGTGCTAATATTTATTTTGAATGTATTCTCGCACGTATATGACCTTTACGTAGGAATAAGGGGTCGAAAAATTTGATAGGACAAAAATTAAATAAAGATTGACTTATCTTTAAGCTACGCCGGCGTTGCTTAACTATAAATAATTTACTACGGAGATATTATTACAACAAGAAGGATCGTCTTTATCGCAATGTAAAGCGAGCCCATGCATGTCGACGACGAATCGACAAAGTAGCGGTTTACTTGGAATTTGTATAATAAAAATATATAGTACCTCGGTTAAGGGAATACCTGCAATGACGATATTGAAAATTTAAACCCTCGTTGCAGCAGGTGTACTTGTTTAAATATTTAGTCCAATATGATCTCTAATATATTACACATAAGCGCTTTAAATATTTTAAATATTGTAGCGGCAGCTAACCTTGCATTATGTTACTATTAACTAAGTAAGGAGACACCCCCCCCCCCTCCGGCTCTCTTTCATACCCGGTGGGTACAATTATTGTACACATTAAGTTAATTAGGTATTATAGGAGGTTAACATGAACTTAAGATTACTATGGATCGATTATGGCTACAATTGTACACAATGTAAGATCACCGACTAAAGTTGGTGGGTAACAGTTTTACTAAATTAAGGTACTTTCGATCCTTTAATTTTAAACCGTAAAAAATGTGCATCTGGAAGTAAATTTTATTAAATTAAAATTGCAATTCTTTAAAAGATTTACAAATATGTCAAGTTTTACCCGGTTCCTAATTTAAGGGATGACAAAATATATATTTTGTTTTAAAACCACCACCCGAGAAGATTCATTTGATTCAAATATATAATCAAAAACTAATTTACTTTAAAAATAAACATGCGGGACCGAAAGGGTTAAGATTTATTCATTATTTAATTATTTGAATTAATTATTAATTTTGCCTCTGTTAAGTGGGCTAAGGGGGGGGGGCTGTGTACTTTCGTTAACGATTGCCTAACCCGGCGTTTGATATCGGCGTCTTAACCCGAAATGGTGGTAAAATATTTTCCAACACTGTATATATTTTTTAAAGGAATCGTTTTACATTAGCTCTATTTATAACCGTAAATGGTAATGTGCCGATGTTGGTATAAAATATAATTGCGGCGCTTAATAATTTCCCGTGACAATATCCATCGGTGTATTATGTTTAAGTAAAGAATGTAGTCGGGGGATACTTATTTACTTTGAAATTGTATAGATTACAATTATTAATATTAATTATTTACTTATAATTATTATTATTATTATTATTATTATTAATATTAATTATAATAACGATTGTTGTATTAATGTGCGGTCAAATATTTTTATTTTTAAGTTAATTGCGATGTTGGGAATAAATATGGTGTGCGGGCGGTACGAATCGTCGCGGCGCGACTCCGGTAAGTTTTCGAAGGGAAATTAATAAGCCTCCGATAAATTTAAAATTTAAGGTCGTATTGCTTCGTAAAATTGTTGTAACGGAATCAACTTTACTAAGTCCTCCTGTTCGCACAATGCCGGTCGGTAGCTCTGTGGTAATTGAGAGAGCGAGTCGCAGGTTCCAAAAAGAAATTGAAGCCATGATCTTATATACTTAATTGATTGTCTTAAAAATTTATACGGCGCCACCGACTCAATTAGACAAACAAATGTTTTACTATTTACGAGCAAAAAGGTAAAAGAATAAACCCTCAAGTCAGAAAGGACCAATCTTTTAATAGATAAACAAATTAAATTAAACTTAACAGAAGAATACGGCGTCTTCAAAAGCCGAATAAACGAAGATCAAAATATACAGGATTTTAAATTACCTAACGCGTATATAGCTATATACCTGTGGTTTTCGTTAATCTTACAATATATAAAAATTGATGTAATAAATCCAACAAAAATTCTCTAACTACTATATTTATCTTCTTCTGCCGCAACGAATTCAATTCTGTTTAAATCATCAAACGTAGTACCCGTAAATATACAAATTTCGCTGTTAATCTTCCAACTAATGATTTGACAAGTTTTACAACCACAAGTAGTACGCCAAAACCAAATCTCTTCTCTGAGTAATTAAATTAAATATACGACCTTTTGAATACTCGGAGTCGGTAACAGGTTGAATAACGGAATGATAGGTACCCTTATATTGGCACTCGGCAATCATGGAACCAATAAAATAACTCCAGATGAAACAATTGCTGCAACATCCAAACCAATCCCGGACTAAACCTTGGAAAAGATACCCGATGTAATGACTTTCCACCACATATGATTCGGATAAAATAAATTTGATGTCATCATACAAGAAACTCTACGGAGAACCTACATAAAGGAAAATCGGAAATAAATCACAAACTATAAACTGAATTACCTGATGGTCGGTTCTCTGGAATGAAAATTTAAGACAACTAAGGAATTTCCAAAAATATATGTGTCAGTTGACTCTTTAAAGGTTTGACAGAAAGTGTAGTGTATTTCCTTTTTGTTATCGCTCGGCCGTCGCGCCTGCTCGAAACGCGTTTTTAAAAAGTCACATGCAAATATACCGAGCAGTCAAATATAATTGTTACACTGACAAGCAAATTTAATTTGTGAGTTTAGACGATTTTGGCGCGAAATTAATATCGACAGCGCACAATAATATGGCAATGCGCTGCGATAACGTTGGCGCGGTGGACGGCCGACCGGCCGGAGGAAATCAGCGATTTTCGGGCACCGGAAAAATTCCTGGTGGGTTGCCGATCGCTTGGACGCTCGCAGGAAAGTGGAAATTGGTTAATTTCGTAAACCGATGGCTTCCAGCTATATTTACGCCGGTATGGTGGATGAAAAACCGACGGTGCACGTAGGAAGGTGCACGGGTTCGGCGTGCATTAACGGCATCGACGGCCGCCTCGTACGATGCAGGTCAACTTACTTTGCGAAATGTCGTAGGATATGAACGCCGGTAAAGCGTTGAAGGGCCGCGGGAGCTATATCATCGATTTTTAATGGCCAAATAAATAAAACGAAGTTAAAAATGAGTCTTAGATGGATCGTGGTCGCGTGGAACGCGTTATGTTGGTGTCAGCTCCGGACGACAAAATTTTATTCTGTTGACGGTGCGTGTGCCCCGAACGAAACTCGGGCTTAGAAACCGTGGCCGACAGTTTCGAACAAACTTCTGCTCGTTGAACGTGTATTTATAACGTAAACCGACCGCACTCTCGTTCGCGCAATTAAAGTATATATCATTATTAAATAAACAGTAATATGGCAGACGCAACAGTAGCAACCGCACCGGAAAACGCCGCATCCACGGGCGCATCTCAAAAGGGTTCCGCAAAGAAGGGGAAAACCGCCGCAGCGGCCACGAAGAAGAAGCCGGCGACCCACCCCCGCACCTCCGACATGGTCAACGCCGCCATCAAGAGCTTGAAGGAACGTGGCGGTTCCTCGTTGCAGGCAATCAAAAAATACGTGTCTGCAAATTACAAAGTCGACGCCGATAAGTTGTCACCTTTCATCAAGAAGTACATCAAATCGGCGGTCGCCAGCGGGGCTTTGGTACAAACTAAAGGTAAGGGCGCCTCCGGTTCGTTCAAGTTGGCGTCGTCCACGGGAGGGGCCGCCGCCAAGAAACCTGTAGCAGGTAAGAAGGGCAAAGGTGGTGCAAAGACCGCGAAAAGGAAGAGCGCCGACGCTTCTGCCGTCGCGTCCACCGCCTCCAAAGCCAAGGCCAGCGCAAAATCGCCTGTAAAGAAAGCCGCCGCGACGCCCACCAAGAAAGGCGCCGCTTCGCGCGTCGCCAAGCGGGGCTCCGCCGGTGCAGTTGCAGAGAAGAAGGCACCGGCCGCCGCCGCCAAAGCCAAATCTCCATCCAAGGCAAAGAAGACCACCAAGGTGCCAACCAAAAAACCCAAGGCACCAAAATCGATCAAGAAGTCGACGAAGAAGGTGGCAGCAAAAAAGAAGTAAATAACGCGTTCGCAATAATTTTGGCGTCGATATTTAAAATTGGCTCGCGACGAGCACGTCGTGAGCCTAAAAAATGGTCCTAATAGGACCGCAAAATAATTCGAAATAGGGTTTTAAAATTAATTAGAAAAACGCAATTTATAAAATACAGAATTTTAAAGTTGAAGTCGTTACGTATTAAATTAATGATATTATTATTAAAAATTTTCTTGTGGTTAAGTCATACGGTTTTGTAATTTAATTATTACCGTTTTTCAAATTTAAACTGGGATTGGTAATTGTTAAATAGTTAATTAATTAATGAACCAAACCAATCGAAGGGGGATTTATTATTATAAATAAGTAGATAACATAAACTAATAATATTTAATTTGTCGGTAGTTGTAATCTGGTAAACTTGGACGAAGTTAAATTTATTTAAAAGCATTTAAAATTTACAAATGGGCCGCGTGGCGCCACCTGTGGACGATGTTCGATATAAAATTCAAATTTAAATGAAAGAATGGACCCAAACGTGCCAATGACATTACGTTCATATAAATTAAATTAAGTTAAAATACGGCATACCAAATGTAATTAAATAATATTTAATTTTGTACTAGGGTCGGTTAAAGTAAAAGCAAAATTGAAAATAAATGGGTTAAGGAGGAATAATTATTTAAGACAGGACGGCGTTGTTGTTGTTGTTGGGAAAATAAATTAATTATTTATTATTATTAACAAATAAATTGCGTGCGTATAATTTATAAGAGAGTCCACCTCCGGATGTAATTTTTGGCTCTAAAGAAGAGCCGTTTGTTTTGTTTGTTTGTGGATCGGTTTGTTTTTTCGATCCTCGATTGTCGTCGAGCCAAACGGACGCCGCGATTAGGCGCGCTCGCCTCTGATTCTCCTGGCGAGTTGGATGTCTTTGGGCATGATGGTGACCCTCTTGGCGTGAATGGCGCACAAGTTGGTATCTTCGAAGAGACCCACGAGGTAGGCCTCGCTGGCTTCCTGGAGGGCCATGACGGCGGAACTCTGGAAACGCAAGTCGGTCTTGAAATCTTGCGCGATCTCGCGGACGAGCCGTTGGAAGGGCAACTTGCGGATCAAAAGTTCGGTACTCTTTTGGTAACGACGAATTTCACGAAGCGCGACGGTGCCGGGCCTGTAGCGATGGGGCTTTTTGACTCCACCTGAAAAGAAGAAAAAATATTAAAATAAAATCACAAAAAAAAAATTAAGACGAGTCGGCGGCGAGCGGGCGGGCGGGCGGACGGACGTTTAAATTACCTGTGGCGGGTGCGCTTTTTCTGGCTGCCTTGGTGGCCAACTGTTTGCGGGGAGCCTTTCCACCGGTGGATTTACGAGCGGTTTGCTTGGTACGGGCCATCGTAAATGATCAATTTATATTAATCGAAAAAAAATATCTGTAGGTACTTCTAACTGAACGTCGATCCGTGACTGGCGACGGCAATAGCAGAACTGTGCCGGTCGCTAAATTTACACCCGTATTTATAACTTCTAGGCGTGTGAGCGCCGTCGATTGGTCCGCTCCGACCACGCCTCGTAGGTTCGACCGTTGAAGGCATAAATACGGGTGAAAAACGTGCGGTTGGGCATAGTTTGTCGACGCACGTCGTGTCAGTAACGTGTCGAGTTTTTTTGTAAAATTTTAGTCAGATTCAAAAATGACCGGACGAGGAAAGGGCGGTAAAGGTTTAGGGAAAGGTGGCGCGAAACGTCATCGCAAAGTTTTACGCGATAACATCCAAGGCATCACGAAGCCCGCCATCAGACGTCTGGCTCGCAGGGGCGGCGTGAAACGTATCTCCGGTTTGATCTACGAGGAAACGAGAGGCGTGTTGAAGGTGTTCTTGGAAAACGTCATCCGGGATGCCGTCACCTACACCGAGCACGCCAAGAGGAAGACCGTGACCGCCATGGACGTAGTTTACGCCCTCAAACGTCAAGGTCGTACTTTGTACGGTTTCGGAGGTTAAACTTCGTCCACCACCCCCGCGGCGGTTATTTATCGCCATCGATGGCAAACAAACAAACGGTTCCTTTAGGAACCAAAAATTTTATCCCGAATTCGAGTACAATTATTATTATTAGCAATAATTATTAACGAAATAAATTCGTAAGGGTTATCGTATTTACGATTAATTAAGAGAGGACGTAAATTAAATGCGAGACCGATTGTGGGATACAAGTTGAACGACCGTTGCACATCAATTGTGGGCTTAGGTTACGATAAAGATGGTTGTCGTCGAAAATTTTACATTTTTAAGCTAAACTTTCGTGCCCTAATTTAATAAGAAACAAACGTACTCGATCTTTATAACCCCAATTAAATAAGAAAGATAAATCGTCGATTAATTATTTAGAAATTGGGAACCAATATAAATTTGATAAAGTAATACGTAAATGGGTTCGAGCGGGAAATTATTTTTATCGAATAATAATTATCTAGGGGTCGCTATACAATTATTACACGTAAATATGAAACCCCGCCGAATATTTTGAATGTTATAACTAATTATTGTGGCGTCGTTAAATTTGTAAAAAACACGTATTCGGGATAAAATTTAGGCCCTCATAAGGGCCAGTTTTTTCGAAATAGAAAGATTTAAGCCTTCTTTTCGGTTTTCTTGGGCAAGAGCACCGCCTGAATGTTAGGCAGGACGCCGCCTTGCGCGATGGTGACTCCGGAAAGAAGTTTGTTCAATTCCTCGTCGTTACGGATGGCAAGTTGCAAATGTCTTGGAATGATACGGGTCTTCTTGTTATCCCTGGCGGCGTTACCCGCCAATTCCAACACTTCGGCGGCCAAGTATTCCATAACGGCGGCGAGATATACGGGCGCACCGGCGCCGACGCGTTCCGCGTAGTTGCCCTTTCTCAAGAGACGATGGATTCTGCCGACGGGAAACTGGAGTCCGGCGCGACTGGACCTAGACTTTGCCTTTCCCTTCACTTTTCCTCCCTTTCCTCTTCCGGACATGTCGAAGGTTGATGTAACTTGCGAGATTAATAAAAGTACGATCTACAGCGACCGTACGGTTGGAGAGTTGCGTGCGTGATAACTGCCTAAAAATTTTTCGAGGGCACTTATATATGCACTCGGCGCGTGACGAAGACCACCAACCGGTGTCGGCGGAACGGCGTACTGGGCGGAGCCTACTAGCCCGACGCGTTTCTTATATATACCGTTGTTTCAAAAAATTTTCCCAAACAACAACATTTCGACTTGCGACTACCGATCGATCAACTAGCTCCTGCTCTGCACGTACCGACGACAGAATATCTATTCTAAAATTCAAAAGTTAATTTTTGCGACAAACAAAAAACTCCTTACAGTTTCTTTGCTAAGACTAATTAAATTTTGGATTTCTGTACTCAGAAAGGAATTTCTATTATTATTAACAAACAACAGTTCGACTAGAACTTATTACTCTAACATAAACGCCAAATTTTCTCCTAATAGACGAAATGGAAGCCCTCCAAATTCAATTCGAAGAATTAAAAGCAATGGAAGCCGACACCATCCGCAACCAAGTTAACAGGAAAAAAGAACTCGCCGCTATCAACCGACAATACGAAATGCAACTGAAGGACGACAAAGAAGTCTCCAAAACCATCGCAAAGAGGATGGAAACCCTCTCAAAGAAAATGGACGAGCTCCTGCGGGGAAAAAATCCGGCATCCTCCCCACAAACCGACCAACCAATCAACCTCCCCCCCCTTCCAAGGGATGAGGACATGGAATTTACGACGGTCTCCTCCAAAAGAGGCCGCCGCAACTCAAACTCGTCATCCTCTTCAACTGAAGAGATCAGGACCCATAACAAGTTCCGCATACTCGACGACGGCTCCAGGGAAACCAACGCCGACCTCCCAGACGACGATAATCCCAACTCCGCTATGGACATGACCAATGCCCAAGACTCGCGCCCCATCAGCCGAGCCAGCTCAACTACTTCGCTAAACTCCACGAGAAGCAACCACACCAGGAGAAGCCCAACACCTCCCGCCCAGCCTATCAAGAACACCAGGATACCCCCGATCACCCTCCGAGATGCAGCCCGCTGGCCAGAACTCTGCATCGAGATGGACAAACAAAAAATCAATTTCACCAAGGTACGCAACGTAGCAGGGGGCATGGCCATCACCCCTGCTACCCCAGAAGACCACCGAAAGATGCTGAAATTCTTCGAAGCCGCCCTCAACCCGGAAGAAGGAGGTTTCTTCTTCCATCAACTGCACGAAGACAAACCACTCAAAGTGGTTATCAGAGGCATCCACCCGGACGTCCCTATCAAAGCTGTTCATGATGACCTTCACCGACAAGGCTTTACCTTCACCTCCGCAGCCAGGATGTACCGCGGACGAGACCGAGCCCCACTCCCACTCATCATGGTGACCATGGAGAAAAGCGAAGACGCAAAACGAATATTTGACATCAAGAAACTTGCAAGAATTGATGTAGAAATTGAAGCCCCCCACCGAAAGACCCAAGTTGGACAATGCCACAGATGCCAATCCTTCGGCCACGCACAACGATGCTGCCGCTCCGGCCCCCGATGTGTGAAATGTGCTGGCGCACATCTCACAATCGACTGCACAAAACCAAGGGAAGAACCCGCAAGATGCATAAATTGCGGAGGAAATCACCCGGCCAGCTACCAGGGATGCAGAAGATATCCCAAAATGAAAAGATTTGAACCCTCATACCACCGATATGGCAACACGCAAAGAAGAGATCACGAAGACTTCTACCCCCGTTTCCAACCCCACAGAACCACCCAGGATCGCACCTACGCCGAGACCACCGAACCGACCCAACCACATCGCAGATATGAAGCCCCTCCCACTCAACAAGCCAATCACCAGCCCGATCAGCAAGAAGCCGCAGAAATCACCCCAAGAGCTCTTGCGTTCATACTAGCAAGCCTAACCAAACACGGCATCGACCAAGAGACGATCGATGAAGTGGTCCAAAACTTCAAAGTGACGAGCACCCCACGTTAACTCTCCCCCTTCCAGCTCAACCAGCCACGCCAAATCAACCGCAAATGAATCCAAGGATCCCGAAAAAAGTACCAAACCACCTCAAGATAGCATACTGGAATGCCAACAGCCTCACCCCAACTAAAAGAAGTGAACTCCAGGACTTCGCCATGGACCACGAACTAGATGTTATCCTTGTCAACGAAACTCACTGGCGCCCATCGTCCAAAGCAAAGATCATGAACTTCAACCTCTACAGAAACGACCGCCAGGGCAGAGGCGGTGGAACAGCCATTTACGTCAAATCAAATCTCCTTCATCACGAAATTCAAACCCCAGGACTAACAACACTCGAATCCACCTCGATAGGTATCACAATAGAAAACATTGGTTTGTTACAGATCTCCTCAGTCTACCTACCTCCCAAAGCACCAAATTTGGACACCGACATCACCACCCTCCTCCAAGGAAACGGACCCAGACTCATCGCAGGCGACCTCAACGCCAAACACCCGGACTGGCACTCCAAAAGATCCAACGCGGCTGGCAGAACCCTCAAAGCGCTTTCCATCCTGCAGGACTTCCAAGTAGACGCCCCCACGGAACCCACCCATGAAGCCATTCAAGGTCCAATCTCAGACGATGTACTGGACATCGCAATCTTCAGAGGCCTAACCATCCCACACAGCTTAACCGTCAGCGGCCCACTTGACTCCGACCACTACCCAGTTCTTCTCAACCTGGGTAAAGACTGCCAACCCCATACACAGGAACGCACCGCCACCTCAATCTCATGGCCAATCTTCCAACAACATCTCCTAGAAAACATGGGCCCAATTCCGATCATCAATTCTCCAACAGAACTGGAAGAAGCAATCACTCAACTCGAGACCCACATCACAAACGCCCAAAACAGCTCCAAAAACAGCCGCATCGTTCCAGAACAATCCAGGCTCCTCCCAGGACACATCCGCTCGCTCATCCGCGAAAAAAGAAAGGCCCAGAAAATTGCAAGACGTACCTGGCACCCCGATGACAAGACGAGAGCAAATCAATTAGTTTCCCAAGTCCGAGACGCCCTCAACCAACACCGCAACGAAAGCTGGTCCGAAAAGGTCAAAAGCCTCAACTTCAAGGACAACTCCGTCTGGAAAATGTGTAAAGCGCTCACATCCTCCAACGCCCCGATGCCCCCCATCCATGGCTCCAACGGAATGGCCTTCACCGACGACCAGAAGGCAGAAGCCTTTGCCGACACCCTGGAAACCCAATTTCAACCGAACAACAACCAAAACGACCCCGACCATGTAAATTGGATCAACCGCACGGTCAAAGAATTCCTCAGAAAAGACGACACCACCCACATAAGACCGACTTCCCCTAACGAAGTGGCCAAAATCATCCAAGGCCTCAAGAGGAAGAAAGCTCCCGGACTGGACCGGATTGACAACAACGCGCTCAAACACCTCCCAAAGAAGGCAATCTCCGCAATCGCCAACATTATCAACGCGGCTTTCCGACTCAAACACTTCCCCAATAGATGGAAAATCGCCGAAATCATCGTCATCCACAAAGCAGGTAAAACTAAAACTTTCCCACAGCACTACCGCCCCATCAGCCTCCTACCCTCGATCGGAAAAATCCTGGAAAAAATCACCCTAGAAAGACTCCAAGACGCCCTCGATTCAAAAGGAACAATCCAGGACGAACAATTCGGCTTCCGCCCCGGACATTCGACCACCCACCAAATTTTGCGACTCGTCGAGCAGATCACCCTCGCCTTCAACAAAAAACAGTCAACGGCGGCTGTTTTCCTAGATGTATCGAAGGCCTTCGACAAAGTATGGCACCATGGACTCGTCTTCAAAATGATACAAGCCAACCTCCCAGACGCACTAATCAAATTTTTAGCTTCTTTCCTACGAAACCGCAGCTTCCAAGTTAGGATCGACTCCGCCATCTCCTCCCGTCGTCCAATAGAAGCAGGGGTACCCCAAGGATCGCCACTATCCCCGACCCTCTTCAACCTGTACATGCACGACCTCCCAAGGACCCCCAGGACCACCATCTCGCTCTATGCCGATGACACCTCAATCGCAGCCTCATCAATTAACCCAACCATCGCGACCAACCACGCCCAAAATGCCCTAGACAACCTGGAAGACTGGTTCCTTGATTGGCAAATCGAGATCAACGCCGATAAAAGTACAGCGATACTCTTCACAAGAAAGAAAACTACCAAGTCCGACCTCTCCATCATGGGTAAGAAAATTCCATGGACGAATACAGCCAAATACCTAGGAGTCACCCTGGACAACAAACTAACATGGTCCAAACACATCTCCGAAATCTGCAACAAATCAAGGGGCCTCATGGCCAAGCTGGATCCACTCATCGGGAGGCGCAGCCCCATGAACCACCAGTCCAAGTTAAGAATATACAACTCCATCATCCGTCCAACCCTAACCTACGCAGCACCCGCCTGGGCCTACGCCGCCCCAAACCACATGAAGAAGATTCAAACCATCCAAAACATTTGCCTTAGGAAAGCAAGGAACGCGTTCTACCTACAACCGAATAGGTATATCCTCCACGAATTCCAGATGACAACCATCGCAGACTTCATCAAAAAGCAAACAGAAAAATTCTACGACCGCTGCCACGACACCGAAAACCCGCTCATCTCCGGACTAGGGACCTACAACCCCGAGGACTACCCGCTTCACCCACGACCGCTCAACATCATCTCGTCCATAAACCCCTAAGTATTATTTTTTCATCCAAGATTGTTTCTAACCCTTGACTTCTATTACAGCGAGCCCATGTTCGTTCACATATGTGTGACGTTCGTTACTTATAAATATGAAACAAGCTGTATTTGTTTCGAACTGGTGTACTCGACGGTTACAGGTCCGGAAAAATTCAAGTTTCGGGTGGTAGAAGACCACCACACGGACGGCATAACTCTCCCTGCTCAGCAAAACGAAGAAAAAGGAGGAGCCTACTCCTACAACGATAGATCAAGTAGGTGGAGCCTAACTCCACAACGCTCGACCAAAGAGGGCGGAGCCTAACTCCACAACGCAGACAGCCGCACGAACCGGCAAGCAAACTTACAACGAAAGCCAAGGCGCTTACTAGCTGGTCACAGGTGGGCACGATGTCTTCTCCCCCATCATGATATCACATCACTTTTTTCAACCCGCTCACCATTTCATTCCAGTCAGTACTTTTTTGTGTTTTTTATATTTTTATTTATTTTATTTATTTTTCCTCTTCCCACCTCCCACTCCTCATTCCCCTCAAAACTCCCATTCACCTCTCAACTAGTTCAGGCTTTATGCCTCGCGGGTCAGTAATTCCCTTAATTTACCCAAAGTCAGTTTCTCATCGTCAGACGAAGGAGATAAGGCAGCTTCGCTGCCACATGCTCCGCTTGCCATTCATGTTAAAGTTAAAGTAAATTTTCCCAATCGAACTTAGTTCGTCGTTCAGTTTAGTGTGCGCCGTTAACTTTTGTGCAAGATGCCTCCCAAAACCAGCGGTAAAGCCGCCAAGAAAGCCGGCAAGGCCCAAAAGAACATTTCGAAAACCGACAAGAAGAAGAAACGCAGGAGGAAGGAGAGTTACGCAATCTACATTTACAAAGTATTGAAGCAAGTACATCCCGACACCGGTATCTCGAGCAAGGCCATGTCCATCATGAACAGTTTCGTCAACGACATCTTCGAACGCATTGCCGCCGAAGCATCTCGTTTGGCCCATTACAACAAACGGTCGACGATCACGAGCAGGGAAATTCAAACCGCCGTCCGTCTGCTTTTGCCCGGAGAGTTGGCCAAGCACGCCGTGAGCGAAGGCACCAAGGCCGTCACCAAATACACCAGTTCGAAATAAATATAATTTAAAATTATATTTATTCGTAAAAAGGTCCCTTTAGGGGCCACAAATTTAACTTCGAAATGAGTTTTTATTAACCATGGCTAAGAGCAAATAATAACACGGAGTAAACTGGGTTTGGTTAACTCGCGGGTGAAGTAACCCCGGCTACTTGATGTGTCGTTAACGCCCGGTTCTTCAATAATCGTTCGATTTAAATATTAAATAAAAGTCATAAAACAAATGAATTTCATTTAATTCGTTATAAAATCGAGACATTAGTCGGGATTTTTTGGATAATTAATTATAATAAAATATGAAATTTATTATTAAAAAATTAATTATAATAAAATAATTATTTTAATAACATTTAAGAACGATGTTGTTTACGATAATAATAATAACGGTACCGATGAAAATTAAATATTAAATAAATATCGACGAGTCGCAGGTCGCCTGTACTTGTGTTATACTCTCCTCCTCCGACTCGATTTTATTTTTATTTTTTGAATTAATCGTATTTAATGTAAATTAATTTACGAAAATTTATTATTTAATTTAGTAATAATTTGAGTTTAAAGTATAAATCGACTACGTCGTTGCAGGGGCCGGGGGGGGGGGGAGGTAAATATTATAACGATCGCGCTTAATCCGTTTCCGTTTAAAATAATATAATTATTGTTATCGCAAAATTCTTAGACGTTAGATATAAATAAAATAAAACATATATACGGCAAACTTCCGGTCCCGTGAGTAAGTTAATATGTTTAAACGACCTAGCCGTACGCGCGAGGTAAGTTAAACCGTGGAGCGTGGGCGTACGATTGTAAGCTAAGCGCATTTTTAATATACCGTAAATTGTGGCTATTCCAACGTTGGATACCAACATTCATTTAAAAACAATTTTTTACTAATATAACGATGAATAGAAAACCGTCTCGACGATTGTTATAATTAAGTTTCGTAAATATTGTGTTTTCCCATAATTTAAATTTTAATATCCCTTAAAATTTTAATAAAAAGTTTAAATACGGGCCCGATTAAACCCATTATATTATGAGAACGTAGAAGTGGAAATAATTTAAATTTAAAATCTTTTATACAATATAATATCGCTAATGACAAACCGATAAATACCTGCAAATCGTGCGAAAGGTCCTTTGAAAGAATAATCGCAATTTCACACAACTTGAATAATTTCACTTGTCGATGTAAATAATATAAAAGCATTTAGTTATGAACAAAATAATATAATAAAAACAAACGACAATTCCATAATTTTGAAATTAATTTGACGAATTTTCCCACAGATGGCGCCGTGCTAATATTTATTTTGAATGTATTCTCGCACGTATATGACCTTTACGTAGGAATAAGGGGTCGAAAAATTTGATAGGACAAAAATTAAATAAAGATTGACTTATCTTTAAGCTACGCCGGCGTTGCTTAACTATAAATAATTTACTACGGAGATATTATTACAACAAGAAGGATCGTCTTTATCGCAATGTAAAGCGAGCCCATGCATGTCGACGACGAATCGACAAAGTAGCGGTTTACTTGGAATTTGTATAATAAAAATATATAGTACCTCGGTTAAGGGAATACCTGCAATGACGATATTGAAAATTTAAACCCTCGTTGCAGCAGGTGTACTTGTTTAAATATTTAGTCCAATATGATCTCTAATATATTACACATAAGCGCTTTAAATATTTTAAATATTGTAGCGGCAGCTAACCTTGCATTATGTTACTATTAACTAAGTAAGGAGACACCCCCCCCCCCTCCGGCTCTCTTTCATACCCGGTGGGTACAATTATTGTACACATTAAGTTAATTAGGTATTATAGGAGGTTAACATGAACTTAAGATTACTATGGATCGATTATGGCTACAATTGTACACAATGTAAGATCACCGACTAAAGTTGGTGGGTAACAGTTTTACTAAATTAAGGTACTTTCGATCCTTTAATTTTAAACCGTAAAAAATGTGCATCTGGAAGTAAATTTTATTAAATTAAAATTGCAATTCTTTAAAAGATTTACAAATATGTCAAGTTTTACCCGGTTCCTAATTTAAGGGATGACAAAATATATATTTTGTTTTAAAACCACCACCCGAGAAGATTCATTTGATTCAAATATATAATCAAAAACTAATTTACTTTAAAAATAAACATGCGGGACCGAAAGGGTTAAGATTTATTCATTATTTAATTATTTGAATTAATTATTAATTTTGCCTCTGTTAAGTGGGCTAAGGGGGGGGGGCTGTGTACTTTCGTTAACGATTGCCTAACCCGGCGTTTGATATCGGCGTCTTAACCCGAAATGGTGGTAAAATATTTTCCAACACTGTATATATTTTTTAAAGGAATCGTTTTACATTAGCTCTATTTATAACCGTAAATGGTAATGTGCCGATGTTGGTATAAAATATAATTGCGGCGCTTAATAATTTCCCGTGACAATATCCATCGGTGTATTATGTTTAAGTAAAGAATGTAGTCGGGGGATACTTATTTACTTTGAAATTGTATAGATTACAATTATTAATATTAATTATTTACTTATAATTATTATTATTATTATTATTATTATTAATATTAATTATAATAACGATTGTTGTATTAATGTGCGGTCAAATATTTTTATTTTTAAGTTAATTGCGATGTTGGGAATAAATATGGTGTGCGGGCGGTACGAATCGTCGCGGCGCGACTCCGGTAAGTTTTCGAAGGGAAATTAATAAGCCTCCGATAAATTTAAAATTTAAGGTCGTATTGCTTCGTAAAATTGTTGTAACGGAATCAACTTTACTAAGTCCTCCTGTTCGCACAATGCCGGTCGGTAGCTCTGTGGTAATTGAGAGAGCGAGTCGCAGGTTCCAAAAAGAAATTGAAGCCATGATCTTATATACTTAATTGATTGTCTTAAAAATTTATACGGCGCCACCGACTCAATTAGACAAACAAATGTTTTACTATTTACGAGCAAAAAGGTAAAAGAATAAACCCTCAAGTCAGAAAGGACCAATCTTTTAATAGATAAACAAATTAAATTAAACTTAACAGAAGAATACGGCGTCTTCAAAAGCCGAATAAACGAAGATCAAAATATACAGGATTTTAAATTACCTAACGCGTATATAGCTATATACCTGTGGTTTTCGTTAATCTTACAATATATAAAAATTGATGTAATAAATCCAACAAAAATTCTCTAACTACTATATTTATCTTCTTCTGCCGCAACGAATTCAATTCTGTTTAAATCATCAAACGTAGTACCCGTAAATATACAAATTTCGCTGTTAATCTTCCAACTAATGATTTGACAAGTTTTACAACCACAAGTAGTACGCCAAAACCAAATCTCTTCTCTGAGTAATTAAATTAAATATACGACCTTTTGAATACTCGGAGTCGGTAACAGGTTGAATAACGGAATGATAGGTACCCTTATATTGGCACTCGGCAATCATGGAACCAATAAAATAACTCCAGATGAAACAATTGCTGCAACATCCAAACCAATCCCGGACTAAACCTTGGAAAAGATACCCGATGTAATGACTTTCCACCACATATGATTCGGATAAAATAAATTTGATGTCATCATACAAGAAACTCTACGGAGAACCTACATAAAGGAAAATCGGAAATAAATCACAAACTATAAACTGAATTACCTGATGGTCGGTTCTCTGGAATGAAAATTTAAGACAACTAAGGAATTTCCAAAAATATATGTGTCAGTTGACTCTTTAAAGGTTTGACAGAAAGTGTAGTGTATTTCCTTTTTGTTATCGCTCGGCCGTCGCGCCTGCTCGAAACGCGTTTTTAAAAAGTCACATGCAAATATACCGAGCAGTCAAATATAATTGTTACACTGACAAGCAAATTTAATTTGTGAGTTTAGACGATTTTGGCGCGAAATTAATATCGACAGCGCACAATAATATGGCAATGCGCTGCGATAACGTTGGCGCGGTGGACGGCCGACCGGCCGGAGGAAATCAGCGATTTTCGGGCACCGGAAAAATTCCTGGTGGGTTGCCGATCGCTTGGACGCTCGCAGGAAAGTGGAAATTGGTTAATTTCGTAAACCGATGGCTTCCAGCTATATTTACGCCGGTATGGTGGATGAAAAACCGACGGTGCACGTAGGAAGGTGCACGGGTTCGGCGTGCATTAACGGCATCGACGGCCGCCTCGTACGATGCAGGTCAACTTACTTTGCGAAATGTCGTAGGATATGAACGCCGGTAAAGCGTTGAAGGGCCGCGGGAGCTATATCATCGATTTTTAATGGCCAAATAAATAAAACGAAGTTAAAAATGAGTCTTAGATGGATCGTGGTCGCGTGGAACGCGTTATGTTGGTGTCAGCTCCGGACGACAAAATTTTATTCTGTTGACGGTGCGTGTGCCCCGAACGAAACTCGGGCTTAGAAACCGTGGCCGACAGTTTCGAACAAACTTCTGCTCGTTGAACGTGTATTTATAACGTAAACCGACCGCACTCTCGTTCGCGCAATTAAAGTATATATCATTATTAAATAAACAGTAATATGGCAGACGCAACAGTAGCAACCGCACCGGAAAACGCCGCATCCACGGGCGCATCTCAAAAGGGTTCCGCAAAGAAGGGGAAAACCGCCGCAGCGGCCACGAAGAAGAAGCCGGCGACCCACCCCCGCACCTCCGACATGGTCAACGCCGCCATCAAGAGCTTGAAGGAACGTGGCGGTTCCTCGTTGCAGGCAATCAAAAAATACGTGTCTGCAAATTACAAAGTCGACGCCGATAAGTTGTCACCTTTCATCAAGAAGTACATCAAATCGGCGGTCGCCAGCGGGGCTTTGGTACAAACTAAAGGTAAGGGCGCCTCCGGTTCGTTCAAGTTGGCGTCGTCCACGGGAGGGGCCGCCGCCAAGAAACCTGTAGCAGGTAAGAAGGGCAAAGGTGGTGCAAAGACCGCGAAAAGGAAGAGCGCCGACGCTTCTGCCGTCGCGTCCACCGCCTCCAAAGCCAAGGCCAGCGCAAAATCGCCTGTAAAGAAAGCCGCCGCGACGCCCACCAAGAAAGGCGCCGCTTCGCGCGTCGCCAAGCGGGGCTCCGCCGGTGCAGTTGCAGAGAAGAAGGCACCGGCCGCCGCCGCCAAAGCCAAATCTCCATCCAAGGCAAAGAAGACCACCAAGGTGCCAACCAAAAAACCCAAGGCACCAAAATCGATCAAGAAGTCGACGAAGAAGGTGGCAGCAAAAAAGAAGTAAATAACGCGTTCGCAATAATTTTGGCGTCGATATTTAAAATTGGCTCGCGACGAGCACGTCGTGAGCCTAAAAAATGGTCCTAATAGGACCGCAAAATAATTCGAAATAGGGTTTTAAAATTAATTAGAAAAACGCAATTTATAAAATACAGAATTTTAAAGTTGAAGTCGTTACGTATTAAATTAATGATATTATTATTAAAAATTTTCTTGTGGTTAAGTCATACGGTTTTGTAATTTAATTATTACCGTTTTTCAAATTTAAACTGGGATTGGTAATTGTTAAATAGTTAATTAATTAATGAACCAAACCAATCGAAGGGGGATTTATTATTATAAATAAGTAGATAACATAAACTAATAATATTTAATTTGTCGGTAGTTGTAATCTGGTAAACTTGGACGAAGTTAAATTTATTTAAAAGCATTTAAAATTTACAAATGGGCCGCGTGGCGCCACCTGTGGACGATGTTCGATATAAAATTCAAATTTAAATGAAAGAATGGACCCAAACGTGCCAATGACATTACGTTCATATAAATTAAATTAAGTTAAAATACGGCATACCAAATGTAATTAAATAATATTTAATTTTGTACTAGGGTCGGTTAAAGTAAAAGCAAAATTGAAAATAAATGGGTTAAGGAGGAATAATTATTTAAGACAGGACGGCGTTGTTGTTGTTGTTGGGAAAATAAATTAATTATTTATTATTATTAACAAATAAATTGCGTGCGTATAATTTATAAGAGAGTCCACCTCCGGATGTAATTTTTGGCTCTAAAGAAGAGCCGTTTGTTTTGTTTGTTTGTGGATCGGTTTGTTTTTTCGATCCTCGATTGTCGTCGAGCCAAACGGACGCCGCGATTAGGCGCGCTCGCCTCTGATTCTCCTGGCGAGTTGGATGTCTTTGGGCATGATGGTGACCCTCTTGGCGTGAATGGCGCACAAGTTGGTATCTTCGAAGAGACCCACGAGGTAGGCCTCGCTGGCTTCCTGGAGGGCCATGACGGCGGAACTCTGGAAACGCAAGTCGGTCTTGAAATCTTGCGCGATCTCGCGGACGAGCCGTTGGAAGGGCAACTTGCGGATCAAAAGTTCGGTACTCTTTTGGTAACGACGAATTTCACGAAGCGCGACGGTGCCGGGCCTGTAGCGATGGGGCTTTTTGACTCCACCTGAAAAGAAGAAAAAATATTAAAATAAAATCACAAAAAAAAAATTAAGACGAGTCGGCGGCGAGCGGGCGGGCGGGCGGACGGACGTTTAAATTACCTGTGGCGGGTGCGCTTTTTCTGGCTGCCTTGGTGGCCAACTGTTTGCGGGGAGCCTTTCCACCGGTGGATTTACGAGCGGTTTGCTTGGTACGGGCCATCGTAAATGATCAATTTATATTAATCGAAAAAAAATATCTGTAGGTACTTCTAACTGAACGTCGATCCGTGACTGGCGACGGCAATAGCAGAACTGTGCCGGTCGCTAAATTTACACCCGTATTTATAACTTCTAGGCGTGTGAGCGCCGTCGATTGGTCCGCTCCGACCACGCCTCGTAGGTTCGACCGTTGAAGGCATAAATACGGGTGAAAAACGTGCGGTTGGGCATAGTTTGTCGACGCACGTCGTGTCAGTAACGTGTCGAGTTTTTTTGTAAAATTTTAGTCAGATTCAAAAATGACCGGACGAGGAAAGGGCGGTAAAGGTTTAGGGAAAGGTGGCGCGAAACGTCATCGCAAAGTTTTACGCGATAACATCCAAGGCATCACGAAGCCCGCCATCAGACGTCTGGCTCGCAGGGGCGGCGTGAAACGTATCTCCGGTTTGATCTACGAGGAAACGAGAGGCGTGTTGAAGGTGTTCTTGGAAAACGTCATCCGGGATGCCGTCACCTACACCGAGCACGCCAAGAGGAAGACCGTGACCGCCATGGACGTAGTTTACGCCCTCAAACGTCAAGGTCGTACTTTGTACGGTTTCGGAGGTTAAACTTCGTCCACCACCCCCGCGGCGGTTATTTATCGCCATCGATGGCAAACAAACAAACGGTTCCTTTAGGAACCAAAAATTTTATCCCGAATTCGAGTACAATTATTATTATTAGCAATAATTATTAACGAAATAAATTCGTAAGGGTTATCGTATTTACGATTAATTAAGAGAGGACGTAAATTAAATGCGAGACCGATTGTGGGATACAAGTTGAACGACCGTTGCACATCAATTGTGGGCTTAGGTTACGATAAAGATGGTTGTCGTCGAAAATTTTACATTTTTAAGCTAAACTTTCGTGCCCTAATTTAATAAGAAACAAACGTACTCGATCTTTATAACCCCAATTAAATAAGAAAGATAAATCGTCGATTAATTATTTAGAAATTGGGAACCAATATAAATTTGATAAAGTAATACGTAAATGGGTTCGAGCGGGAAATTATTTTTATCGAATAATAATTATCTAGGGGTCGCTATACAATTATTACACGTAAATATGAAACCCCGCCGAATATTTTGAATGTTATAACTAATTATTGTGGCGTCGTTAAATTTGTAAAAAACACGTATTCGGGATAAAATTTAGGCCCTCATAAGGGCCAGTTTTTTCGAAATAGAAAGATTTAAGCCTTCTTTTCGGTTTTCTTGGGCAAGAGCACCGCCTGAATGTTAGGCAGGACGCCGCCTTGCGCGATGGTGACTCCGGAAAGAAGTTTGTTCAATTCCTCGTCGTTACGGATGGCAAGTTGCAAATGTCTTGGAATGATACGGGTCTTCTTGTTATCCCTGGCGGCGTTACCCGCCAATTCCAACACTTCGGCGGCCAAGTATTCCATAACGGCGGCGAGATATACGGGCGCACCGGCGCCGACGCGTTCCGCGTAGTTGCCCTTTCTCAAGAGACGATGGATTCTGCCGACGGGAAACTGGAGTCCGGCGCGACTGGACCTAGACTTTGCCTTTCCCTTCACTTTTCCTCCCTTTCCTCTTCCGGACATGTCGAAGGTTGATGTAACTTGCGAGATTAATAAAAGTACGATCTACAGCGACCGTACGGTTGGAGAGTTGCGTGCGTGATAACTGCCTAAAAATTTTTCGAGGGCACTTATATATGCACTCGGCGCGTGACGAAGACCACCAACCGGTGTCGGCGGAACGGCGTACTGGGCGGAGCCTACTAGCCCGACGCGTTTCTTATATATACCGTTGTTTCAAAAAATTTTCCCAATCGAACTTAGTTCGTCGTTCAGTTTAGTGTGCGCCGTTAACTTTTGTGCAAGATGCCTCCCAAAACCAGCGGTAAAGCCGCCAAGAAAGCCGGCAAGGCCCAAAAGAACATTTCGAAAACCGACAAGAAGAAGAAACGCAGGAGGAAGGAGAGTTACGCAATCTACATTTACAAAGTATTGAAGCAAGTACATCCCGACACCGGTATCTCGAGCAAGGCCATGTCCATCATGAACAGTTTCGTCAACGACATCTTCGAACGCATTGCCGCCGAAGCATCTCGTTTGGCCCATTACAACAAACGGTCGACGATCACGAGCAGGGAAATTCAAACCGCCGTCCGTCTGCTTTTGCCCGGAGAGTTGGCCAAGCACGCCGTGAGCGAAGGCACCAAGGCCGTCACCAAATACACCAGTTCGAAATAAATATAATTTAAAATTATATTTATTCGTAAAAAGGTCCCTTTAGGGGCCACAAATTTAACTTCGAAATGAGTTTTTATTAACCATGGCTAAGAGCAAATAATAACACGGAGTAAACTGGGTTTGGTTAACTCGCGGGTGAAGTAACCCCGGCTACTTGATGTGTCGTTAACGCCCGGTTCTTCAATAATCGTTCGATTTAAATATTAAATAAAAGTCATAAAACAAATGAATTTCATTTAATTCGTTATAAAATCGAGACATTAGTCGGGATTTTTTGGATAATTAATTATAATAAAATATGAAATTTATTATTAAAAAATTAATTATAATAAAATAATTATTTTAATAACATTTAAGAACGATGTTGTTTACGATAATAATAATAACGGTACCGATGAAAATTAAATATTAAATAAATATCGACGAGTCGCAGGTCGCCTGTACTTGTGTTATACTCTCCTCCTCCGACTCGATTTTATTTTTATTTTTTGAATTAATCGTATTTAATGTAAATTAATTTACGAAAATTTATTATTTAATTTAGTAATAATTTGAGTTTAAAGTATAAATCGACTACGTCGTTGCAGGGGCCGGGGGGGGGGGGAGGTAAATATTATAACGATCGCGCTTAATCCGTTTCCGTTTAAAATAATATAATTATTGTTATCGCAAAATTCTTAGACGTTAGATATAAATAAAATAAAACATATATACGGCAAACTTCCGGTCCCGTGAGTAAGTTAATATGTTTAAACGACCTAGCCGTACGCGCGAGGTAAGTTAAACCGTGGAGCGTGGGCGTACGATTGTAAGCTAAGCGCATTTTTAATATACCGTAAATTGTGGCTATTCCAACGTTGGATACCAACATTCATTTAAAAACAATTTTTTACTAATATAACGATGAATAGAAAACCGTCTCGACGATTGTTATAATTAAGTTTCGTAAATATTGTGTTTTCCCATAATTTAAATTTTAATATCCCTTAAAATTTTAATAAAAAGTTTAAATACGGGCCCGATTAAACCCATTATATTATGAGAACGTAGAAGTGGAAATAATTTAAATTTAAAATCTTTTATACAATATAATATCGCTAATGACAAACCGATAAATACCTGCAAATCGTGCGAAAGGTCCTTTGAAAGAATAATCGCAATTTCACACAACTTGAATAATTTCACTTGTCGATGTAAATAATATAAAAGCATTTAGTTATGAACAAAATAATATAATAAAAACAAACGACAATTCCATAATTTTGAAATTAATTTGACGAATTTTCCCACAGATGGCGCCGTGCTAATATTTATTTTGAATGTATTCTCGCACGTATATGACCTTTACGTAGGAATAAGGGGTCGAAAAATTTGATAGGACAAAAATTAAATAAAGATTGACTTATCTTTAAGCTACGCCGGCGTTGCTTAACTATAAATAATTTACTACGGAGATATTATTACAACAAGAAGGATCGTCTTTATCGCAATGTAAAGCGAGCCCATGCATGTCGACGACGAATCGACAAAGTAGCGGTTTACTTGGAATTTGTATAATAAAAATATATAGTACCTCGGTTAAGGGAATACCTGCAATGACGATATTGAAAATTTAAACCCTCGTTGCAGCAGGTGTACTTGTTTAAATATTTAGTCCAATATGATCTCTAATATATTACACATAAGCGCTTTAAATATTTTAAATATTGTAGCGGCAGCTAACCTTGCATTATGTTACTATTAACTAAGTAAGGAGACACCCCCCCCCCCTCCGGCTCTCTTTCATACCCGGTGGGTACAATTATTGTACACATTAAGTTAATTAGGTATTATAGGAGGTTAACATGAACTTAAGATTACTATGGATCGATTATGGCTACAATTGTACACAATGTAAGATCACCGACTAAAGTTGGTGGGTAACAGTTTTACTAAATTAAGGTACTTTCGATCCTTTAATTTTAAACCGTAAAAAATGTGCATCTGGAAGTAAATTTTATTAAATTAAAATTGCAATTCTTTAAAAGATTTACAAATATGTCAAGTTTTACCCGGTTCCTAATTTAAGGGATGACAAAATATATATTTTGTTTTAAAACCACCACCCGAGAAGATTCATTTGATTCAAATATATAATCAAAAACTAATTTACTTTAAAAATAAACATGCGGGACCGAAAGGGTTAAGATTTATTCATTATTTAATTATTTGAATTAATTATTAATTTTGCCTCTGTTAAGTGGGCTAAGGGGGGGGGGCTGTGTACTTTCGTTAACGATTGCCTAACCCGGCGTTTGATATCGGCGTCTTAACCCGAAATGGTGGTAAAATATTTTCCAACACTGTATATATTTTTTAAAGGAATCGTTTTACATTAGCTCTATTTATAACCGTAAATGGTAATGTGCCGATGTTGGTATAAAATATAATTGCGGCGCTTAATAATTTCCCGTGACAATATCCATCGGTGTATTATGTTTAAGTAAAGAATGTAGTCGGGGGATACTTATTTACTTTGAAATTGTATAGATTACAATTATTAATATTAATTATTTACTTATAATTATTATTATTATTATTATTATTATTAATATTAATTATAATAACGATTGTTGTATTAATGTGCGGTCAAATATTTTTATTTTTAAGTTAATTGCGATGTTGGGAATAAATATGGTGTGCGGGCGGTACGAATCGTCGCGGCGCGACTCCGGTAAGTTTTCGAAGGGAAATTAATAAGCCTCCGATAAATTTAAAATTTAAGGTCGTATTGCTTCGTAAAATTGTTGTAACGGAATCAACTTTACTAAGTCCTCCTGTTCGCACAATGCCGGTCGGTAGCTCTGTGGTAATTGAGAGAGCGAGTCGCAGGTTCCAAAAAGAAATTGAAGCCATGATCTTATATACTTAATTGATTGTCTTAAAAATTTATACGGCGCCACCGACTCAATTAGACAAACAAATGTTTTACTATTTACGAGCAAAAAGGTAAAAGAATAAACCCTCAAGTCAGAAAGGACCAATCTTTTAATAGATAAACAAATTAAATTAAACTTAACAGAAGAATACGGCGTCTTCAAAAGCCGAATAAACGAAGATCAAAATATACAGGATTTTAAATTACCTAACGCGTATATAGCTATATACCTGTGGTTTTCGTTAATCTTACAATATATAAAAATTGATGTAATAAATCCAACAAAAATTCTCTAACTACTATATTTATCTTCTTCTGCCGCAACGAATTCAATTCTGTTTAAATCATCAAACGTAGTACCCGTAAATATACAAATTTCGCTGTTAATCTTCCAACTAATGATTTGACAAGTTTTACAACCACAAGTAGTACGCCAAAACCAAATCTCTTCTCTGAGTAATTAAATTAAATATACGACCTTTTGAATACTCGGAGTCGGTAACAGGTTGAATAACGGAATGATAGGTACCCTTATATTGGCACTCGGCAATCATGGAACCAATAAAATAACTCCAGATGAAACAATTGCTGCAACATCCAAACCAATCCCGGACTAAACCTTGGAAAAGATACCCGATGTAATGACTTTCCACCACATATGATTCGGATAAAATAAATTTGATGTCATCATACAAGAAACTCTACGGAGAACCTACATAAAGGAAAATCGGAAATAAATCACAAACTATAAACTGAATTACCTGATGGTCGGTTCTCTGGAATGAAAATTTAAGACAACTAAGGAATTTCCAAAAATATATGTGTCAGTTGACTCTTTAAAGGTTTGACAGAAAGTGTAGTGTATTTCCTTTTTGTTATCGCTCGGCCGTCGCGCCTGCTCGAAACGCGTTTTTAAAAAGTCACATGCAAATATACCGAGCAGTCAAATATAATTGTTACACTGACAAGCAAATTTAATTTGTGAGTTTAGACGATTTTGGCGCGAAATTAATATCGACAGCGCACAATAATATGGCAATGCGCTGCGATAACGTTGGCGCGGTGGACGGCCGACCGGCCGGAGGAAATCAGCGATTTTCGGGCACCGGAAAAATTCCTGGTGGGTTGCCGATCGCTTGGACGCTCGCAGGAAAGTGGAAATTGGTTAATTTCGTAAACCGATGGCTTCCAGCTATATTTACGCCGGTATGGTGGATGAAAAACCGACGGTGCACGTAGGAAGGTGCACGGGTTCGGCGTGCATTAACGGCATCGACGGCCGCCTCGTACGATGCAGGTCAACTTACTTTGCGAAATGTCGTAGGATATGAACGCCGGTAAAGCGTTGAAGGGCCGCGGGAGCTATATCATCGATTTTTAATGGCCAAATAAATAAAACGAAGTTAAAAATGAGTCTTAGATGGATCGTGGTCGCGTGGAACGCGTTATGTTGGTGTCAGCTCCGGACGACAAAATTTTATTCTGTTGACGGTGCGTGTGCCCCGAACGAAACTCGGGCTTAGAAACCGTGGCCGACAGTTTCGAACAAACTTCTGCTCGTTGAACGTGTATTTATAACGTAAACCGACCGCACTCTCGTTCGCGCAATTAAAGTATATATCATTATTAAATAAACAGTAATATGGCAGACGCAACAGTAGCAACCGCACCGGAAAACGCCGCATCCACGGGCGCATCTCAAAAGGGTTCCGCAAAGAAGGGGAAAACCGCCGCAGCGGCCACGAAGAAGAAGCCGGCGACCCACCCCCGCACCTCCGACATGGTCAACGCCGCCATCAAGAGCTTGAAGGAACGTGGCGGTTCCTCGTTGCAGGCAATCAAAAAATACGTGTCTGCAAATTACAAAGTCGACGCCGATAAGTTGTCACCTTTCATCAAGAAGTACATCAAATCGGCGGTCGCCAGCGGGGCTTTGGTACAAACTAAAGGTAAGGGCGCCTCCGGTTCGTTCAAGTTGGCGTCGTCCACGGGAGGGGCCGCCGCCAAGAAACCTGTAGCAGGTAAGAAGGGCAAAGGTGGTGCAAAGACCGCGAAAAGGAAGAGCGCCGACGCTTCTGCCGTCGCGTCCACCGCCTCCAAAGCCAAGGCCAGCGCAAAATCGCCTGTAAAGAAAGCCGCCGCGACGCCCACCAAGAAAGGCGCCGCTTCGCGCGTCGCCAAGCGGGGCTCCGCCGGTGCAGTTGCAGAGAAGAAGGCACCGGCCGCCGCCGCCAAAGCCAAATCTCCATCCAAGGCAAAGAAGACCACCAAGGTGCCAACCAAAAAACCCAAGGCACCAAAATCGATCAAGAAGTCGACGAAGAAGGTGGCAGCAAAAAAGAAGTAAATAACGCGTTCGCAATAATTTTGGCGTCGATATTTAAAATTGGCTCGCGACGAGCACGTCGTGAGCCTAAAAAATGGTCCTAATAGGACCGCAAAATAATTCGAAATAGGGTTTTAAAATTAATTAGAAAAACGCAATTTATAAAATACAGAATTTTAAAGTTGAAGTCGTTACGTATTAAATTAATGATATTATTATTAAAAATTTTCTTGTGGTTAAGTCATACGGTTTTGTAATTTAATTATTACCGTTTTTCAAATTTAAACTGGGATTGGTAATTGTTAAATAGTTAATTAATTAATGAACCAAACCAATCGAAGGGGGATTTATTATTATAAATAAGTAGATAACATAAACTAATAATATTTAATTTGTCGGTAGTTGTAATCTGGTAAACTTGGACGAAGTTAAATTTATTTAAAAGCATTTAAAATTTACAAATGGGCCGCGTGGCGCCACCTGTGGACGATGTTCGATATAAAATTCAAATTTAAATGAAAGAATGGACCCAAACGTGCCAATGACATTACGTTCATATAAATTAAATTAAGTTAAAATACGGCATACCAAATGTAATTAAATAATATTTAATTTTGTACTAGGGTCGGTTAAAGTAAAAGCAAAATTGAAAATAAATGGGTTAAGGAGGAATAATTATTTAAGACAGGACGGCGTTGTTGTTGTTGTTGGGAAAATAAATTAATTATTTATTATTATTAACAAATAAATTGCGTGCGTATAATTTATAAGAGAGTCCACCTCCGGATGTAATTTTTGGCTCTAAAGAAGAGCCGTTTGTTTTGTTTGTTTGTGGATCGGTTTGTTTTTTCGATCCTCGATTGTCGTCGAGCCAAACGGACGCCGCGATTAGGCGCGCTCGCCTCTGATTCTCCTGGCGAGTTGGATGTCTTTGGGCATGATGGTGACCCTCTTGGCGTGAATGGCGCACAAGTTGGTATCTTCGAAGAGACCCACGAGGTAGGCCTCGCTGGCTTCCTGGAGGGCCATGACGGCGGAACTCTGGAAACGCAAGTCGGTCTTGAAATCTTGCGCGATCTCGCGGACGAGCCGTTGGAAGGGCAACTTGCGGATCAAAAGTTCGGTACTCTTTTGGTAACGACGAATTTCACGAAGCGCGACGGTGCCGGGCCTGTAGCGATGGGGCTTTTTGACTCCACCTGAAAAGAAGAAAAAATATTAAAATAAAATCACAAAAAAAAAATTAAGACGAGTCGGCGGCGAGCGGGCGGGCGGGCGGACGGACGTTTAAATTACCTGTGGCGGGTGCGCTTTTTCTGGCTGCCTTGGTGGCCAACTGTTTGCGGGGAGCCTTTCCACCGGTGGATTTACGAGCGGTTTGCTTGGTACGGGCCATCGTAAATGATCAATTTATATTAATCGAAAAAAAATATCTGTAGGTACTTCTAACTGAACGTCGATCCGTGACTGGCGACGGCAATAGCAGAACTGTGCCGGTCGCTAAATTTACACCCGTATTTATAACTTCTAGGCGTGTGAGCGCCGTCGATTGGTCCGCTCCGACCACGCCTCGTAGGTTCGACCGTTGAAGGCATAAATACGGGTGAAAAACGTGCGGTTGGGCATAGTTTGTCGACGCACGTCGTGTCAGTAACGTGTCGAGTTTTTTTGTAAAATTTTAGTCAGATTCAAAAATGACCGGACGAGGAAAGGGCGGTAAAGGTTTAGGGAAAGGTGGCGCGAAACGTCATCGCAAAGTTTTACGCGATAACATCCAAGGCATCACGAAGCCCGCCATCAGACGTCTGGCTCGCAGGGGCGGCGTGAAACGTATCTCCGGTTTGATCTACGAGGAAACGAGAGGCGTGTTGAAGGTGTTCTTGGAAAACGTCATCCGGGATGCCGTCACCTACACCGAGCACGCCAAGAGGAAGACCGTGACCGCCATGGACGTAGTTTACGCCCTCAAACGTCAAGGTCGTACTTTGTACGGTTTCGGAGGTTAAACTTCGTCCACCACCCCCGCGGCGGTTATTTATCGCCATCGATGGCAAACAAACAAACGGTTCCTTTAGGAACCAAAAATTTTATCCCGAATTCGAGTACAATTATTATTATTAGCAATAATTATTAACGAAATAAATTCGTAAGGGTTATCGTATTTACGATTAATTAAGAGAGGACGTAAATTAAATGCGAGACCGATTGTGGGATACAAGTTGAACGACCGTTGCACATCAATTGTGGGCTTAGGTTACGATAAAGATGGTTGTCGTCGAAAATTTTACATTTTTAAGCTAAACTTTCGTGCCCTAATTTAATAAGAAACAAACGTACTCGATCTTTATAACCCCAATTAAATAAGAAAGATAAATCGTCGATTAATTATTTAGAAATTGGGAACCAATATAAATTTGATAAAGTAATACGTAAATGGGTTCGAGCGGGAAATTATTTTTATCGAATAATAATTATCTAGGGGTCGCTATACAATTATTACACGTAAATATGAAACCCCGCCGAATATTTTGAATGTTATAACTAATTATTGTGGCGTCGTTAAATTTGTAAAAAACACGTATTCGGGATAAAATTTAGGCCCTCATAAGGGCCAGTTTTTTCGAAATAGAAAGATTTAAGCCTTCTTTTCGGTTTTCTTGGGCAAGAGCACCGCCTGAATGTTAGGCAGGACGCCGCCTTGCGCGATGGTGACTCCGGAAAGAAGTTTGTTCAATTCCTCGTCGTTACGGATGGCAAGTTGCAAATGTCTTGGAATGATACGGGTCTTCTTGTTATCCCTGGCGGCGTTACCCGCCAATTCCAACACTTCGGCGGCCAAGTATTCCATAACGGCGGCGAGATATACGGGCGCACCGGCGCCGACGCGTTCCGCGTAGTTGCCCTTTCTCAAGAGACGATGGATTCTGCCGACGGGAAACTGGAGTCCGGCGCGACTGGACCTAGACTTTGCCTTTCCCTTCACTTTTCCTCCCTTTCCTCTTCCGGACATGTCGAAGGTTGATGTAACTTGCGAGATTAATAAAAGTACGATCTACAGCGACCGTACGGTTGGAGAGTTGCGTGCGTGATAACTGCCTAAAAATTTTTCGAGGGCACTTATATATGCACTCGGCGCGTGACGAAGACCACCAACCGGTGTCGGCGGAACGGCGTACTGGGCGGAGCCTACTAGCCCGACGCGTTTCTTATATATACCGTTGTTTCAAAAAATTTTCCCAATCGAACTTAGTTCGTCGTTCAGTTTAGTGTGCGCCGTTAACTTTTGTGCAAGATGCCTCCCAAAACCAGCGGTAAAGCCGCCAAGAAAGCCGGCAAGGCCCAAAAGAACATTTCGAAAACCGACAAGAAGAAGAAACGCAGGAGGAAGGAGAGTTACGCAATCTACATTTACAAAGTATTGAAGCAAGTACATCCCGACACCGGTATCTCGAGCAAGGCCATGTCCATCATGAACAGTTTCGTCAACGACATCTTCGAACGCATTGCCGCCGAAGCATCTCGTTTGGCCCATTACAACAAACGGTCGACGATCACGAGCAGGGAAATTCAAACCGCCGTCCGTCTGCTTTTGCCCGGAGAGTTGGCCAAGCACGCCGTGAGCGAAGGCACCAAGGCCGTCACCAAATACACCAGTTCGAAATAAATATAATTTAAAATTATATTTATTCGTAAAAAGGTCCCTTTAGGGGCCACAAATTTAACTTCGAAATGAGTTTTTATTAACCATGGCTAAGAGCAAATAATAACACGGAGTAAACTGGGTTTGGTTAACTCGCGGGTGAAGTAACCCCGGCTACTTGATGTGTCGTTAACGCCCGGTTCTTCAATAATCGTTCGATTTAAATATTAAATAAAAGTCATAAAACAAATGAATTTCATTTAATTCGTTATAAAATCGAGACATTAGTCGGGATTTTTTGGATAATTAATTATAATAAAATATGAAATTTATTATTAAAAAATTAATTATAATAAAATAATTATTTTAATAACATTTAAGAACGATGTTGTTTACGATAATAATAATAACGGTACCGATGAAAATTAAATATTAAATAAATATCGACGAGTCGCAGGTCGCCTGTACTTGTGTTATACTCTCCTCCTCCGACTCGATTTTATTTTTATTTTTTGAATTAATCGTATTTAATGTAAATTAATTTACGAAAATTTATTATTTAATTTAGTAATAATTTGAGTTTAAAGTATAAATCGACTACGTCGTTGCAGGGGCCGGGGGGGGGGGGAGGTAAATATTATAACGATCGCGCTTAATCCGTTTCCGTTTAAAATAATATAATTATTGTTATCGCAAAATTCTTAGACGTTAGATATAAATAAAATAAAACATATATACGGCAAACTTCCGGTCCCGTGAGTAAGTTAATATGTTTAAACGACCTAGCCGTACGCGCGAGGTAAGTTAAACCGTGGAGCGTGGGCGTACGATTGTAAGCTAAGCGCATTTTTAATATACCGTAAATTGTGGCTATTCCAACGTTGGATACCAACATTCATTTAAAAACAATTTTTTACTAATATAACGATGAATAGAAAACCGTCTCGACGATTGTTATAATTAAGTTTCGTAAATATTGTGTTTTCCCATAATTTAAATTTTAATATCCCTTAAAATTTTAATAAAAAGTTTAAATACGGGCCCGATTAAACCCATTATATTATGAGAACGTAGAAGTGGAAATAATTTAAATTTAAAATCTTTTATACAATATAATATCGCTAATGACAAACCGATAAATACCTGCAAATCGTGCGAAAGGTCCTTTGAAAGAATAATCGCAATTTCACACAACTTGAATAATTTCACTTGTCGATGTAAATAATATAAAAGTATTTAGTTATGAACAAAATAATATAATAAAAACAAACGACAATTCCATAATTTTGAAATTAATATGACGAATTTTCCCACAGATGGCGCCGTGCTAATATTTATTTTGAATGTATTCTCGCACGTATATGACCTTTACGTAGGAATAAGGGGTCGAAAAATTTGATAGGACAAAAATTAAATAAAGATTGACTTATCTTTAAGCTACGCCGGCGTTGCTTAACTATAAATAATTTACTACGGAGATATTATTACAACAAGAAGGATCGTCTTTATCGCAATGTAAAGCGAGCCCATGTCGACGACGAATCGACAAAGTAGCGGTTTACTTGGAATTTGTATAATAAAAATATATAGTACCTCGGTTAAGGGAATACCTGCAATGACGATATTGAAAATTTAAACCCTCGTTGCAGCAGGTGTACTTGTTTAAATATTTAGTCCAATATGATCTCTAATATATTACACATAAGCGCTTTAAATATTTTAAATATTGTAGCGGCAGCTAACCTTGCATTATGTTACTATTAACTAAGTAAGGAGACACCCCCCCCCCCTCCGGCTCTCTTTCATACCCGGTGGGTACAATTATTGTACACATTAAGTTAATTAGGTATTATAGGAGGTTAACATGAACTTAAGATTACTATGGATCGATTATGGCTACAATTGTACACAATGTAAGATCACCGACTAAAGTTGGTGGGTAACAGTTTTACTAAATTAAGGTACTTTCGATCCTTTAATTTTAAACCGTAAAAAATGTGCATCTGGAAGTAAATTTTATTAAATTAAAATTGCAATTCTTTAAAAGATTTACAAATATGTCAAGTTTTACCCGGTTCCTAATTTAAGGGATGACAAAATATATATTTTGTTTTAAAACCACCACCCGAGAAGATTCATTTGATTCAAATATATAATCAAAAACTAATTTACTTTAAAAATAAACATGCGGGACCGAAAGGGTTAAGATTTATTCATTATTTAATTATTTGAATTAATTATTAATTTTGCCTCTGTTAAGTGGGCTAAGGGGGGGGGGCTGTGTACTTTCGTTAACGATTGCCTAACCCGGCGTTTGATATCGGCGTCTTAACCCGAAATGGTGGTAAAATATTTTCCAACACTGTATATATTTTTTAAAGGAATCGTTTTACATTAGCTCTATTTATAACCGTAAATGGTAATGTGCCGATGTTGGTATAAAATATAATTGCGGCGCTTAATAATTTCCCGTGACAATATCCATCGGTGTATTATGTTTAAGTAAAGAATGTAGTCGGGGGATACTTATTTACTTTGAAATTGTATAGATTACAATTATTAATATTAATTATTTACTTATAATTATTATTATTAATATTAATTATAATAACGATTGTTGTATTAATGTGCGGTCAAATATTTTTATTTTTAAGTTAATTGCGATGTTGGGAATAAATATGGTGTGCGGGCGGTACGAATCGTCGCGGCGCGACTCCGGTAAGTTTTCGAAGAGAAATGAAGCCTCCGATAAATTTAAAATTCAAGGTCGTATTGCTTCGTAAAATTGTTGTACCGGAATCAACTTTACTAAGTCCTCCTGTACACACAATGCCGGCCGGTAGCTCTGGGGTAATTGGGAGAGCGAGTCGCAGGTTCCAAAAAGAAATTGAAGCCATATGATCTTATACTTCATTGATTGTCTTAAAAATTTATACGGCGCCACCGACTCAATTAGACAAACAAATGTTTTACTATTTACGAGCAAAATGGTAATAGAATAAACCCTCAAGTCAGAAAGGACTAATCCTTTAATAGTTAAACAAATTAAATTAATCTTAACAGAAGAATACGGCGTCTTCAAAAGCCGAATAAACGAAGATCAAAATATACAGGATTTTAAATTACCTAACGCGTATGTAGCTATATACCTGTGGTTTTCGTTAATCTTACAATATATAAAAATTGATGTAATAAATCCAACAAAAATTCTCTAACTACTATATTTATCTTCTTCTGCCGCAACGAATTCAATTCTGTTTAAATCATCAAACGTAGTACCCGTAAATATACAAATTTCGCGGTTAATCTTCCAACTAATGATTTGACAAGTTTTACAACCACAAGTAGTACGCCAAAACCAAATCTCTTCTCTGAGTAATTAAATTAAATATACGACCTTTTGAATACTCGGAGTCGGTAACAGGTTGAATAACGGAATGATAGGTACTCTTATATTGGCACTCGGCAATCATGGAACCAATAAAATAACTCCAGATGAAACAATTGCTGCAACATCCAAACCAATCCCGGACTAAACCTTGGAAAAGATACCCGATGTAATGACTTTCCACCACATATGATTCGGATAAAATAAATTTGATGTCATCATACAAGAAACTCTACGGAGAACCTACATAAAGGAAAATCGGAAATAAATCACAAACTATAAACTGAATTACCTGATGGTCGGTTCTCTGGAATGAAAATTTAAGACAACTAAGGAATTTCCAAAAATATATGTGTCAGTTGACTCTTTAAAGGTTTGACAGAAAGTGTAGTGTATTTCCTTTTTGTTATCGCTCGGCCGTCGCGCCTGCTCGAAACGCGTTTTTAAAAAGTCACATGCAAATATACCGAGCAGTCAAATATAATTGTTACACTGACAAGCAAATTTAATTTGTGAGTTTAGACGATTTTGGCGCGAAATTAATATCGACAGCGCACAATAATATGGCAATGCGCTGCGATAACGTTGGCGCGGTGGACGGCCGACCGGCCGGAGGAAATCAGCGATTTTCGGGCACCGGAAAAATTCCTGGTGGGTTGCCGATCGCTTGGACGCTCGCAGGAAAGTGGAAATTGGTTAATTTCGTAAACCGATGGCTTCCAGCTATATTTACGCCGGTATGGTGGATGAAAAACCGACGGTGCACGTAGGAAGGTGCACGGGTTCGGCGTGCATTAACGGCATCGACGGCCGCCTCGTACGATGCAGGTCAACTTACTTTGCGAAATGTGGTAGGATATGAACGCCGGTAAAGCGTTGAAGGGCCGCGGGAGCTATATCATCGATTTTTAATGGCCAAATAAATAAAACGAAGTTAAAAATGAGTCTTAGATGGATCGTGGTCGCGTGGAACGCGTTATGTTGGTGTCAGCTCCGGACGACAAAATTTTATTCTGTTGACGGTGCGTGTGCCCCGAACGAAACTCGGGCTTAGAAACCGTGGCCGACAGTTTCGAACAAACTTCTGCTCGTTGAACGTGTATTTATAACGTAAACCGACCGCACTCTCGTTCGCGCAATTAAAGTATATATCATTATTAAATAAACAATAATATGGCAGACGCAACAGTAGCAACCGCACCGGAAAACGCCGCATCCACGGGCGCATCTCAAAAGGGTTCCGCAAAGAAGGGGAAAACCGCCGCAGCGGCCACGAAGAAGAAGCCGGCGACCCACCCCCGCACCTCCGACATGGTCAACGCCGCCATCAATTGTATAGCGACCCCTAGATAATTATTATTCGATAAAAATAATTTCCCGCTCGAACCCATTTACGTATTACTTTATCAAATTTATATTGGTTCCCAATTTCTAAATAATTAATCGACGATTTATCTTTCTTATTTAATTGGGGTTATAAAGATCGAGTACGTTTGTTTCTTATTAAATTAGGGCACGAAAGTTTAGCTTAAAAATGTAAAATTTTCGACGACAACCATCTTTATCGTAACCTAAGCCCACAATTGATGTGCAACGGTCGTTCAACTTGTATCCCACAATCGGTCTCGCATTTAATTTACGTCCTCTCTTAATTAATCGTAAATACGATAACCCTTACGAATTTATTTCGTTAATAATTATTGCTAATAATAATAATTGTACTCGAATTCGGGATAAAATTTTTGGTTCCTAAAGGAACCGTTTGTTTGTTTGCCATCGATGGCGATAAATAACCGCCGCGGGGGTGGTGGACGAAGTTTAACCTCCGAAACCGTACAAAGTACGACCTTGACGTTTGAGGGCGTAAACTACGTCCATGGCGGTCACGGTCTTCCTCTTGGCGTGCTCGGTGTAGGTGACGGCATCCCGGATGACGTTTTCCAAGAACACCTTCAACACGCCTCTCGTTTCCTCGTAGATCAAACCGGAGATACGTTTCACGCCGCCCCTGCGAGCCAGACGTCTGATGGCGGGCTTCGTGATGCCTTGGATGTTATCGCGTAAAACTTTGCGATGACGTTTCGCGCCACCTTTCCCTAAACCTTTACCGCCCTTTCCTCGTCCGGTCATTTTTGAATCTGACTAAAATTTTACAAAAAACTCGACACGTTACTGACACGACGTGCGTCGACAAACTATGCTAAAGCTAATCTAATCTAATCTTGACCGTTATTGGATACCACGGCTTGGCCGTATACTCCGTGTCTAGTGGGGATTCATAGGAGGCGTTTTTTAGATGGGATCGTACCCATATGTGTCGGCTGGCGACTTATCATAGTGCGCTACCGCATTGCCAGTGTATTTCGTGGGTCGCTGCGCTGTGATAATTGCCCGAGCTCCGCTCGGGTATTTTTCGCGGCGAGTGGCCTCTGAAATCACTTGGCGTCTGTGTCTCCTTTTTAGGCATTCAGGATAGGAGCCTTGGCCCTACCGTGTACGCCGGACTTGGGAGACACAGGATGCGGTGACCCAGCTCCGTCGCGTACTCGAATTAAATCAAGACGGCCGTGCTTGGGTTTTACATAGAGAAAAAGATAAAAAGAGGGGGGGGATAAAGGATGTGGATAGGTAGAGGAGAGGGATGAAAAATTGAAGGGGTCTTAGAGGAGCATAGCTTGACTGTGCAGTCGGCAGTACGTCGAGATTGTTGTAAAATTTCCGCCAGATTCCCAATGACCGGGATCGCGGTGGTGCGGTTGGTTTAGAAAAGGCGCGCATTATGTCGTACAAACGCAAGTTTACACTAAATAACACCGAGGTCAGAAGCCGCCGATCAGGCCTGACTCGCAAGAACGGCGCAAACCGCGTCTCCGATGAAATTCGCGAGTTTCACCAGAGGCTGTGCTGGGCGAGTACAGGTTTTCCCCCATGACCTGTACTCGGTTTTCTTGGATCCCCCTAAAACATAAAAAGTAAAAAATTGCAAAGTGGTGCAAACAAAATTTTAAATTTAACATAGTAGGGGGGCCCCCCCCCTCCTACACCACCTTGATCGCGCTAGGGCAGTGTTTAAGTCGGAGGGGGGGGGGGCTGCAGGATGGCCTTGGGTCTCTTATACCTCAGAAAGTCCTCGAGTCGGTAGTTACCGAGCTCGCGAACTAGCGGGTTTTCGGAGTGCCCCGAAGCCTCGTAGAGTTTTTCCGCCGCGTTCCGGATAAACTCTTCGATGGATACTATACCAGCATCCTCCTGCAGCTTCGCGTTTGAGACGTACCATTGGCCCTTCATGGCTCGTCTCACAGCAATGTTTTGCACAGTCTGAATACTTCTAATGTGGCTAGGCGCCGCAAAGCCCCAGACTGGCGAAGCGTATGTGAGCATGGGCCTGATCACGGTTTTCACCAAGAGCAGGCCGTTTTTAACGCTTAGTTTGGATTTTCTGTTAAGCAAGGGGCCCAACGCGGCCATGGCGCCTCTTGCTTTAACAGTAATGTGCGAAATGTGGGGGCCCCACCTGAGTCCCTTATCAAGAGTAACCCCCAAATATTTGGAGGTGTCTTTCCAAGGTATCTCGGTGCCGAACATTTTCAAATTGGTTTGAGGAAGGCGCGATTCCTTCCTTACCGGCTCTCTCTTGAAGTAGGTGGCCGTACTCTTGGTCGGGTTTACCCCGATCCTCCAAGTACGACACCAAACCTCAAACCCATCGAGGGCCGCTTGTAGCTTGGCTACGATCATTGAGGGTTTCAGCGAGCTTACGTAATATGCGGTGTCGTCCGCATATAACCCAAGCTGCGTTTCGTTGCATGGTAGAGAGGGCAGAGGTGTGATTTTCGGTACATCCCTCGCGAAAAAAATATACAGTATCGGAGCTAAGACTGACCCTTGCGGGACTCCTGCTCCGATAATCCTCACCGATGAGTATGTGCCCTCTAGCTTAACCCTGAATATGCGCCCGGTCAGATAGGACGCTATCAGCCTGACAAGTGCTAGGTCGATGCCACCTTCGATGAGTTTATAGATTAAACCCTCGTGCCAGACCTTATCGAAGGCCTTGGCGACATCGAGGAACACGGCGCCCGTCGCACGGCTGTGATTCCAATGCGACGTTATGTGTTCCACAAGTCTTAGCACTTGTTGAGTCGTCGAATGTCCAGGTCGGAAACCAAACTGTTCAGCCGGCAGTGATTGGTTTTCCGCCATCGAGCGGTGGAGTCTGGTCAGAATGACCCTTTCCAACAGTTTACCCAGTGTTGGGAGCAGGCTGATAGGCCTGTAGGAAGCAGGAAACCTCGGATTATGCCCAGGTTTGCGGATCATGATGACGTCGGCCATTTTCCAACGACATGGAAAATGCTCGAGTTGTAGCACTGCATTGAAGATGCGAGTGACTACCGCCATTGCCGCCCTGGGCAGTTCCGCGATTACCCTGTTCGTAATGCCATCTGGACCGGGTGCTTTACGTTTAGCTAATCTTTTGACTTGAGCGACTACCTCCTGAAGGGTGGTGTCCTCTATGTGCTCATCCTCTTCTGGATTTCGACCCCCCCTGATCCACTCCCTGACCTCCGCATCGACTCTTGCAGTGTGTTCAGGGATGGAGACCTCAATGTTTGGCTGAAATTGGGCCTCCAAGCTATCAGCTAGGACCTCGGCTTTTTCAGCAGCGCTGAGTGCAATGCCGTTTGGTCCTGATAGGGGGGGGATTACGCTTTGTGTGTTACGGAGTCTTTTGACTAGCCGCCATGCTGAAGGGTCACTGAAGGTGATTTCCTCTAGCATTTTGCCCCAGCTGTCATTTCGGGCTTCCGTAAGAGCGTCTTGTACCTGTTCTTTCAGAGAATTGTATTTTACACGATCTGCCGGGTAGCCTGTGCGCTGCGCACGACGCCTTGCCCGGTTTTTCTCACAAACCAACTCTCTGATGTCAGGCGATAGACCGTTCCGCTGGTCGCGTAGCGGAACAGCTTTGGTGGCTTTTAGCAAGGAACCTACGACCTTGTCCTCGAACAACTGCACGTAGTTGTCGATATCCTCCCCTGTCTGAAGGACGGGGGGGGGTTCTAGGATTCGTAGGAGGTGTTGCTTAAAGTCGGCCCAAATAATCTTAGTGCGATTTCTATCTTTGTTGGCTTGCTAAAGCGCTGTTTTTACCCGTATTTATGCTTTCTACGGTCGAACCTACGAGGCGTGGTCTGAGCGGACCAACCGACGGCGCCGACACGCCTAGAAGTTATAAATACGGGTGTAAAATTGCGGCGAGCACAGTTCTGCTATTGCCGTCGCCAGTTAAGGATCGACGTTTAGTTAGAAGTACCTACAGATTTTTTTCGATTAATATAAATTGATCATTTACGATGGCCCGTACCAAGCAAACCGCTCGTAAATCCACCGGTGGAAAGGCTCCCCGCAAACAGTTGGCCACCAAGGCAGCCAGAAAAAGCGCACCCGCCACAGGTAATTTAAACGTCCGTCCGCCCGCCCGCCCGCCCGCTCGCCGCCGACTCGTCTTAATTTTTTTTTTGTGATTTTATTTTAATATTTTTTCTTCTTTTCAGGTGGAGTCAAAAAGCCCCATCGCTACAGGCCCGGCACCGTCGCGCTTCGTGAAATTCGTCGTTACCAAAAGAGTACCGAACTTTTGATCCGCAAGTTGCCCTTCCAACGGCTCGTCCGCGAGATCGCGCAAGATTTCAAGACCGACTTGCGTTTCCAGAGTTCCGCCGTCATGGCCCTCCAGGAAGCCAGCGAGGCCTACCTCGTGGGTCTCTTCGAAGATACCAACTTGTGCGCCATTCACGCCAAGAGGGTCACCATCATGCCCAAAGACATCCAACTCGCCAGGAGAATCAGAGGCGAGCGCGCCTAATCGCGGCGTCCGTTTGGCTCGACGACAATCGAGGATCGAAAAAACAAACCGATCCACAAACAAACAAAACAAACGGCTCTTCTTTAGAGCCAAAAATTACATCCGGAGGTGGACTCTCTTATAAATTATACGCACGCAATTTATTTGTTAATAATAATAAATAATTAATTTATTTTCCCAACAACAACAACAACAACAACGCCGTCCTGTCTTAAATAATTATTCCTCCTTAACCCATTTATTTTCAATTTTGCTTTTACTTTAACCGACCCTAGTACAAAATTAAATATTATTTAATTACATTTGGTATGCCGTATTTTAACTTAATTTAATTTATATGAACGTAATGTCATTGGCACGTTTGGGTCCATTCTTTCATTTAAATTTGAATTTTATATCGAACATCGTCCACAGGTGGCGCCACGCGGCCCATTTGTAAATTTTAAATGCTTTTAAATAAATTTAACTTCGTCCAAGTTTACCAGATTACAACTACCGACAAATTAAATATTATTAGTTTATGTTATCTACTTATTTATAATAATAAATCCCCCTTCGATTGGTTTGGTTCATTAATTAATTAACTATTTAACAATTACCAATCCCAGTTTAAATTTGAAAAACGGTAATAATTAAATTACAAAACCGTATGACTTAACCACAAGAAAATTTTTAATAATAATATCATTAATTTAATACGTAACGACTTCAACTTTAAAATTCTGTATTTTATAAATTGCGTTTTTCTAATTAATTTTAAAACCCTATTTCGAATTATTTTGCGGTCCTATTAGGACCATTTTTTAGGCTCACGACGTGCTCGTCGCGAGCCAATTTTAAATATCGACGCCAAAATTATTGCGAACGCGTTATTTACTTCTTTTTTGCTGCCACCTTCTTCGTCGACTTCTTGATCGATTTTGGTGCCTTGGGTTTTTTGGTTGGCACCTTGGTGGTCTTCTTTGCCTTGGATGGAGATTTGGCTTTGGCGGCGGCGGCCGGTGCCTTCTTCTCTGCAACTGCACCGGCGGAGCCCCGCTTGGCGACGCGCGAAGCGGCGCCTTTCTTGGTGGGCGTCGCGGCGGCTTTCTTTACAGGCGATTTTGCGCTGGCCTTGGCTTTGGAGGCGGTGGACGCGGCGGCAGAAGCGTCGGCGCTCTTCCTTTTCGCGGTCTTTGCACCACCTTTGCCCTTCTTACCTGCTACAGGTTTCTTGGCGGCGGCCCCTCCCGTGGACGACGCCAACTTGAACGAACCGGAGGCGCCCTTACCTTTAGTTTGTACCAAAGCCCCGCTGGCGACCGCCGATTTGATGTACTTCTTGATGAAAGGTGACAACTTATCGGCGTCGACTTTGTAATTTGCAGACACGTATTTTTTGATTGCCTGCAACGAGGAACCGCCACGTTCCTTCAAGCTCTTGATGGCGGCGTTGACCATGTCGGAGGTGCGGGGGTGGGTCGCCGGCTTCTTCTTCGTGGCCGCTGCGGCGGTTTTCCCCTTCTTTGCGGAACCCTTTTGAGATGCGCCCGTGGATGCGGCGTTTTCCGGTGCGGTTGCTACTGTTGCGTCTGCCATATTACTGTTTATTTAATAATGATATATACTTTAATTGCGCGAACGAGAGTGCGGTCGGTTTACGTTATAAATACACGTTCAACGAGCAGAAGTTTGTTCGAAACTGTCGGCCACGGTTTCTAAGCCCGAGTTTCGTTCGGGGCACACGCACCGTCAACAGAATAAAATTTTGTCGTCCGGAGCTGACACCAACATAACGCGTTCCACGCGACCACGATCCATCTAAGACTCATTTTTAACTTCGTTTTATTTATTTGGCCATTAAAAATCGATGATATAGCTCCCGCGGCCCTTCAACGCTTTACCGGCGTTCATATCCTACCACATTTCGCAAAGTAAGTTGACCTGCATCGTACGAGGCGGCCGTCGATGCCGTTAATGCACGCCGAACCCGTGCACCTTCCTACGTGCACCGTCGGTTTTTCATCCACCATACCGGCGTAAATATAGCTGGAAGCCATCGGTTTACGAAATTAACCAATTTCCACTTTCCTGCGAGCGTCCAAGCGATCGGCAACCCACCAGGAATTTTTCCGGTGCCCGAAAATCGCTTATTTCCTCCGGCCGGTCGGCCGTCCACCGCGCCAACGTTATCGCAGCGCATTGCCATATTATTGTGCGCTGTCGATATTAATTTCGCGCCAAAATCGTCTAAACTCACAAATTAAATTTGCTTGTCAGTGTAACAATTATATTTGACTGCTCGGTATATTTTCATGTGACTTTTTAAAAACGCGTTTCGAGCAGGCGCGACGGCCGAGCGATAACAAAAAGGAAATACACTACACTTTCTGTCAAACCTTTAAAGAGTCAACTGACACATATATTTTTGGAAATTCCTTAGTTGTCTTAAATTTTCATTCCAGAGAACCGACCATCAGGTAATTCAGTTTATAGTTTGTGATTTATTTTCGATTTTCCTTTTTGTAGGTTCTCCGTAGAGTTTCTTGTGTGACATCAAATTTATTTTATCCGAGTCATATGTGGTGGAGAGTCATTACATCGGGTTATCTTTTCCAAGGTTTAGTCCGGGATTGGTTTGGATGTTGCAGCAATTGTTTCATCTGGAGTTATTTTATTGGTTCCATGATTGCCGAGTGCCAATATAAGAGTACCTATCATTCCGTTATTCAACCTGTTACCGACTCCGAGTATTCAAAAGGTCGTATATTTAATTTAATTACTCAGAGAAGAGATTTGGTTTTGGCGTACTACTTGTGGTTGTAAAACTTGTCAAATCATTAGTTGGAAGATTAACCGCGAAATTTGTATATTTACGGGTACTACGTTTGATGATTTAAACAGAATTGAATTCGTTGCGGCAGAAGAAGATAAATATAGTAGTTAGAGAATTTTTGTTGGATTTATTACATCAATTTTTATATATTGTAAGATTAACGAAAACCACAGGTATATAGCTACATACGCGTTAGGTAATTTAAAATCCTGTATATTTTGATCTTCGTTTATTCGGCTTTTGAAGACGCCGTATTCTTCTGTTAAGATTAATTTAATTTGTTTAACTATTAAAGGATTAGTCCTTTCTGACTTGAGGGTTTATTCTATTACCATTTTGCTCGTAAATAGTAAAACATTTGTTTGTCTAATTGAGTCGGTGGCGCCGTATAAATTTTTAAGACAATCAATGAAGTATAAGATCATATGGCTTCAATTTCTTTTTGGAACCTGCGACTCGCTCTCCCAATTACCCCAGAGCTACCGGCCGGCATTGTGTGTACAGGAGGACTTAGTAAAGTTGATTCCGGTACAACAATTTTACGAAGCAATACGACCTTGAATTTTAAATTTATCGGAGGCTTCATTTCTCTTCGAAAACTTACCGGAGTCGCGCCGCGACGATTCGTACCGCCCGCACACCATATTTATTCCCAACATCGCAATTAACTTAAAAATAAAAATATTTGACCGCACATTAATACAACAATCGTTATTATAATTAATATTAATAATAATAATTATAAGTAAATAATTAATATTAATAATTGTAATCTATACAATTTCAAAGTAAATAAGTATCCCCCGACTACATTCTTTACTTAAACATAATACACCGATGGATATTGTCACGGGAAATTATTAAGCGCCGCAATTATATTTTATACCAACATCGGCACATTACCATTTACGGTTATAAATAGAGCTAATGTAAAACGATTCCTTTAAAAAATATATACAGTGTTGGAAAATATTTTACCACCATTTCGGGTTAAGACGCCGATATCAAACGCCGGGTTAGGCAATCGTTAACGAAAGTACACAGCCCCCCCCCCCTTAGCCCACTTAACAGAGGCAAAATTAATAATTAATTCAAATAATTAAATAATGAATAAATCTTAACCCTTTCGGTCCCGCATGTTTATTTTTAAAGTAAATTAGTTTTTGATTATATATTTGAATCAAATGAATCTTCTCGGGTGGTGGTTTTAAAACAAAATATATATTTTGTCATCCCTTAAATTAGGAACCGGGTAAAACTTGACATATTTGTAAATCTTTTAAAGAATTGCAATTTTAATTTAATAAAATTTACTTCCAGATGCACATTTTTTACGGTTTAAAATTAAAGGATCGAAAGTAAAAAAAGTAAAAAAACTGTTACCCACCAACTTTAGTCGGTGATCTTACATTGTGTACAATTGTAGCCATAATCGATCCATAGTAATCTTAAGTTCATGTTAACCTCCTATAATACCTAATTAACTTAATGTGTACAATAATTGTACCCACCGGGTATGAAAGAGAGCCGGAGGGGGGGGGGGTGTCTCCTTACTTAGTTAATAGTAACATAATGCAAGGTTAGCTGCCGCTACAATATTTAAAATATTTAAAGCGCTTATGTGTAATATATTAGAGATCATATTGGACTAAATATTTAAACAAGTACACCTGCTGCAACGAGGGTTTAAATTTTCAATATCGTCATTGCAGGTATTCCCTTAACCGAGGTACTATATATTTTTATTATACAAATTCCAAGTAAACCGCTACTTTGTCGATTCGTCGTCGACATGGGCTCGCTTTACATTGCGATAAAGACGATCCTTCTTGTTGTAATAATATCTCCGTAGTAAATTATTTATAGTTAAGCAACGCCGGCGTAGCTTAAAGATAAGTCAATCTTTATTTAATTTTTGTCCTATCAAATTTTTCGACCCCTTATTCCTACGTAAAGGTCATATACGTGCGAGAATACATTCAAAATAAATATTAGCACGGCGCCATCTGTGGGAAAATTCGTCATATTAATTTCAAAATTATGGAATTGTCGTTTGTTTTTATTATATTATTTTGTTCATAACTAAATACTTTTATATTATTTACATCGACAAGTGAAATTATTCAAGTTGTGTGAAATTGCGATTATTCTTTCAAAGGACCTTTCGCACGATTTGCAGGTATTTATCGGTTTGTCATTAGCGATATTATATTGTATAAAAGATTTTAAATTTAAATTATTTCCACTTCTACGTTCTCATAATATAATGGGTTTAATCGGGCCCGTATTTAAACTTTTTATTAAAATTTTAAGGGATATTAAAATTTAAATTATGGGAAAACACAATATTTACGAAACTTAATTATAACAATCGTCGAGACGGTTTTCTATTCATCGTTATATTAGTAAAAAATTGTTTTTAAATGAATGTTGGTATCCAACGTTGGAATAGCCACAATTTACGGTATATTAAAAATGCGCTTAGCTTACAATCGTACGCCCACGCTCCACGGTTTAACTTACCTCGCGCGTACGGCTAGGTCGTTTAAACATATTAACTTACTCACGGGACCGGAAGTTTGCCGTATATATGTTTTATTTTATTTATATCTAACGTCTAAGAATTTTGCGATAACAATAATTATATTATTTTAAACGGAAACGGATTAAGCGCGATCGTTATAATATTTACCTCCCCCCCCCCCCCCCCCCCCCCCGGCCCCTGCAACGACGTAGTCGATTTATACTTTAAACTCAAATTATTACTAAATTAAATAATAAATTTTCGTAAATTAATTTACATTAAATACGATTAATTCAAAAAATAAAAATAAAATCGAGTCGGAGGAGGAGAGTATAACACAAGTACAGGCGACCTGCGACTCGTCGATATTTATTTAATATTTAATTTTCATCGGTACCGTTATTATTATTATCGTAAACAACATCGTTCTTAAATGTTATTAAAATAATTATTTTATTATAATTAATTTATTAATAATAAATTTCATATTTTATTATAATTAATTATCCAAAAAATCCCGACTAATGTCTCGATTTTATAACGAATTAAATGAAATTCATTTGTTTTATGACTTTTATTTAATATTTAAATCGAACGATTATTGAAGAACCGGGCGTTAACGACACATCAAGTAGCCGGGGTTACTTCACCCGCGAGTTAACCAAACCCAGTTTACTCCGTGTTATTATTTGCTCTTAGCCATGGTTAATAAAAACTCATTTCGAAGTTAAATTTGTGGCCCCTAAAGGGACCTTTTTACGAATAAATATAATTTTAAATTATATTTATTTCGAACTGGTGTATTTGGTGACGGCCTTGGTGCCTTCGCTCACGGCGTGCTTGGCCAACTCTCCGGGCAAAAGCAGACGGACGGCGGTTTGAATTTCCCTGCTCGTGATCGTCGACCGTTTGTTGTAATGGGCCAAACGAGATGCTTCGGCGGCAATGCGTTCGAAGATGTCGTTGACGAAACTGTTCATGATGGACATGGCCTTGCTCGAGATACCGGTGTCGGGATGTACTTGCTTCAATACTTTGTAAATGTAGATTGCGTAACTCTCCTTCCTCCTGCGTTTCTTCTTCTTGTCGGTTTTCGAAATGTTCTTTTGGGCCTTGCCGGCTTTCTTGGCGGCTTTACCGCTGGTTTTGGGAGGCATCTTGCACAAAAGTTAACGGCGCACACTAAACTGAACGACGAACTAAGTTCGATTGGGAAAATTTTTTGAAACAACGGTATATATAAGAAACGCGTCGGGCTAGTAGGCTCCGCCCAGTACGCCGTTCCGCCGACACCGGTTGGTGGTCTTCGTCACGCGCCGAGTGCATATATAAGTGCCCTCGAAAAATTTTTAGGCAGTCAGTCAGTCAGTTCCAGTTAGTCATCGAGTGAAGACGCGTGCGCTCCTAAATTCTCTGAAGCCATTAGCCACGCCCACCTTTGTTTTTATGGTCTACGTTAGCCAATCAAGTTACAATATCAACGATTTACGCAAATTATCGGTAAATTTAACTAAGTTCTCAAGATTTCCGCCCCAAGCCTAGTTAATAACACAGAAAATTGCAGCTGCGCTATAAGCGCACCATTAGATCCTGTACTTCATAATATTGTTAATGAAGCAATCATTCTTAGCGAAATCGACCCCAAGTTTTCCGCCAGATTGGCAAAATTAGTAAATCAAGCACCCGTCCGCTCGGGGAAAAAACGAAAAACCACAGAAAATCCTAACATTACCGAAACTAACGAAAACCAAGATTCCCATGAAAACATGGAAACTAACGAACAATCCAATTCCGGTGTACTTCCGACCAAAACCCAACTCCCGATGGCAGTTGACCATCAAACACCGTTGCCAATCCACAACTCCTTCGGCATCCTAATGAATGCCCCTGAAATCATCCAGCGGCCTTCCATCTCACGAAACCTCCCAACCAGACATGGACAATCCAACGAATGGATAACCGTTGGCAAAAACACCGCACCACGCGCAATTCCATCCGAAAAACATTTCAAGCCACCACCTATAATCGTCACCAAGCCCATCGGACAATTCCAAGTCTTTTTGGACAAAATAACCCCATATGCCAAAGGACCAATACAACTCAAATATGTCCGGGGACAAACTTGGATATATACTGAAAATTCAACTGATCACAAAGCCGTACGCACCGCAGTTTTCTCCGACAAAGGACTTGAGGGTTACACCTACCAATTACGCGAAGAGAAAACCTTCAAGATAGTTATGAAGGCATCACCATTCCTCGACGCTAACTACATCAAAAACCAATTCACAATTGAGCACAAACTCACTCCTAACCAAGTTGTCCAGCTCAAAAACAAATATGGAGACATCACCGGAGCGTTCCTGCTGGTTTTTCCACCTTCAACTACAATGGCCGACATCAAATTCATCAAATCCATAGGACAACTTCTAATTCGTTTCGAAGAATATTCAAGACGCAATACCCGCACGCAGTGCTACCGCTGCCAAAATTTCGGCCACGGGAGTAACAATTGCAATATGTTCCCCCGATGCGTCAAGTGCACAGGACAGCACATCTCTAAGGACTGCCCACGCAAGACTCAAGACGACCAGGTTCGATGCTGCAATTGTGGGGAATCCCACCCAGCAAACTACGCCGGATGTGCCGCCTCCATATCTTATTCCGAAAAGGTTAGTAGAACAACCCAGCGAGCCAAAACTTCAAATAATATCAACAACAACAACAGTCAAAACTTTCAACCTACTTCACAACTTTCGACTCCTTTATCTATCACAACCTCCCAAACCCCCAGACAAACCTTTGAAAATCAACCCCAAAACTACCCTCCACTACCACGACAAACAAAACCAATACAAAACTTCACTGCTCCAACCTTACAATCACAACAAATGACATACAGACAAAGTTTAACTGAACCTACACAAACTAACCCCGGTGACCTAAAGACACTGTTCGCAGAACTAAAAGATTTACAAAACACCATTAACATCCCTCAGATGATACAAATAATAAGAGAGATAAAAACACGACTCACCGGGGTTACAGATACTATGGACAAAATACAAATACTCGCAGACATAGCTTCCAAGTACGATGACTAAACACAACTACAAAGACCTAAAAATTCTATCATGGAACTCCAACGGACTGACCACCAAAATCAATGAACTACAAACACTCACCGACAAATTACAACCAGACCTAATTCTAATACAAGAGACTAGACTTAACAAACGAGCCCCCCCCAAACTACCTAACTATTTCATAGACAACAAACCAAAGACAACAACAGGAGGACTACTGACCTACATCAAAAACATTTACGACTACTCCGCAACTGGACTAACTACCGACAGCTTAGAAATGCAACGAATCCAAATTCATGACCTCACCATTGCCAACTATTATTTATCACCAACCAAAAAACATGACTTCGACAAACTCAACGAAACTCTACAAAACGCAAACAAAGTACTAATTGCCGGCGACTTCAACTCCATACACCCTGCATGGAATAACCAAACGACAAACCAAAACGGAACCGAACTCTTCGACTTCTTACAAACCAGCGACGCCATCCTTTCTCACCCGACAAACGGACACACCCACTATTCCTACACCCCCAACCAAAGACCTTCAACTATTGACCTAGCGCTTACAAAGAACCTAAACATTCAAAACATAACAACCCTGAACAAACTTAGTTCCGACCACTTACCTATACTAATCCAAATAACCTCCCTCAACCTACCAACCCTACCTCAACACAGCATCAAAACCACTGACTGGAAAACATTCGGACAACTACTCAAACAAATCCCGCTAAACCCCCACATACAAACTACCGAAGACATAGACCAAGCTATAGATAAACTCACAGCAGACGTGACCAAAGCATACAATGACAGCACAACTTCCAAACCGCCACCAAAATGTAAATTGATACTCCCCCCTGACCTACTGACGAAAATAAAAAACAAAAACAAACTGCGCAAAATCTATCAATTACATTACTATCCACACCTAAAACAACAACTAAACAAGCTCACAAATGACATCAATGCCGCCATCAGCAAAATAAAACATGACAAATGGACCAAAACCCTTGAAGACATCCAACCACAAAACTTAAACACTCTATGGAAAATTACCAAAGCGCTAAAAAACAAAAACACAACCCGACAAATCCCAACCTTACATACCCAGGACGGTCCCAAAACCAGCAACCTCGACAAAGCGAACACAATCGCAGACACCTACCTACAAAACCACCTTACCACCACTCAACAAAATGACCCCATGACAAACTTCAGAGTCAAAATTGCCACAGACATTTTTATCAACACAAACTATCCTACCCCCCAAGACGAACAAACCTCCCCCCAGGAAATAAAACGCTTCATCAAAAAATTAAAAAACAAATCCGCCGGTAAAGACAACATCAGAGCCTCACTCGTCAAAAAATTCCCAAAAAAGTTGATCCTGCAACTATATTACATATTAAATGCTTGTTTAAAGCTACAATACTTTCCCACGACCTGGAAAACAGCACTAGTAATACCCATACCCAAACCAGACAAACCAAAAAACTTACCGACTAGCTACAGACCAATCAGCCTACTACCAGTACTATCCAAACTATTAGAAAAAATCATCCTCACTCGACTACAAAACCATGACGAACTGCACAACACAATATTACCTGAACAATACGGATTCCAGAAAAATCACTCGACGGTACTTCAACTAGCCACCCTGACCGACAAAATAACCACAAAATTTAACCAAAACAAAACGACAGCAATAATCACACTAGACATAGCCAAAGCCTTCGACACAATCTGGCATGAAGGACTTATTTTCAAACTAATCGACGCAAACTACCCCCCCTACCTAATAAAACTAATATACAGCTACATCAAAAACAGACACTACCAAGTTAAAATAAACAATTCCCTCTCCACACCACGCCCCATTCCCGCAGGAGTCCCTCAAGGCTCCATCCTAGCCCCCCTCCTCTTCATCTACTACATAAATGACCTTCCCAAACACCCGGACACTACGATCTCACTCTATGCCGACGACACTGCTATCATCTCTCATTCTTACCAAAAAGACAAATCAATACAATACCTACAAAGACATATCGACATACTAGAACCTTACTACCACCGCTGGAAACTCAAACTAAACGAGACCAAAACGACATTTACCATCTTCTCACACAAAACTAAATACAAACTGACCACTAAACCAAAAATTAATAACACCGAAATCACCCAAACTGACACGACTAAGTACTTGGGAGTGATACTCGATTCACGACTAACCTACAGACAACATATCCAGACCGCTGCTACCAAAGGAACCAGAATGTTACACTCACTATACCCACTTCTTACCCACAAAAACACACTCAACCCTAAACTTAGACGTCAACTCTACACGACCATGATACGACCAATTATGACGTACGCCTGCCCAATCTGGAGTAGCACATCACCATCCAACCAAAAAACACTCCAAATTGTGCAGAACAAATGTCTCCGCGTGCTCACTGGCTTGCCAAGGTGCACTGAGACATTTCGACTGCACGAGGCGGCAGACATAAACACACTTACCAACCATATCTATAATCTTTCATACAACTTCTTCACTAGGACCTTACATAAAAACGACAAAACTGCCCACATTGCCAAACTAACAAACAAGCCCCTCAGGCGGACACACAAATTATTACAACATATACTCTTCTAAAATCACAACTAACCCCCCCTCTTCTCATCTCTCTCTCCCCTTCCTTCTTCCCCTTCTTGTTATCTTGTTGTTAACTAATTCTAAGTCTTAATATATCATGATCAAACAAGCTCGCTGGGTTTTTCTACTCATTTTCCCGGAACAAAAATATGTACAATAATATAAACCATGTACTTATTCATATATATCAACTAGATTAATCAAACGATAGGCGCTAGTATAACACATAATAGAATTAAGATGTAATCTAATTGTAAAAAATTATTATGCTAATAAAGAGTTTAAAATGGAAAAATTTAGGCAGTCAGTCAGTTCCAGTTAGTCATCGAGTGAAGACGCGTGCGCTCCTAAATTCTCTGAAGCCATTAGCCACGCCCACCTTTGTTTTTATGGTCTACGTTAGCCAATCAAGTTACAATATCAACGATTTACGCAAATTATCGGTAAATTTAACTAAGTTCTCAAGATTTCCGCTCCATACCTAGTTAATAACACAGAAAATTGCAGCTGCGCTATAAGCGCACCATTAGATCCTGTACTTCATAATATTGTTAATGAAGCAATCATTCTTAACGAAATCGACCCTAAGTTTTCCGCCAGATTGGCAAAATTAGTAAATCAAGAACCCGTCCGCTCGGGGAAAAAACGAAAAACCACAGAAAATCCTAACATTACCGAAACTAACGAAAGCCAAGATTCCCATGAAAACATGGAAACGAACGAACAATCCAATTCCGGTGCACTTCCGACCAAAACCCAACTCCCGATGGCAGTTGACCATCAAACACCGTTGCCAATCCACAACTCCTTCGGCATCCTAATGAATGCCCCTGAAATCATCCAGCGGCCTTCCATCTCACGAAACCTCCCAACCAGACATGGACAATCCAACGAATGGATAACCGTTGGCAAAAACACCGCACCACGCGCAATTCCATCCGAAAAACATTTCAAGCCACCACCTATAATCGTCACCAAGCCCATCGGACAATTCCAAGTCTTTTTGGACAAAATAACCCCATATGCCAAAGGACCAATACAACTCAAATATGTCCGGGGACAAACTTGGATATATACTGAAAATTCAACTGATCACAAAGCCGTACGCACCGCAGTTTTCTCCGACAAAGGACTTGAGGGTTACACCTACCAATTACGCGAAGAGAAAACCTTCAAGATAGTTATGAAGGCATCACCATTCCTCGACGCTAACTACATCAAAAACCAATTCACAATTGAGCACAAACTCACTCCTAACCAAGTTGTCCAGCTCAAAAACAAATATGGAGACATCACCGGAGCGTTCCTGCTGGTTTTTCCACCTTCAACTACAATGGCCGACATCAAATTCATCAAATCCATAGGACAACTTCTAATTCGTTTCGAAGAATATTCAAGACGCAATACCCGCACGCAGTGCTACCGCTGCCAAAACTTCGGCCACGGGAGTAACAATTGCAATATGTTCCCCCGATGCGTCAAGTGCACAGGACAGCACATCTCTAAGGACTGCCCACGCAAGACTCAAGTCGACCAGGTTCGATGCTGCAATTGTGGGGAATCCCACCCAGCAAACTACGCCGGATGTGCCGCCTCCATATCTTATTCCGAAAAGGTTAGTAGAACAACCCAGCGAGCCAAAACTTCAAATAATATCAACAACAACAACAGTCAAAACTTTCAACCTACTTCACAACTTTCGACTCCTTTATCTATCACAACCTCCCAAACCCCCAGACAAACCTTTGAAAATCAACCCCAAAACTACCCTCCACTACCACGACAAACAAAACCAATACAAAACTTCACTGCTCCAACCTTACAATCACAACAAATGACATACAGACAAAGTTTAACTGAACCTACACAAACTAACCCCGGTGACCTAAAGACACTGTTCGCAGAGCTAAAAGATTTACAAAACACCATTAACATCCCTCAGATGATACAAATAATAAGAGAGATAAAAACACGACTCACCGGGGTTACAGATACTATGGACAAAATACAAATACTCGCAGACATAGCTTCCAAGTACGATGACTAAACACAACTACAAAGACCTAAAAATTCTATCATGGAACTCCAACGGACTGACCACCAAAATCAATGAACTACAAACACTCACCGACAAATTACAACCAGACCTAATTCTAATACAAGAGACTAGACTTAACAAACGAGCCCCCCCCAAACTACCTAACTATTTCATAGACAACAAACCAAAGACAACAACAGGAGGACTACTGACCTACATCAAAAACATTTACGACTACTCCGCAACTGGACTAACTACCGACAGCATAGAAATGCAACGAATCCAAATTCATGACCTCACCATTGCCAACTATTATTTATCACCAACCAAAAAACATGACTTCGACAAACTCAACGAAACTCTACAAAACGCAAACAAAGTACTAATTGCCGGCGACTTCAACTCCATACACCCTGCATGGAATAACCAAACGACAAACCAAAACGGAACCGAACTCTTCGACTTCTTACAAACCAGCGACGCCATCCTTTCTCACCCGACAAACGGACACACCCACTATTCCTACACCCCCAACCAAAGACCTTCAACTATTGACCTAGCGCTTACAAAGAACCTAAACATTCAAAACATAACAACCCTGAACAAACTTAGTTCCGACCACTTACCTATACTAATCCAAATAACCTCCCTCAACCTACCAACCCTACCTCAACACAGCATCAAAACCACTGACTGGAAAACATTCGGACAACTACTCAAACAAATCCCGCTAAACCCCCACATACAAACTACCGAAGACTTAGACCAAGCTATAGATAAACTCACAGCAGACGTGACCAAAGCATACAATGACAGCACAACTTCCAAACCGCCACCAAAATGTAAATTGATACTCCCCCCTGACCTACTGACGAAAATAAAAAACAAAAACAAACTGCGCAAAATCTATCAATTACATTACTATCCACACCTAAAACAACAACTAAACAAGCTCACAAATGACATCAATGCCGCCATCAGCAAAATAAAACATGACAAATGGACCAAAACCCTTGAAGACATCCAACCACAAAACTTAAACACCCTATGGAAAATTACCAAAGCGCTAAAAAACAAAAACACAACCCGACAAATCCCAACCTTACATACCCAGGACGGTCCCAAAACCAGCAACCTCGACAAAGCGAACACAATCGCAGACACCTACCTACAAAACCACCTTAGCACCACTCAACAAAATGACCCCATGACAAACTTCAGAGTCAAAATTGCCACAGACATTTTTATCAACACAAACTATCCTACCCCCCAAGACGAACAAACCTCCCCCCAGGAAATAAAACGCTTCATCAAAAAATTAAAAAACAAATCCGCCGGTAAAGACAACATCAGAGCCTCACTCGTCAAAAAATTCCCAAAAAAGTTGATCCTGCAACTATATTACATATTAAATGCTTGTTTAAAACTACAATACTTTCCCACGACCTGGAAAACAGCACTAGTAATACCCATACCCAAACCAGACAAACCAAAAAACTTACCGACTAGCTACAGACCAATCAGCCTACTACCAGTACTATCCAAACTATTAGAAAAAATCATCCTCACTCGACTACAAAACCATGACGAACTGCACAACACAATATTACCTGAACAATACGGATTCCAGAAAAATCACTCGACGGTACTTCAACTAGCCACCCTGACCGACAAAATAACCACAAAATTTAACCAAAACAAAACGACAGCAATAATCACACTAGACATAGCCAAAGCCTTCGACACAATCTGGCATGAAGGACTTATTTTCAAACTAATCGACGCAAACTACCCCCCCTACCTAATAAAACTAATATACAGCTACATCAAAAACAGACACTACCAAGTTAAAATAAACAATTCCCTCTCCACACCACGCCCCATTCCCGCAGGAGTCCCTCTAGCCCCCCTCCTCTTCACCTACTACATAAATGACCTTCCCAAACACCCGGACACTACGATCTCACTCTATGCCGACGACACTGCTATCATCTCTCATTCTTACCAAAAAGACAAATCAATACAATACCTACAAAGACATATCGACATACTAGAACCTTACTACCACCGCTGGAAACTCAAACTAAACGAGACCAAAACGACATTTACCATCTTCTCACACAAAACTAAATACAAACTGACCATTAAACCAAAAATTAATAACACCGAAATCACCCAAACTGACACGACTAAGTACTTGGGAGTGATACTCGACTCACGACTAACCTACAGACAACATATCCAGACCGCTGCTACCAAAGGAACCAGAATGTTACACTCACTATACCCACTTCTTACCCACAAAAACACACTCAACCCTAAACTTAGACGTCAACTCTACACGACCATGATACGACCAATTATGACGTACGCCTGCCCAATCTGGAGTAGCACATCACCATCCAACCAAAAAACACTCCAAATTGTGCAGAACAAATGTCTCCGCGTGCTCACTGGCTTGCCAAGGTGCACTGAGACATTTCGACTGCACGAGGCGGCAGACATAAACACACTTACCAACCATATCTATAATCTTTCATACAACTTCTTCACTAGGACCTTACATAAAAACGACAAAACTGCCCACATTGCCAAACTAACAAACAAGCCCCTCAGGCGGACACACAAATTATTACAACATATACTCTTCTAAAATCACAACTAACCCCCCCTCTTCTCATCTCTCTCTCCCCTTCCTTCTTCCCCTTCTTGTTATCTGTTGTTAACTAATTCTAAGTCTTAATATATCATGATCAAACAAGCTCGCTGGGTTTTTCTACTCATTTTCCCGGAACAAAAATATGTACAATAATACAAACCATGTACTTATTCATATATATCAACTAGATTAATCAAACGATAGGCGCTAGTATAACACATAATAGAATTAAGATGTAATCTAATTGTAAAAATTATTATGCTAATAAAGAGTTTAAAATGGAAAAAAAAAAAAAATTTAGGCAGTCAGTCAGTTCCAGTTAGTCATCGAGTGAAGACGCGTGCGCTCCTAAATTCTCTGAAGCCATTAGCCACGCCCACCTTTGTTTTTATGGTCTACGTTAGCCAATCAAGTTACAATATCAACGATTTACGCAAATTATCGGTAAATTTAACTAAGTTCTCAAGATTTCCGCTCTAAGCCTAGTTAATAACACAGAAAATTGCAGCTGCGCTATAAGCGCACCATTAGATCCTGTACTTCATAATATTGTTAATGAAGCAACCACTCTTAACGAAATCGACCCCAAGTTTTCCGCCAGACTGGCAAAATTAGTAAATCAAGAACCCGTCCGCTCGGGGAAAAAACGAAAAACCACAGAAAATCCTAACATTACCGAAACTAACGAAAGCCAAGATTCCCATGAAAACATGGAAACGAACGAACAATCCAATTCCGGTGCACTTCCGACCAAAACCCAACTCCCGATGGCAGTTGACCATCAAACACCGTTGCCAATCCACAATTCCTTCGGCATTCTAATGAATGCCCCTGAAATCATCCAGCGACCTTCCATCTCACGAAACCTCCCAACCAGACATGGACAATCCAACGAATGGATAACTGTTGGCAAAAACACCGCACCACGCGCAATTCCATCCGAAAAACATTTCAAGCCACCACCTATAATCGTCACGAAGCCCATCGGACAATTCCAAGTCTTTTTGGACAAAATAACCCCATATGCCAAAGGACCAATACAACTCAAATATGTCCGGGGACAAACATGGATATATACCGAAAATTCAACTGATCACAAAGCCGTTCGCACCGCAGTTTTCTCCGACAAAGGACTTGAGGGTTACACCTACCAATTACGCGAAGAGAAAACCTTCAAGATAGTTATGAAGGCATCACCATTCCTCGACGCTAACTACATCAAAAACCAATTCACAATTGAGCACAAACTCACTCCTAACCAAGTTGTCCAGCTCAAAAACAAATATGGAGACATCACCGGAGCGTTCCTGCTGGTCTTTCCACCTTCAACTACAATGGCCGACATCAAATTCATCAAATCCATAGGACAACTTCTAATTCGTTTCGAAGAATATTCAAGACGCAATACCCGCACGCAGTGCTACCGCTGCCAAAATTTCGGCCACGGGAGTAACAATTGCAATATGTTCCCCCGATGCGTCAAGTGCACAGGACAGCACATCTCTAAGGACTGCCCACGCAAGACTCAAGACGACCAGGTTCGATGCTGCAATTGTGGGGAATCCCACCCAGCAAACTACGCCGGATGTGCCGCCTCCATATCTTATTCCGAAAAGGTTAGTAGAACAACCCAGCGAGCCAAAACTTCAAATAATATCAACAACAACAACAGTCAAAACTTTCAACCTACTTCACAACTTTCGACTCCTTTATCTATCACAACCTCCCAAACCCCCAGACAAACCTTTGAAAATCAACCCCAAAACTACCCTCCACTACCACGACAAACAAAACCAATACAAAACTTCACTGCTCCAACCTTACAATCACAACAAATGACATACAGACAAAGTTTAACTGAACCTACACAAACTAACCCCGGTGACCTAAAGACACTGTTCGCAGAGCTAAAAGATTTACAAAACACCATTAACATCCCTCAGATGATACAAATAATAAGAGAGATAAAAACACGACTCACCGGGGTTACAGATACTATGGACAAAATACAAATACTCGCAGACATAGCTTCCAAGTACGATGACTAAACACAACTACAAAGACCTAAAAATTCTATCATGGAACTCCAACGGACTGACCACCAAAATCAATGAACTACAAACACTCACCGACAAATTACAACCAGACCTAATTCTAATACAAGAGACTAGACTTAACAAACGAGCCCCCCCCAAACTACCTAACTATTTCATAGACAACAAACCAAAGACAACAACAGGAGGACTACTGACCTACATCAAAAACATTTACGACTACTCCGCAACTGGACTAACTACCGACAGCATAGAAATGCAACGAATCCAAATTCATGACCTCACCATTGCCAACTATTATTTATCACCAACCAAAAAACATGACTTCGACAAACTCAACGAAACTCTACAAAACGCAAACAAAGTACTAATTGCCGGCGACTTCAACTCCATACACCCTGCATGGAATAACCAAACGACAAACCAAAACGGAACCGAACTCTTCGACTTCCTACAAACCAGCGACGCCATCCTTTCTCACCCGACAAACGGACACACCCACTATTCCTACACCCCCAACCAAAGACCTTCAACTATTGACCTAGCGCTTACAAAGAACCTAAACATTCAAAACATAACAACCCTGAACAAACTTAGTTCCGACCACTTACCTATACTAATCCAAATAACCTCCCTCAACCTACCAACCCTACCTCAACACAGCATCAAAACCACTGACTGGAAAACATTCGGACAACTACTCAAACAAATCCCGCTAAACCCCCACATACAAACTACCGAAGACATAGACCAAGCTATAGATAAACTCACAGCAGACGTGACCAAAGCATACAATGACAGCACAACTTCCAAACCGCCACCAAAATGTAAATTGATACTCCCCCCTGACCTACTGACGAAAATAAAAAACAAAAACAAACTGCGCAAAATCTATCAATTACATTACTATCCACACCTAAAACAACAACTAAACAAGCTCACAAATGACATCAATGCCGCCATCAGCAAAATAAAACATGACAAATGGACCAAAACCCTTGAAGACATCCAACCACAAAACTTAAACACTCTATGGAAAATTACCAAAGCGCTAAAAAACAAAAACACAACCCGACAAATCCCAACCTTACATACCCAGGACGGTCCCAAAACCAGCAACCTCGACAAAGCGAACACAATCGCAGACACCTACCTACAAAACCACCTTACCACCACTCAACAAAATGACCCCATGACAAACTTCAGAGTCAAAATTGCCACAGACATTTTTATCAACACAAACTATCCTACCCCCCAAGACGAACAAACCTCCCCCCAGGAAATAAAACGCTTCATCAAAAAATTAAAAAACAAATCCGCCGGTAAAGACAACATCAGAGCCTCACTCGTCAAAAAATTCCCAAAAAAGTTGATCCTGCAACTATATTACATATTAAATGCTTGTTTAAAACTACAATACTTTCCCACGACCTGGAAAACAGCACTAGTAATACCCATACCCAAACCAGACAAACCAAAAAACTTATCGACTAGCTACAGACCAATCAGCCTACTACCAGTACTATCCAAACTATTAGAAAAAATCATCCTCACTCGACTACAAAACCATGACGAACTGCACAACACAATATTACCTGAACAATACGGATTCCAGAAAAATCACTCGACGGTACTTCAACTAGCCACCCTGACCGACAAAATAACCACAAAATTTAACCAAAACAAAACGACAGCAATAATCACACTAGACATAGCCAAAGCCTTCGACACAATCTGGCATGAAGGACTTATTTTCAAACTAATCGACGCAAACTACCCCCCCTACCTAATAAAACTAATATACAGCTACATCAAAAACAGACACTACCAAGTTAAAATAAACAATTCCCTCTCCACACCACGCCCCATTCCCGCAGGAGTCCCTCAAGGCTCCATCCTAGCCCCCCTCCTCTTCATCTACTACATAAATGACCTTCCCAAACACCCGGACACTACGATCTCACTCTATGCCGACGACACTGCTATCATCTCTCATTCTTACCAAAAAGACAAATCAATACAATACCTACAAAGACATATCGACATACTAGAACCTTACTACCACCGCTGGAAACTCAAACTAAACGAGACCAAAACGACATTTACCATCTTCTCACACAAAACTAAATACAAACTGACCATTAAACCAAAAATTAATAACACCGAAATCACCCAAACTGACACGACTAAGTACTTGGGAGTGATACTCGATTCACGACTAACCTACAGACAACATATCCAGACCGCTGCTACCAAAGGAACCAGAATGTTACACTCACTATACCCACTTCTTACCCACAAAAACACACTCAACCCTAAACTTAGACGTCAACTCTACACGACCATGATACGACCAATTATGACGTACGCCTGCCCAATCTGGAGTAGCACATCACCATCCAACCAAAAAACACTCCAAATTGTGCAGAACAAATGTCTCCGCGTGCTCACTGGCTTGCCAAGGTGCACTGAGACATTTCGACTGCACGAGGCGGCAGACATAAACACACTTACCAACCATATCTATAATCTTTCATACAACTTCTTCACTAGGACCTTACATAAAAACGACAAAACTGCCCACATTGCCAAACTAACAAACAAGCCCCTCAGGCGGACACACAAATTATTACAACATATACTCTTCTAAAATCACAACTAACCCCCCCTCTTCTCATCTCTCTCTCCCCTTCCTTCTTCCCCTTCTTGTTATCTTGTTGTTAACTAATTCTAAGTCTTAATATATCATGATCAAACAAGCTCGCTGGGTTTTTCTACTCATTTTCCCGGAACAAATATATGTACAATAATATAAACCATGTACTTATTCATATATATCAACTAGATTAATCAAACGATAGGCGCTAGTATAACACATAATAGAATTAAGATGTAATCTAATTGTAAAAATTATTATGCTAATAAAGAGTTTAAAAAAGTAAGCGGTTGGGCATAGTTTGTCGACGCACGTCGTGTCAGTAACGTGTCGAGTTTTTTTGTAAAATTTTAGTCAGATTCAAAAATGACCGGACGAGGAAAGGGCGGTAAAGGTTTAGGGAAAGGTGGCGCGAAACGTCATCGCAAAGTTTTACGCGATAACATCCAAGGCATCACGAAGCCCGCCATCAGACGTCTGGCTCGCAGGGGCGGCGTGAAACGTATCTCCGGTTTGATCTACGAGGAAACGAGAGGCGTGTTGAAGGTGTTCTTGGAAAACGTCATCCGGGATGCCGTCACCTACACCGAGCACGCCAAGAGGAAGACCGTGACCGCCATGGACGTAGTTTACGCCCTCAAACGTCAAGGTCGTACTTTGTACGGTTTCGGAGGTTAAACTTCGTCCACCACCCCCGCGGCGGTTATTTATCGCCATCGATGGCAAACAAACAAACGGTTCCTTTAGGAACCAAAAATTTTATCCCGAATTCGAGTACAATTATTATTATTAGCAATAATTATTAACGAAATAAATTCGTAAGGGTTATCTTATTTACGATTAATTAAGAGAGTACTTAAATTAAATGCGAGACCGATTGTGGAGTACAAGTTGATGGTTGTCGTCGAAAATATTACATTTTTAGGCTAAACTTTCGTTCCCGCTTGATCGTTACGACCCTAATTTAATAAGAAACAAACGTACTCGATCTTTATAACCCCAATTAAATAAGAAAGATAAATCGTCGATTAATTATTTAGAAATTGGGAACCAATATAAATTTGATATACGTAAATGTGTTCGAGCGGGAAATTATTTTTATTGAATAATAATTATCTAGGGGTCGCTATACAATTATTACACGTAAATATGAAACCCCGCCGAATATTTTCAATATTATAACTAATTATTGTGGCGTCGTTTAAATTTGTAAAAAACACGTATTCGGGATAAAATTTAGGCCCTCATAAGGGCCAGTTTTTTCGAAATAGAAAGATTTAAGCCTTCTTTTCGGTTTTCTTGGGCAAGAGCACCGCCTGGATGTTAGGCAAGACGCCGCCTTGCGCGATGGTGACTCCGGAAAGAAGTTTGTTCAATTCCTCGTCGTTACGGATGGCGAGTTGCAAATGTCTTGGAATGATACGGGTCTTCTTGTTATCCCTGGCGGCGTTACCCGCCAATTCCAACACTTCGGCGGCCAAGTATTCCATAACGGCGGCGAGATATACGGGCGCACCGGCGCCGACGCGTTCCGCGTAGTTGCCCTTTCTCAAGAGACGATGGATTCTGCCGACGGGAAACTGGAGTTCGGCGCGACTGGACCTAGACTTTGCCTTTCCCTTCATTTTTCCTCCCTTTCCTCTTCCGGACATGTTTACGTTCGATTTAACTTGCAAAAGCGCGATTAATAAAAGTACGACCTAGAGCGACCGTACGGTTGGAGAGTTGGCACCAAAATGAAATTACTAGAGATGGTGCTTGAAAAAGCAATTACCAACAACCCCGAACTAGCTGATTCCATCATAACAGGTCAACACGCTGAAGCCGCCTTGCTGTCCCAAAGGAAATCCCGACCAACTGAAGAAGAAGAATTGAATATTGTGGGGATAATGGATTGATGCCACGTGATGTACCATGGAAAGAAGTTGCTGAATTTGTCCAACTAATAAATAATTGGTTCGACTTGTTTAATTCAAGAACAAAATTAGTACAAAAGTGCCCATCCAAAAATTCTTTTGGAACGGATTTTGAAAATCAAAAACCATTACTCCACCAAGTGTCAAATGTGATCGGTTCTATGATTGTGGGGAAACATAAATCCCTCATTCCATTTCAGAAAGGGATCTTATTATCAAATAGGTCAATGGAAGAACTATATTCCTATTTAAATTCAAAATATAAAGTGGAATACATTTTAACATATCGTCTAAATCAAGACGTTTTAGAAATTTTTTTTTCCTACATTAGAGGGATGGGAGCTAGCAATGATCATCCTCGCCCATTAGATTTCCGGTGTAGGACATTTGAACGCGGCCGGTTGAACGCGGCCAGTTGGACGCTGCCGTTTGAACGCAGAGCCGTTTGAACGCAGGGACGTTTGAACGCGAGGACGTTCCAGCCAACCGATCGTTGAGGTATCCAGGAATATCAGGTTAAGTTTTTAAACAATCGTGAATTATTAATTATTTGTAGAAATTTTCTATAAGGAGAATAACTTCCCTTATACCAAATTTTCGAAATTATTTGTAATTTTCAATTAAACACTCAAGTGAGTCGAATGAAAAATTTATTTTCAATAGACCCCACGGGTTAATTTAATTATTTACCGATTTAACTATGACCTCTTCCACGTGGTCGATTGCAGTCCCGTTAAATCAATAACGGAAAACTGTGAACTAGGAAAGACATCTGTCTACCCACCTTTACTTGCTAAACCTAACCCCGCTCTCTCCAAAAATGACTAGAAACAGATCCAGCAGCAAGACAGCGTCCCCAGGCCAAATTGCAACCCTCCAAGTTGAGATTAACAAGCGGGTGAACAACGAAGAGCAACTCCGTCAAGAAATTTCAAAACTGGCCAAAAAAATGGAATTACTGGAGATGGTACTTGAAAAAGCATTTACCAACAACCTCGAACTAGCCGAATCCATTATATCAGATCAACACGCTTAAGCCGCTATTCTGTCCCAAAGAAAATCCCGATCAACAGAAGAAGAGACCCCATTCACCGAAGTGAGGGCCAGCAAAAAGCCCAGGGACAGCCCGGTGACCCCCACCACCTCCACGGCAGAAGTGAGGGACCAGAATAAATTCCGGGCGCTCGCGGATGGAAGTAGAGGCATCATCACATAAGAGGTAGAAATAGATTCGGGTGATGAAACATTCGTAGACACCGTAACCGATCCCAGGGGCGGATCCAGCCCCCTTCCAAGAACTCAGGGGAAAAAAAAGAACCCCCCGTCCCCCCAAATCAGCCAACAACCCAAAAGATACAGGGTACCACCAATCACGATTAGAAACCCAGCGATTTGGTTGAATCTAGGAACTGAACTCGACAAGAATAAAATCAAGTTCACCCACGTTAGAGGGGTGGCTGGAGGTATGGCAATCACTCCCGCGACCATTGAAGACTATCGAGCGCCGATAAAGACCCTGGAAGAAGGTGGTCACGATTTCTTCTTCCGCCAAATGGTTGACGAGGCTCCCCTGAAGGTGGTTATCAGGGAGGTCCCTCCAGAGATTGATACCGATCCGAACAAAGCTCACCTCGAAAGGATGGGGTTCGAAGTTACCTCCCTGGCCAGAATCGGAGGCCAATGCCTCTGATCATGGCAACGATTATTAAGACCGACAAGAACAAGAAGATCTTCGACGTTGAGAAAATAACTGGTATAAACGTCAGAATGGTGACGCCATACAGTCAGAATGGTGACGCCATACAGTCAGAATGGTGACGCCATACAGTAAGACGGTGCCCTAGTTGCCCGAAAATGAAAAGAACGTCACAAAGATGGGACAGACACGAACAAAGACCGGAATTTTTGCAATCAAAATTTAGACCCCACAGAACAACGGCAAGTCAATCTTACGCGCACAGGGCGGGCAGATGGGTTCCTGACCCCCCCCCCCCCCGTCAAATTCCACGTCCAACGAATCCTCCATAGTCACAACAAGAAAACGTCAAGATTCCGATATCGAAAAAAGATTTGGCAGCGGTCCTCGCGCATATGGTTCGTAACGGGTTCAATCAGGATCAGATTGACAATGTCCTGATCGAGTACCAGCAGTTGGATTAATTCAATACCAACCACAATCCCAAGCCAGGAAATAACATATAAATGGTAGTCAGAAGAAAACCTAAATCCCTCAGACTGGTGTACTGGAACATCAACGGGCTACAATCATGGAAACTTACGGAATTACAAGAGTTCGCGTCCGATTAAGACCTAGATGTGATCCTACTTTGCGAAACTCACCTCAAACAGACTTCCAAGGTGAAACTACCAAACTATGTACTTCACCGCAACGACAGACAAGAAAATGGCTGGGGGGGTACAGCCATTTACGTCAAAAGAACATTGATCATAGTGAAGTCCTAACCACCGGAGTCCAACAAATCGAAGCCACGACCATAAGAATTCACGTTAACAAAGCTTTATCGAAAACTAAATTCCTACAGATCTCCGCCGTTTACATCCCACCACGTGCTGTTCTACCTCAAGATGATATCGTCAGACTTCTTCCCGGAGACAACCCTGCTATCGTTGCTGGCGATCTCAACGCTAAGCACCCCAACTGGAACTCAAGAAGGAAAAACAACGCAGGCCGAGCACTAGCCAAATTAGCAGATCAAAACGATTTTACAGTTCACGGTCCTACTGAACCAACACACGAAGGTACCGCTGGTCCCCATCAAGATCACGTTCTTGATATAGTTTTAATGAAGGGAGTGAAAGCTCCCCCCAATCACAAGTCAGCAGCCCAATGGATTCTGATCACCACCCCGTCCTCTTTCATCTCGGCGACATGGAACAAGTTGAAGAAGAGCCTCAATTAGCGAACGGAATCACATGGCCCGTGTTCCACGACAACTTCTTGCAGAACATGGGGAAGATTCCGATTATTGATTCGATAGAAAAATTGGAACTACTTGGATGTTTTTAAGAACCAAATATTTTCATCGTTGAAAGCTGCTAACAACCCAACCAAGATTCACACCAAGCAAAGTCTACTCCCCCCCCCCAATCAAGGAGCAAATAAGGGAGATGAGGCGCGCTCACCGTATCGCAAGAAAAACGTGGCACCCTGACGATCGAAACTATGCTAACCAAATGAAGAATCAAGTGAGGAAAGCACTGATTGATCTACGTAACGATAGTTAGAGAAGAAAAATCGAAAGCCTCACGTTTGAGGACAATACGATATGGAATATGGTGAAAGCACTCAGGAATAAAGGAGATACATTCCCACGATTCATGGCGTTAAAGGTTTAGCTCACTCGGAAGAGGAGAAAGCAGAAGCCTTCGCTGACAAGTTAGAATCCCAGTTCAGCCCAAACGAAGCAACCGACCCAGTTCATGTCGCCGAGATCAACCAACGAGTAAAAACGTTTCTAGATTCCCCAGATTCATCGTCAATCAAGCCTGTCTCTGTTGAAAAAGTTCGCGATGCCATCAAGATGTTGAAGAAGAAGAAAGCCCCAGGTTCAGATCGTATCACGAATAATGTTCTGAAGAATCTTCCGAAGAAAGCCGTGTCGGCTTTAACAGCGGTCGCCAACGCAGTGTTCAGGCTGAGGCACTTCCCAGCAAGATGGAAAACCGCCGATATCATCATGCTACCCAAGCCGGGGAAAAGCAAGACATTCCCACAGAATTATCGTCCGATTAGCCCTCTCTCCGCAATTGGGAAGCTAATAGAAAGATTGATACTTAACCGCCTGAAAGCTGAAATTGAAGAACTTGGGGTTATCCCTAATGAACAGTTTGGATTCCGTTCAGGTCACTCTACTACGCTTCAGTTAGTGCGAATCGTCGAGCACATTACGCTGGCTTTCAACAAGAAGCAATCGACAGCCGCCGTTTTTCTGGACGTCTCAAAAGCGTTCGACAAGGTTTGGCACGAAGGTCTAATCTACAAGATGATCCAGGCAAAGATTTCGCCTGCGCTGGTGAAGTTGATCGCATCCTAGCTGGAGGACAGGAGATTTCAAGTTAAACACGAAGGTGTCCGTTCGACCGTTAGGAATTCCAACTTGGGAAAGTACAACGCTCAAGACTTTCCAAGATTCAAGAGACCACTGAGTATTCTGGCTCCACCAGACGCATAAGTATCATAAATTTTATTAGCTTCTTCTAATCTTTCTCTATTTCATTTCACCAGCCAAGCATCTCCCCCCAGGTGTCAGGATTCTAAGTATTTTTTGTCTTCCTCATATTGCTAACCGTTTATTTGCAGAAATCCAGGTGGTCCCGCCTTTAACCCGTTACTGGAGGGTCTTCCTGGCCCACATAGGTGCTTTCGTGTGGGATAAGTACTTGGTGGCTGCCTTATGCCCCGCTCGTCGTGATTGACCAACTCTCAAGTCTCGATTTCCTGCTCGTACCGTTCATCAAGACCACTTGCAGTAGCAGGAGGTATGGCAATCATTCACGCGACCATTGAAGATAACTGAGCGCTAATAAAGACCCTGGAAGAAGGGGGTCACGATTTCTTCTTCCGCCAAATGGTAGACGAGGCGCCCCTGAAGGTGGTAATCAGAGGGTCCCCCCAGAGATAGATACTGATCCAATCAAAGCCTACCTTGAAAGAATGGGTTTCGAAATTACCTCCCTGGCCAGAATGCACAGGGGGCGTGATCGGAGGCCAATGCCTCTGATCTTGGCAACGATGATTAAAAGCGACGAGAATAAGAAGATCTTCGACGTAGAGAAAATAGCAGGTATAAACGTCAGAATGGAGACGCCACACAGCAAAACAAGAATAAGCCAATGCCATCGATGCCAAGCGTTCGGTCACGCACAGAGTTGCTGCAGATCCAGCCCTCGGTGCGTCAAGTGTGCAGGGCCGCACCTCACAGCCACATGTTCTAAGATCTCAGAAGACTAAGAGGGAGCCTTGAGGCACCCCTGCACGGAACTTCCTAACGGTCGAACGGACACCTTCGTGCTTAACTTGAAATTTCCTGTTCTCCAGGTAGGATGCGATCAACTTCACCAGCGCAGGCGAAATCTTTGTCTGGATCATCTTGTAGATTGTCGAACGCTTTTGAGACGTCTAGAAAAACGGCGGCTGTTGATTGTTTCTTGTTAAAAGCTAATGTAATGTGCTCGACGATTCGCACTAACTGAAGCGTAGTATAGTGACCGGAACGGAATCCAAACTGTTCATTAGGGATAACCCCAAGTTCTTAAATTTCAGTTTTTAGGCGGTTAAGTATCAATCTTTCTATTAGCTTTCCAATTGCGGAGAGAAGGCTAATCGGACGATAATTCTGTGGAAATGTCTTGCTTTTACCTGGCTTATGTAGCATAATGATATCGCCGGTTTTCCATCTTGCTGGGAAGTTCCTCAGCCGGAACACTGCGTTGGCGACCCCTGTTAAAGCCGACACAGCTTTCTTCGGAAGATTCTTCAGAACATTGTTTGTGATACGATCTGAACCTGGGGCTTTCTTCTTCTTCAACATCTTGATGGCATCGCGAACTTTTTCAACGGAAACAGGCTTGATTGACGATGAATCTGGGGAATCTAAAAACGTTTTTACTCGTTGGTTGATCTCGGCGACATGAACTGGGTCGGTTACTTCGTTTAGGCTGAACTGGGTTTCTAACGTATCAGTGAAGGCTTCTGCTTTCTCTTCATCCGAGTTAACCAAACCGTTAACGCCATGAATCGTGGGGAATGTATTTCCTTTATTCCTGAGTGCTTTCACCATTTTCCATATCGTATTGTCCTCAAACGTGAGGCTTTCGAGTTTTCTTCTCCAACTAGCGTTACGTAGATCAATCAGTGCTTTCCTCACTTGATTCTTCATTTGGTTAGCATAGTTTCGATCGTCAGGGTGCCAAGTTCTTCTTGCGATACGATAAGCGCGCCTCATCTCCCTTATTTGCTCCTTGATGTGTGGGGGGGGGGAAGTGGACTTTGCTTGGTGTGAATCTCGGTCGGGTTGTTAGCAGCTTTCAACGATGAGAATATTTGGTTCTCAAAAACGTCCAAGTAGTTGTCCAATTCTTCTATCGAATCAATAATCGGAATTTTCCCCATGTTCTGCAAAAAGTTGTCATGGAACACGGGCCATGCGATTCTGTCACAGGGTTCCCACTAAATTTTTCAAAGCAAATTCCCAGGTTTTCCCTGACCAAAAATAAAAATTATCCCTGACTTTTCGATAAATCGGAAGATAAAAGGTAACGTTATAATCCTGAGAAAATACATCATATAAACAAACAACATTTATTTTACACTTTTACAAAAAATTTAAAGTTTCTTCCTTAAACTATCAATTTTTGAACTTATTTCAAGATTTTTTATTCTGGATTCATCGTCCAGCTTCTGTCGTTTTACTTCTAACGAGTTTATTTCTTCAAACAATCGTTTTTTACTTGTTTGATTTTTTAATCTTGTTTCATCTTCACCAGAAACTAACTTCGTGTTGTCTAGTGCACTTCGGTACCTTCCACTCGAGAGCTGACAAGAGGTAATCAATTCATTTGAGATTGGGACACGAAGAGGACCTCCAGCTAGATTTATAGTGTTATACACTACTCGTTGTGCTATTAAGGTTCTCTCATGCATATTTTCAATCAGCATGTCTTTGTTGATCGAAAACCCACTCTCAACAAACGCGTTATCATGTGACAATACAAAAATTATTTTGCAAACCATCCGTAAATGTTTATACTGTTCAAATTTTGGTTCTATAATATCCCAATAAAACGTATCTAACCTATTCGAATCATCAAAACTTTTGAGAGAGTTCTCCTCTCGTTCACAAAATAATTTAAATTCCGTAGAGCAACTTTCTGCTACATTGGAACTTATTTTATCTGCTTCAAATAAAATCTCCAGCGTTACCTGCATTTGTGATATTGCTTCAGAAACGTCTGAAGATATTACAGCAGGGTCCAAGCACGAAATGGCTTTTACAAGTTTGCGTTTTAGAGGACTCTTCTGTAAAATCTTTTCTATTGTTGCTAAAACAAATTCACGTACTTCTTTTTCGGATGCTTTGCATTCTTTGATGTATTTTCTTGTAGCAAATCCAATTGATGTTTGTGTGAAATTTAAAAAATTGGTTTTGTTTTTAAAATCTATTTTAGAATACAACCTTGGGTCATTTGGAATAATATCTTTCTTCAAAATTATATTCAACAGCGACAACAAAAGCTTCTTGATATCGCCATACAAGAAAGGTGCTAAAGGTTTTCCACTTTGATATTTTGTTAAAAAAACTTCAAGAAGTGAGGCCATTCTTGCAAAGAATGATATTTTGCAAGTAATCAATTTATCATCACAAGCCCTTTTAACGTTATTTACCGACGTAGTCGATGGCAATTTGGTATTCTTATGTTGAACATATTGGCAAACATCGTTAAAAACGTCCAGTGCTCTTTGTGCAGCAGTTTTTCCTTCTACCCATCTTGTTTGGCAAAATTTCAATGGACATTTTTGAGAACCTAAAAAAACATGATATAATAATATTTAAATTAATTTTTCACAATCAATTTACCTGTTATTTTTATAAAATCAGCTCTTCGAGCAGGGCTATCTTTAAACAACCAGTATAGCCCTCGTAGTGTTGCATCTACATTCCATTTGGAGGCTTTATGGCCGGTTTGTAGAGAACCATGTATCACGTGCAAACCATGTGAATCTAACAAATTGTAATTACCATCTTCTAGATACAAATCCAAAAACTTCCAATTAACATTGGGCCCATCCATTGAAATTTGTAGGATGTTTGAATCTTTTAAAACAGAAGCAATCGCGTCTTTAAAATGGGATTTTAAATTTTCTGCAGTAGCCCTACCTTCAATAAAGGTTGACGTAAAATAACTGCTTCGAACTTCATTTATTTGATTGTCCCAATATCTTACTACAATATCCATTTGGCTGCGCTGCGATATTTTGTTTAGAGATTCATCAAAACAGATGGTGCAATAGTTATACCCCCTTAAGTATTTTTCCAAAACGCTTTGAAAATAAAGAGCCAAACCAAAAACAACCAAATAAGCTGCCTTCGTTGCACCAAAAGTCATACGGCTTGCTATGACGGAAAAACATATGTGAGTGAATCATTTGAAATGCCTATAATATTTCAGCTCTTATAACTTCTGTTTTGTTGCCGTAATCATCTAACGTGCGATTTTTCGTTTCAATAATTTTAGAAGGTGAATCCTCTATTACAACTGTTTGCTCATTACTGCTACTGGTGGGAACTTCTTCATTGTTGCTATTCGACTTCTCAAAAAACTGTTTAATCGACGTACAATTAGATGGAGTCTTTATTTTACTCATGTGCTGTTTGCTTTTGAAATGACTCGTTACAGCCCCCTTGCCCATATTGCTTAAAGAAAACGATTTTTTACACAAGTTAAGCCCACCTCACACAACGCTTGTTTTGCTGATGGATTGCTTGCTTGTTCGGCTGCTGGGTTTCTAGCAGCTGGGTGGTGTGATGGTTTCTGTGCTTGATTGGCTTCACACGCACTTCGTGGTTTCAATCCGCACGCAGATAGTGATTGCAAATACTATAGAAAGGATTATAACTTATCTATATTATTTGGTGACAGGTAGTAGAATAGGTATCCCGAAACTCGACATATCTCGATACCACTCGTGTTTACGAATATGACGCGACTTTGTCATTGGTTAGCGCTGAACTCCATCACGAAAACCAGCAGCAAAAATAGCACGAGTTCTATCACAGAAATCCAGCACGAAAACAAGCAAGCAAGCCAGCAGTGGCGTCATTTTCCAGCAGGGCAGCCAGCACCGTAGCCAGCAGCGAAGCAAGCAAGCAATCCATCAGCAAAACAAGCGTCGTGTGAGGCGGGCTTTACAATAAGCAGATGTGCGATCATCTTTCACTTCTTCAATTGATGACCACTCCGGTTGATCAGCATTATCAATTAACCAACGATTATTAAAATAAGTCTGTTTTGGTGCCATCTAACCAAATTTAATTATTAATTAAAATTTTATAACAAAAGATTAAAAATTATAAAAATAATCAAAAAAATAACAAACTAATTATTCAAATTCAAATGTCTCATTATTCAAATGTCCTACACCGGAAATCTAATGGGCGAGGATGATCATTGCTAGCTCCCATCCCCCTAATGTAGGAAAAAAAAATTTCTAAAACGTCTTGATTTACACGATATGTTAAAATGTATTCCACTTTATATTTTGAATTTAAATAGGAATATAGTTCTTCCATTGACCTATTTGATAATAAGATCCCTTTCTGAAATGGATGAGGGATTTATGTTTCCCCACAATCATAGAACCGATCACATTTGACACCTGGTGGAGTAATTGTTTTTGATTTTCAAAATCCGTTCCAAAAGAATTTTTGGATGAGCACTTTTGTACTAATTTTGTTCTTGAATTAAACAAGTCGAACCAATCATTTATTAGTTGGACAAATTCAGCAACTTCTTTCCATGGTACATCACGTGGCATCAATCCATTATCCCCACAATATTCAATTGCTTTTGAAATTGAATTCGACATCAACTGTACCGCTGGCCTAACTTTCTGACGTTCGGAACCTTTTAAATCTAAATGGTATTTACTAATTTTATACGCAATTGACAATTCCGTTGTTGATATACCAAGTAATGTTTCAAAACTTGTTTTGTCAATTAGGTAATTGTTAACCCAAAATCCATGATCGAATAAGTGGTTTCTTAATAGTTTCAGGAGATGAGGCACATCAGCAAATATAAAAACTTTCAACGAATCATTACTGGGATGTGGTATGAAACAATTTTTGCCATGTCCAATATTTAATTTTGACCACAAATTCATATTGCCACAACCCATATCACTGACAATACCGACTACCGTATAACCAGATTCTTACAATGCTGCAATTATATTATTTATATAATTTCCTTAGTCATCGGCCGATCAAAATCATAAAATACTGGCTGCTTCCAGTTAGCAATTAAACCACGAATTATGACTGTTTGGCAGCTTTTGGCACCTACTACTTTTTGACCTTTTTTTTCAATATCAATTTTGTTCGATATTTCGTCAAAAGATAATAAGCATAATCGCTCATTTTCATCCAATTGGGTAGCCTTTCTTTCCATCAATGTAATGACATCATTTAAAATACCTTGACTCAACGACACAGTACTTGCCCACTTTCGAAGTGTTGAAAATGTAGGTAAGGGGTATTTGTTAGTCCTTAAGTAACGATAAGCTTTTGGGCTTACACTCCGTAATGATATTGCCGATGCTATATCTTCCGACGACCAATGCGAATATTTTTTATTTTGTGGTAGTAATATTCTTTTTATTTGACCAGGTGTCTTCAATACGTTCAAATTCTTGATTTAGTTCTTTTAGATGATTTTCTAATTTTTTCTTATCTTCTCGAAGCTCTTTAATAGTCTCTTCTAGTTCAAGAATGATATCATCCTTACTCCTAAAATTATAAACACAATAAATAACATACACTAATTACTAAGCCTTGAAAACTTACTTTTCAAGTTTTCGAAAACACATATTTAAGCATGTACGTACTTAAATTTTGAATACGATTACTAAATTCTACTATTGCATACTTAGAAACCACGCAAATAATTCGCAAACAGGCAGCAAAAAGCTGACACTTGTTTTAAATGATTAACGAAAACTGCAAAATTCGTAAAATAATGTGTGGACCCCAGTTCTAGATAATATGTATAGGTAATATAAAATACATGTACCCTACACGGAGTTCTTTCATTCCCATAATTTTGGTACTTATGAAAAGTTCATATTCGTTTCAACGACCATAGTGACTGAGAGGGTTAAATAAAAATTAGTACATTGTAAAGTGGTTGTGTGATCTATAAACAAAGTGCAAATATTTTTGAAAATGGATGAAGATGACCAATTAATCAACAATATGTTAACAATTTTGAATTCTGATGACCCTACCGAAAACAATAACTTTGAAGAAGTCGGAAACCTTCTCTGGGGATTTGGACAAAACGTTATAGAAAAGTTTTCAGATAAGTTGTGAATAAATAATTATTATTTATAATTAAATGGTTTTGTTCTTTATTTATATCTTTATTCATTGATGTATTCATTTTGTACTTTTTCGATTAATATAGTAAAATTAATGATTTTTTATTGTTAGATGGCATGTTTCGTGTAAATGTTGTTATTATGCGTAGACTTAATTTTTTTTATTATGATATTTTCTGATTTTGTTTTTAAATATTTTATATCTTACATTTCTACAGTTTGCATTACAGATTTAAGAGAATTCCTGCTATACCAGAAGTTACATTATGGGTTTTATTATGGTGTCTGATTGATTTAGTTTTTGGTTTATAAATTTATAAAAATGTATTTTTGTATATTAATTAAGATTGTAAGGTTAACTTAAGTTTTATTTTATTACATTATGACAATTATTATTATAAATAAATTCTTTGAAATTTGAACTTAATATTTCTTTTGATTTTTACTAGCTATAAACATTTTTTACAGGAAACATAAAAAATAATAACAATATCCATACCACAATTCTGAAGGGTAGTACTTCGATACTTCGCGACGGTAAGTACTTCCTAACAAAAATGATAATAATTTGTAGGAAAGCCAAAAAGCATTATTTTTGTTAAATTTTAAACTTTTGTGTACTTGTGTATCTATAAATTTCAATTTCTATAGGTACCTGTGGAGGGTAAATACTTGATAGAAACCAAATCTAGAAAACGTCAGTTTTTAATAAAATAGCCAAAGAAACATTGTTTGTAAAATGGGTTTCAGTTAATATTATAATAATATCATTATTGTTAACAATAAGTTACTATTATAATATTAATTAAAACACATAAGGTTTACAAGCATAATGTTTCTTTGACTATTTTATAAACCGACATTTTTCAGAATTGGAGGTAAGTAACTGCCAACCACGTTAATTGCTTGTATTAATGCTTAAAAATCAACTCACTTATATGTCAAATTGAACCTTTTAAAATTTTAAACGACAATACAACAGAACGACCGCCACCCAAAAGCCGACTCGAGCTAACACCAGAACTCCTTCAGAAAATTAAAAACAAAAATACATTACGAAAAATCTATCAGCAACATCACACCCTGCACTAAAAACACAAATAAACAAATTAGCAAGCGACATCAATACCGAAATAATCAAAATCAAAAACACAAACTGGACAAACACATTACAATCACTCACCACCAAAAACATCAATAAACTCTGGCGAAATAGCAAAGCTTTAATAAATAAAGACGCTACATTCAACATACCTACACTCATCACCGAGCAAGGCCCAAAAGCTGCACACATAGACAAAGCTAACACCATCGCCGACACTTACCTCAAACACCATAATTTAACAACACACAAAACAGACACAGAAACTGAAAACTTAGTAAAAACCACCACAGAAAACTTCAAACATGCCTCCCATCCTACCCCTCCTGAAGACCTCACCTCTCCTAGCGAAATCAAAGCAATCATACGCAAACTTAAAAATAAAGCTGCCGGAATCGACAGCATAGGAGCATCCCTTATCAAAAAATTTCCTAAAAAACTCATACTTCAAATTTTCTACATTATGAACGCATGTCTTAAACAACAATATTTTCCCGCTTCCTGGAAAAAAGCTATTGTCATCCCAATTCCCAAGCCAGGAAAGCCAAAAAAACCTCCCCTCCAGTTACCGTCCCATTAGTCTCCTTCCTACCCTAAACCTCCTCCAAACACATAACGACACACACGATTTGGGTTCAGAGCAAAACATAGCACTGTGATGCAGCTTGCCTTGCTCACAAACAAAATTTTTACAAACTTCAATCTAAACAAAACCACATCCATCATGACACTCGACCTCGAGAAGGCGTTTGATACGATATGGCACGACGGACTTATTTACAAACTAATTATAGCGAACATACCCCCACACTTAATCAAAATCATTTACAGCTTCCTGACCGACAGAACCTACCAAGTCAAAATCCAAAACATCCTCTCAAATCCCCATTCCATACCGACCGGAGTACCTCAAGGCTCCATCCTTGCCGCAAAACTTTTCCTACACTACATAAATGACCTACCAAAACATGACAATACTGAAATTTCACCCTATGCTGATGATAAAAACCTTCATATAAAGGTTATATAAAGAATAAAAAAAAGCTTCCTTAAAAACCAGTCCATCAAATACCTCCAACGACACACCGACATCCTACAAACCTACTACAAAAAATGGAAACTGAAACTAAACGAAGACAAAACTACACTAACGGCCTTCAGCCACAGACGCGACCCAATCACCAAAACGCTAAAAATCAACAATATACCAGTACAAACAACAAACACAGTGAAATACTTAGCAGTAACCCTGGACACAAGACTGACCTACCATGACCACCTCAAAATTACAGCCAAAAAAGCAAACAACGCATTACAAGCACTCTACCCCCCGATAACATACAAAAACCGACTTGACATTAAATTAAGACTCCTACTATACAAGACAGCCATCAGACCAATTTTAACTTACGCATCCCCAATTTGGAGTAACACAGCCCCCCTCAAATCTAAAACAAATCCAAACCATACAAAACAAAGCCCTTAGAATCATCACCGGACTTCCACGCAGTACAGAAATTTACCCTCTACACGAACTAACCAACGCACCAACCCTGAAACGCTACGTATATGATTCCGCCTACAATTTCTTCAACAAAACCATAACATAAAACCCGACGACTTCACAGTCAGCATCGAGATCCCGACCAGTAAAGACGTCCAAGCGAGCTTCTAAATTTTTCCGAAAAGCATTAGCCGCTTCAAAATTACCCGCGTGAAAACAGCAACCAATATCAGCGACAAATTTTTCCGAAAATTGCCGATGTCACCATCGAACAAGGCAATTCCGGAGAGTAACTTTTTTGGCGCATGCGCATTAAGAAAATTAATTCAAACAAGGGTTCCGTTGATTTTATTAATATACATAAATTTTGACAATAATATCAGTATAAATAAATAATAATTGCAATATTAACTATAAATAATGCAATACATCTTTTTATAAGTAGTAATTCGGTAAAACCCAAAACCAATGTTTTACTAAAACGGTCCATACTTTTACTTTTAAATTTATACCAACGATACTCCAATAAATTAGCAACAATTTCGTGCTAATGCGGTTCATTTGCAAAGGGGCCTTCGTAGTAGCAACTACTCCGACGTAAAAATTAAATAAAATTTTGAATTTAGAAAAAAATTAATTTCTCCAAAACGGCACATACTCTCACTTTTAAATTTATACCAACGATACTTCAATAAATTAGCAACAATTTCGTGCCAATGCGGTTCATTTGCAAAGGGGCCTTCGTAGTGGCAACTACTCCGACGTAGAAATTTAATAAAATTTTGAATTTAGAAAAAAATTTATTACTCCATAACGGCACATACTCTCACTTTTAAATTTATACCAACGATACACTGAAAATAATAGCTAGTGTCGAAATTGCTATAAACAATGGCAGAGCTGATATGGCTACACGGGCTTGAAATTATAGGACATTTTCCTAATATTTATTAGAAATTACTAGTATAAAACATAGCTTTGTATATTATTTCAAATGACTACTTGAAAATACTTAAAAACTCCTATCTGCCATTTCTTTGGATACAATCTGAAATAACAGTCATAGCTAATTTAAACAGCAATAAAAAATACTAATAATTGCTATTCTATTTTGTATTATTGTTATCCAATATTGCTGTATGTAGAATAAAATATGGCTACATGTATTGTAGGTCTTACAAATTCTGATATTCTTAATATGAGATTTTATATTTCGTATATACCTTTTTCTGTTAGTCTTTTAAGCAGATGTAGTTATTTAACTAGCAAAAATTGCTATATTTTTATGTTCAATAAGCACTTCTTGTAAAACGTAAGATTACATTATCTAACGGCAATGCAGTTTTGTATGTGTTTTATATTGTGTTGTATCTAAGTACAAATTGTGTGACCATGGCTGATGAATTTGTGAAAAACATTTTGAAAGAATGGAATCTTGAAGATTTAATAGAAATATTTAAAGGTAAATATTATTCATAATTTTTACAATTATTTTGTGAATACAGTAAATAAATAGATATCATATTTGAATTCAGCTGCTAGTAGCATAGCAGAAAATGCCATTAGCATAGCAGAAAATGCCATTTAATTTGGTAACTTTACTAATATCGAACTAAATTTTCATTAAGGCTCAAGTCGCCATTTAAGAAAGAACGCGTCTGCTCTCAATAAAATAATTTTTTAAATTGTGTTGTTGTAAACCATTTAAATTGTTTAAAATTAATTGTTGTTTATTGTGTTTGTATACTACTTGAAGGATTTGAGAAAAGTAAATTTGAAAGTTTTTTTGAAAGAAATTTGAAAGAAAGAAAAGAAGAAAAAGAAAGAAAAAAACGGTTTTCGAGTTATGAATTAAAGTAAGTAAAAAAATGTTGAAAATTTCAAACTTTTTTTTCGTTAGTTTGTTTCAAGTCGCTGTATCTTTTAACAGAACCATTTTTCAAAAATCTGACGCCCCATTCCGGATAGGAAATTTAACGGACTATAACTTTTGTCTAGTAAAAATGTTTTAAAAACCAATCTATTTCACAGAAAATCAGCTACCAAACAAAAATTAAATTTACAAAATTTTTATCTTTATTGAAAAATTATTTTATTAATTCAGCTTAAACTATTACATTATTTAAGTATATTTTCACTCCTTTTGATCATTTTTTATGGTGTGCTGTTAAAGCGTCAGTGTACATCAACAGAAACCAGAACAAAACTAGAGAAGAATTAATGAAGAGAGTAACGAATGCTATGTTTGCTCTTAACGAAAGAAGAAATTTTATAAATAAATCTATACATCTTATAAAACGATCACGTCTGTATTGAAGATGAGGGTGATCATTTTGAACATTTACTTAAATAATGTAATGATTTAACCTAAATTAATACAGTCAGTAATTCAACCAGTTCAGTCGCAGCCCAACCTTCAAAGTGATCAGTAGTGTGTGCTCCTATGATAACGATAACGATAAAAAACTCTTTATTTTATTTAACTATTTTACATTATAATTTATGCGAGCATAAAACAAAATAATAATTCATGAAAATGCACCTCGTTCCTATTTACATTTACCGAGGTGTTAAGTATTTTATTTACAGTTTGATTTTATTCTAAGTATGTCCTCTTGCTGGGCAAAACGAGTGGTAAAAACCCAGCGCCATGTGTCGTTTAGGGGGTTTCTTAAGACTAAATTATAACTAGTTAACACTTAAAAACTAAATAAAGAAGAAGGATTGTTTTTATATTTACAAGTATTTACATGGGATAAGAAGTGGTTTAAAAGTTGATTTATAAAAGCTGATAGTTAAAAATAGATTAGTCGGGTGATAATTTGATGATTTTAGTTATTAAAGCAAAATTTGATGTATTAGTTTAAACTTAGGTTTGTAAGGAAGCGTCTTGTGCGTTTGTCGAGCTAGGTGTGATGTTGTCGGGTTTTGTCTAATAGTTTTGTTAAAGAAATTGTAGGCGGAGTCATAAACGAATCGTTTCAGGGTTGGTGTTTCGGTTTGTTCATGTAGCGGGTAAATTTCTGTACTTCGTCTAAGTCCTGTGATGATTCTTAGTGCTTTGTTTTGGATGATCTGTATTTGTTTTAGGTTGGAAGGTGCTGTGCTGCTCCATATTGGGGCAGCGTATGTTAGTATTGGTCGTATTGCAGTTTTATATAGGTGGAGTCGTAATTTCATGTCAAGTCGGTTTTTGTAAGTTAGTAGAGGGTATAATGCTTAAAGAGCCTTGTTTGCTTTTATGGCGGTAGTCTTGAGGTGGTTATGGTAGGTCAGTTTGGGGTCAAGGGTCACACTTAGGTATTTTACAGTGTCTGTTTTTTGTACGGGTATATTGTTTATTTTTAAAATTTTTGTCATTGGGTCGAGTCTATGGCTGAAGGCCGTTAATGTGGTTTTGTCAGCGTTTAGTTTGAGTTTCCATTTGTTGTAGTATTTTTGTAAGATGTCCGTATGTCTTTGTAGGTATTTTATTGATTGGTTTTTGATGAAGCTGGTTGCTGAAATGGCTGTATCGTCTGCATAAAGCGAGATTTCTGTATTTTCGTGTTTCGGTAAGTCATTTATGTAATGTAGGAAGAGTTTGGGGGCTAGGATGGAGCCTTGTGGGACTCCGGCTGGGATAGGATGAGGGTTTGAGAGGATGTTTTGTATTTTTACTTGGAATGATCTGTCGGTCAGGAAACTGTAGATGATTTTGATTAGGGGGGGGGGAATGTTTGTGGTAATTAATTTGTAGATTAGTCCGTCATGCCATATCGTGTCGAACGCCTTCTCGAGGTCAAGTGTCATGATGGATGTTGTTTTATGTAGGTTGAAATTAGTGGAAATTTTGTCTGTGAGCAAGGCCAGCTGCAGCACCGTGCTGTGTTTTGCTCTGAACCCAAATTGTTCAGAGATGATGTTGTTATGTGTGTCGTTGTGTGTTTGGAGGCGGCTTAGGATCAGTTTTTCGAGGACTTTGGAGAGGGTAGGAAGGAGGCTGATGGGACGATAGCTTGAAGGTAGGTTTTTTGGCTTTCCTGGTTTGGGAATTGGGATTACTATGGCTTTTTTCCAGGAAGCTGGGAAATATTGGTTTTTTAAGCATGCATTCATTATGTAATAAATTTGGAGGATGAGTTTTTTCGGGAATTTTTTGATGAGGGTTGCGCCGATGCCGTCGTTACCGGCGGCTTTGTTTTTTAGTTTACGGATTATGAATTTAATTTCGGAGGGAGTGGTGAGGACTTCAGGGGGGGAGGTTAGTTTGAAGTTTTCTGTGGTGGTTTTTACTATGTTTTCGGTTTCCCTGTCTGTTTTTTGTGTTGTTAAATTGTGATGCTTGAGGTAGGTGTCGGAGATGGTGTTAGCTTTGTCGATGTGTGCAGCTTTTGGACCTTGCTCGGTAATTAGTGTTGGAATGTCGAAGGTGTTGTCTTTGTTTTTCATGGCTTTGCTGATGCGCCAAAGTTTGTTGATGTTTTTTGTGCTTATTGATTCTAGTGTATTTGTCCAATTTGTGTTTTTAATTTTGTTGATTTCGGTGTTAATGTCTTTTGCGAGTTTGTTAATTTGTATTTTTAAATGAGGGTAGTGGTGTTGTTGATAAATTTTTCGAAGTGTGTTTTTATTTTTGATTTTCTGAAGGAGTTCGTGTGGAAGCTCGAGACGGCGCTTAGGTGGCGGTCGTTCGGTGGTGTTGTCTGATAGGATTTTGTTAGTTATTGTGGTCAGTTCGAAAATTGCTGTGTCGATTTCTTCGTTTGTATTAATGTTGGCGTTTAGTTTGTAGTCGGCTAGTTGTGTTGATAAATTTTTCCAGTTTACTGTTTTGATTGGTCTGGGGGGGTTTATCGGAATTTTGAGTGAGGTCAGTTTGCAGATGACAGGTAGGTGGTCTGAATTTAGGTAGTCGGTTGTCTCGGTTGTCAGTACACGTAAATTTTTGGTTAGTATTAGGTCCTTAGACTATACAATTAATAGACAGCGCATTCCCTATTCAACTACACACAATGTTATGAAGGCAAAGTTCCACATTGATAGGAAAGGCGGGGTAGTAAACAAAAGCACTTTGTTTGTTTTGTTCGACATAGGCGTGCGCTAGGGTTATGTATTTAAGATGGATTCAAACAAGTTAAATTATAAAATAAGTTGTTGGTTAAAATTTATTTTTTTTAACTATTTTATTGATTTTTAAACAAAATTGTTTTCGTTAGTAAACTTCTTACTTGGATCTTAAATTGGATTCAGTTATGAATTGATTTAAATTTCGAAATAAACAAGAATCTACAGTGCGCCACTGAAATTACAAGGTTGTAAACAAATGTAAACGAATCCCTTGCCTGTTTAAAATAACACCTTCTTCTTTAATATTTATCATTTTGCACAGTACACTATCTAGTATCTATTACTAAACTACTATAATAGAGCTATATTTTTTAAAATTAAACTCGAAATATTACAAATATGAGAAGTTTAACCTTACTCTTTTATTGTTTGTAATCAAACGTGACCACAACAACAACACAAGTACATCACGTGATGATGCCTTCACTGAATTTTGTAAATAGCGGTGTCTATTAATTGTATAGTCTAAGATTAGGTCGATCGTAGAAGGATTGTGGGCGGTGTTGTAAGGAATGTGGGAGGGGCCGTTTGTTGGATGTGAAATTTGCATGTTTGTTGTCATAGCGTAATTGTATAAGTCAGTACCTGAGGTGTTTACAAGTCCGTTGTCCCAGGTAGGGTGTCTGGAGTTTAGGTCACCTGCAATTATTGTTTTGTCAGATAGTTGAAGTATCTCGTCAAGTTTGTCCTTGTCATGCGTTGATTGCGGGGGTAGGTAGTAGTTGACAAATGTGATGTCTCCGGTTTGTAAAATTTGCATTTCCCCGGTCGTAGTTTGGATGTCAATTGGTGATAAGTCTATTGTTTTTTTGTGATATGTTAGGAGTCCGCCGTGTGCTGTCCGAGGTTTGTTAATGGCTGTGTAATTTAGAATTTTTGTCGGTCTTAGTTTGTTTAGTTTAGTCTCTTGTATAAATACGATGTCGGGGTAGGTTTTTTGTATTAAGTTTTGTAATTCGTTAGTCTTTGTCCGCAGTCCATTGGCGTTCCAAGAAATGATTGTAATTGTATTTTTGGTCGTACTATACATCAAATTTATTCGCTATTTCCGCTAAGATTTGTATTTTGGTGAATGTATCAGATACACCCGCTAGTTTACTTTTAATTTCTCTAATTATTTGGATAATTTTTGCTATGTCGATGGTGGACTGAAGGTCTTTTAATTCTCGAAAGAGAGTGGTTAAATCATTTGAATTGTTCGGGGTTTCAGAGTTGTTAGTTGACGCTAAATTTTGTGCTAAATCTTGATTTTGATTGGTGTTTGTGAAGTTACGCATTTGCTGCGGGGGGTTGGCAATTGTGGAAAGTTTGCTTGATTAGACATAAAATTTTGATGACTTACTGTTGCTGGATTTCTAGTGTAATTGAATTTAGATAAATTTGATGTTTGAGGTGGCATTTTAGGCGACACATGACGCTGTACTCTACTCACCCGTTCTGTGTATCGTAGGCCGTAGTTGGCTGGATGATTCTCCCCGCAGTTGCAGCATTTGACTTCGTGGTCCTGAGTCTTCCTCGGGCATTCGGTAGTGACGTGTTGATCCAGGCATTTGATGCATCTGGGCCGCATGTGGCAATGCGAGCTGCCGTGGCCGAAGCCTTGGCAGCGGTAGCACTGCACCCTGGTGTTGCGCCTGGAGTACCCCTCGAAATGGATCATTACTTGGCCCAAGTTCCTGATTTTCTTAATGTTGTTAATTGGGGTGGATGGCGGGAAGGCAACTAGGAATGATCCCGTCAAGTCGCCAAATTTATTTTTTAATTTTGTCACCTTTACAGGTGTGATGTTGTGCTCGGTGGAAAATTGGGACTTTACCTCGTCTTCGGTGGCGTATGGGGATCCCTTCATTACAAATTTTATCAATTTGTCCTCTTTAAGTTGGTAACTGTAACCTTGCACTAACGGGTCTGCAAAGACTTGTTCCTTCACTGCTTTATGGTCATCATTGGTTTGCGTGTAGAGCCATGTTTGGCCTCTTACGTATTGGACCATTATTTTACCTCGAATGGCTGGCGTTATCTTTTCCATAAATGAATGAATTTGTCCAATCGGGGTATGCAGAATTATGGGCGGTGGTTTTGGTGTTTTTTCTTTTTGCTCTTTGACGTATGATTTGTGGATGGGCGTTCTTGACACCGTAGTCCATGCGATGTCGTTATTTGTTTGACGCCGGTCAGGATGATCGGGAACATCGGTGAGGTTGCCAAAGCTGTTGTGGGTGGCGATATTGAAATGGTTCTCGGTTTCCATGTTTGAGACAGTTGGGGCTTGAATATTTACAATAGGCACTTGATGTTGTTGCACTTGGTTGGTTATAGTGTCTTTGTCACTGTTTAAGGGGGGGGGGCATGATTGTATTCGGGGGATTGGGTTTAAAGAGCTTCGCTTTGGCGTCAGCTGGGGGAGACAGGGTCGACCCTTGAACAGTGAAGTTCGAAATTTTTTGCCGTCAGTGAAAATTTTTTCACGTCAGTGAAATTTTCACGGAAACAAAAATATTACGTCAGTGAACCACAAAGTGTGATTTTTAGTGTTTTACAACAAATGTTAGTGAAATACCGAAAAATTTGTTAGTGCAGTGACGTGCGTACATTTTGGCTTTCGGTTTAAGAGGCCCGAAAGGACTCCCTAGAGAGCCAAAATGGAACAATTCCAGGATTTTTACACCCCAGCCTTCGAAGATGTCAAATTCGAAGAGGTCGAATTATTGATCGCTGGGCACCCGAACTTGGCCATGATTCCCGATGATGAACAAACTCGCGGCTGGGCCGAGGAGGGTAGGATGCTCCAGTACAGATTGGTAGCTACCAAGGCTACAATGCTGTACTGGCATCTCTTCAATCTTCGTGCCCGGGGGTGCGACATCATAAATAAGGTAAGTCCGGCCAGTCCGGTTCTAAGTAGCCCTCAAGGAGACGCAGTCGAACCCGCCATGTCGGCCGACAGCGCACCCTCCACCGAGGAAGAAAAAGCCACTTTGGCATCATACGCCGAAACCCCCATCTTGTCCATGGATACGTCATCCGATTTAACGGAGTATCCAACCAAACAAGAGGGGGTTAGCACAGGCAAAAATGCACAGCCCGACCCCGTAACGGCTGAAGAAACCCGCGCACTTTCGGACTCCATGGAGCCATCAAGTGCAGGGGCGTACTCAGCCGCCAAGGAGTCGGTCGATTATTTTTTCCCGAAATTCATAAAAACCTCGTCGTCACCGTCGGAATCTACCGATGATGTTCCCATGGAACCGACGTCACTCGAAAGAGTGATTATAGGACCGAAACGTCATCGGAGTGCCGTCAGCGACGACGAATCGACAAGCGAGAATAGCACGGAGGGGGGGGACAAAACCATTATGCCGCGCCGCAAAGCCAGCAAAATGGTTCGTCTCATTAATACTGAGGACGCATCGGTGGCAACGGAGGCCACAACGCTCCTCGATATTAATACCCCCCCCCCGAAAAACTCGATAAATCTAGATACCGCGAAAACTGAAACCGCGCCACTCGCGACTCCCTCGGCTACTCCCCCCCCCCTCAGGAGGGGAGCCAGTCACCTCAAAGGGCAAGGGCAAGGGCAAGGGAAAGGGCACAGGACCACCAGCTACTCGTGCCCCACAACAAGAGGTCGACGCCGGAAGATCGACGTCGTTCATGCAGGCTAATCTAAATCACGCCAGGGCCGCCCAAGACCTACTTCTGCACACCACCGCAGCAAAAGATGTGGACGTTGTGCTTATCAGCGAACCATATAGAGCAATGGACAGCTGCTGGACCGAGTCCATCGATGGGAAGGCAGCTGTTCTCACACACGATCGAGTGGCGGTCCTGAACTCTGGTAGAGGCCAGTGCTTTGCATGGGTGGAGACGCCTGCGCTGGTAGCATATTCCTGCTACCTATCGCCAAATTCCACCCTGGAAGAATTCATCAACCAAACCTGGAACCTCAAAGACAATATGAGAGCACAGTCCAAGCCCATTGTCGTCGGTGGTGACTTCAACGCCAAGGCGACGGAATGGGGGTCTCCGAAAACGGATGCCAGAGGAGCCATCCTGGCCGAGGTTCTGGCGGAGCTGGGCTGCACAGTATGCAATATCGGCAGTTCCCCAACCTACGAGAGATACGAGTGTGAGTCATTCCTGGATGTCACGGCTGTCTCGTCACAGTTGGCTAACAGGGTTCTAAACTGGAAGGTGATGGAGGAGGAAACGGCAAGTGACCACAAGTATATTTCGTTTGAGATTTGCCGAAACTCCAGCATAGATAGACCTCCTCCTTCAGGATGGAACTGGAAAAAGATCAAGAAACCCGACCTACAAGCTCACCTACAGAAACCAGACCTACAACACGTCGTCAAGAGCATCGGTCTTGAGGAGTTCCTCAGGAAGTTGTGCGATGAAGTGATGCCCAGGAGGGGCCCTAATGTGAGGAGGGGAGCTTACTGGTGGACAGAGGAGATCGCCTTGGCTAGGAAGCGCTGCCTAGGCGCCAGGAGGGCATACCTACGTCTGAGGAGGCTGACTGTCCGACGACGCGGAGAAACACTCTCAACCCAGTGCGAAGAGGCCAAACAAGAACTGAAAAGACTCAGAGATATTCTGACCATGAAAATCAGAGAGAGCAAGAAGGAAAACTGGAGGAAACTCATAAACGAAGTGAATGAGGATGTCTGGGGAAGGGCCTACCGGATAGTCACCAAGAAGCTGGGTAGCCCATCTATCCCTGGCTTGACTGAAGACAGACTCAGAGAGATTATCCGGACCCTCTTCCCAGAACATCCTGAAATGACATTTCAGACCAAAAAAGTGGACGGAAACGTCCCTTATTTTGACGAAGCTGAATTGAAGGCAGCCGCGAGGAAGATGCCCAACAACAAGGCGCCGGGACCGGATGGAGTCCCATCGGTCATCATCAAAGATCTGGCAGAGACCCGACCAGAGGTGCTACTGGATGTTTATAACGGGTACCTGAAAGAAGGGATATACCCGAAAAACTGGAAGAAAGCTAAATTACGACTGCTGAGGAAGGGAGACAAGCCGCTCGAGCTCCCTAATTCGTACAGACCAATCTGCTTACTGGATCACGCTGGCAAACTGTTCGAAAGACTGATCCTGCACAGGCTACAGCTAGAGATCGACAAGACCGAGGGCCTCTCGGATAGACAATATGGCTTCCGAAGAGGTAGATCCACCACCGATGCGATCGACAGCGTGGTCCAGAGAATCAAAACGACATTGGGCAAGAAGAAGAAGAAGAAGCGTTACGCCGTTCTGGTGACGCTAGACGTCAAAAACGCTTTCAATTCGGCGAGATGGCAGACGATCATGGAAGAACTCGAGAAGAGGGAGGTGTCACCATACCTCCTCAACATCCTGTCAAGTTACTTTCACGACAGGACTCTGGTAGTGGACGAGAAACTCTGGCAACAGACGCTCCCGGTGTCCAGCGGAGTCCCACAAGGTTCGGTACTTGGCCCTCTGCTATGGAACGTGATGTATGACGGCGTCCTCAGGCTCCCCACGCCACCCGGGGTGAGCATCATCTGCTTTGCGGACGACATCACGATCGTGGTAGAGGCAGACACGGAAGACGAGATGGAGCGATTAGTCAACGCTACCATCGCCGACATCGCTGAGTGGATGGCTGCTAGGGGGTTGCAACTGGTCCCGGAGAAGACGGAAGCGGTCTTGGTTATTGGAAAGAGGCGGATCAGGCCGGTCCGGTTTTCCTTGGGAGGTCACACCATAACACCGTGCGACCAGGTTAGAGTGCTGGGCGTGGACATCGACCGGTGCCTTTCGTTCAAGCCCCACATCACAAGGGTTGCAACAAGAGCAGCAAAAACAACAGAAGCACTTAGCAAGATAATGCCGAATTTGAGCGGCCCAAGCCAAGAAAAGCGAAGACTGCTGTGCGCCGTGGCGGAGTCCGTCATGCTGTACGCTGCTCCGATATGGGCCTCGGCCCTTAGAAGGGTGACGTACAGGCACCTGCTCGAGACAACCCAGAGGAAGAGCGCCCTGAGGATATGCAGAGCGTATAGAACCGTATCCACAGAGGCGGTTCTTGTCTTGGCGTCCCTTCTGCCAATCCACCTCAAGGCGGAGATGCGAGACGCCAAATACAGATCCGAAAACAAGACCCTCTTCAAAGGCAGGTGTATGGATATCCAAAAGCAGTGGCAGTCGTCATGGACAGCGTCAGATAAGGGTCGGTGGACTCACCGTCTAATTCCTGAATTAGAGCCTTGGATAAACAGGAGGCACGGTGAGCTCACCTACGAAACCACACAGGCCCTTAGCGGGCATGGATGCTTCAGGAGCTACCTGCATCGTTTCAAGAGGTCTGATACCCCCAGCTGCCTCTTCTGTGGAGAGATCGATGATGCAGAACATACTATCTTCTTCTGTAATAAATGGACGGACCGCAGATTAGCCGCCCAAACGCAGCTGGGGCAGACCCTGACCCCCACCAACATCGTGAAGCTGATGCTGGCTAGCGAAGAGCTCTGGATGGTGATCGAGAGGATGCTGGTCGACATCATCTCCGCCAAGGCCAAACTACAAGATGAGTCACCAACATGAAGAGCAAAGTCCCGAAAGGGCAAAAAACCAGAGGCAGGAGAGTGTACGGAAGAAATGCCTAGCGATTCCCGGCACCTCCAAGGAGTGGGGTTTTAGTCGGAAAAAATCCGACACTACCACCCTAATCATCAGGGTGGTGTCTTTTGAAGATTTCCCCACTCCCAACGCTCACAAAAAAAAAAAAAAAAAAAAAAAGGGCAAGGGAAAGGGGAAGAAGGCAAAGGCGAACCCCCCCCCCTTCAGGGGAGGCACCAGCCGCGCCTCTGACAACCGCGTTTTCCGCGAGCGCGAAAATAATTACTAAGTTTAGTGAGTCTAAAGCCGGCCCCTCAGGCATAAATAGGCTCACCGCAAACGGGTCGACAGCACCTTCGCAAAACGATACCTCAAAACCCACGTCCACAAAGCCACCAACTATCACACAGCTGGTGCTTGTGGACAAATCCAAGTGGGCGGACCTCGCTGGGGCGATGTCCAATAAAAGGATCAACTTCTCTAAAGCCAGAGACACCAGAGAGGGACTGGTGATCTCCCCTTGCACGGAAGGCGACTTCCGTGAGCTTGCGCACCTCCTCAAGGAGCGCAAGTATAAACACTTTGTTTACAAGGGGGCGGACACGAAGCCACTGCGGGTAGTCCTACGCGGATTACCCAAAGAAATTCCAACCTCTGCCATCAAGGGTGACCTTGAGCGCAGTGGCTTCACCGTTCTGGATGTTCAACAAATGGTACAGGGGGTGGCGCGTACCCCCCTACCATTATTCATGGTCAAGCTGACCAGGTCAGCAAAGAGTAAGGAGGTTTATAAACTGAAACAGGTGATACAGCTTCCCGCGCATTTTGAGCCCCCGAACGAGCGGCGCATGCCGCTCCAGTGTTTCAAGTGCCAACGTTTTGGCCACACTCAAACGGGGTGCGAATCTCAAATCAAATGTCACAGGTGTGGTGACAAACATAAGGCAGCACAATGCCCCAAGCCGCCCTCCGCTCCGGCGAAATGCGCCAACTGCGGGGGTCCACACCCGGCAAACTTTGTAGGTTGCCCCAGCAACCCGTGGGCTAACAGGAGAACCGGCCCCTCAGGCAGGATTCTCCCCCCCCTATCGCAGGCTTACCCAATTCTTAAACCGGGTCAAGCCGCGCAGGCATGGGCCACCCCCCCAAATGGGTTGGACCATGTTTCCTTGGCCAATGCGCTAATGCAGCAGGCTACCGAACTGCTCAAGCAGTGCGGACAAGCTGCATCAGGACGTGCCAGGAAACCGCGCTCTAAAAAGAAGAAGGGGGCCGCGCCCCCCCCTACTTCAGCTCGGCCTGTTCCCGTCTAAATGATTAGACAACCACTTCTAAGACCGCGCTCTCTGCAAATCGCCTTCTGGAACGCAAACGGGTTGAGAAGGCAGAGGAATCTCCTCGGAGATTTCGCTACTAGATACAACCTGGATGTTATTATGATAGGCGAAACGCATTTCAAAGAGAGCCATACCACTCAGATTAAGCTACCGAACTATGTTCTTTACAGGAATGACCGGGAGGTCGGCCGATTGGGCGGCACGGCCATCTACGTCAAGTCCTGCATCGAACATCACCAAGTCCCGACGCCGGAGACGTTCGAGGCGATCGAAGCGACATCCATTAAAATCCGCACGGATAGTAATGGATGGCTGCAGTTAACTTCGGTTTACAAATCGCCGACAGAGCCCCTCCTGGAGTCGGACCTGGTAGCATTGCTAGGAGGAGTTGACGATCAGATTATCCTCGCTGGGGATCTGAACGCCAAACACCCTGCGTGGAATAGTCGCAAGACAAACGCAGGGGGTCGCGCCCTCCTAGAAATTTCGGATAAGCTTAACTTTCAAATTGACGCTCCGGTGGAATATACCCACTTCCAATTCGACTCCAGGATACCTTTTGATCCTATGGAAGATAGGTACTCCACCGAGCACCGCCACGATGTCCTAGACATCATCGTTTTTAAGAACCTTCAGTTCCTGCACAATCTTACCTCTTTAAATGAGCTTGACTCGGACCATAACCCAGTTCTCTTACAACTGGGTGACACCGAACAAGCCAACAAAGGTAGAAATCAAACTAAGATTATTTGGCCTGACTTTAAGCAAGACCTCCTGCGAAACCTTGGACCCCCCCCTGTCCTTCAGACGGGGGCGGACATCGACAGCTATGTACAGCTGTTCGAGGACAAGGTCGTAGGCTCCTTGCTTAAAGCGACCAAAGCTGTTCCTCTACGCGACCAGAAGGACAGTCTACCGCCTGCAGTCAGAGAATTGGTCTGTGAGAAAAACCGGGCAAGGCGTCGTGCGCAGAGCACAGGCTACCCGGCGGATCGTGTAAGATACAATTCTCTAAAACAGCAGGTACAAGACGCTATTGCGGAAGTCAAAAATGACAGCTGGAGCAAAATGCTAGAAGAACTCACCTTCAGTGATCCTTCGGCATGGGGGCTGGTCAAAAGACTCCGCAATAAAAGAAGCGTAATCCCCCCCCTATCAGGACGAAACGACGAAACAAGGGGAAGCGCACATCGAGGACACCACCCTTCAGGAGGTAGTCTCTCATGTTAAGAAACTTAAAAAACGTAAGGCACCCGGTCCAGATAGCATTACGAATAGGGTAATCACGGAACTGCCCAGGGCGGCAATGGCGGTAGTCACCAGCATCTTCAATGCAGTGCTACACCTCGAGCATTTTCCATGTCGTTGGAAAATGGCCGACGTCATCATGATCCGAAAACCTGGGCAGAATCCGAGGCTCCCGACTTCGTACAGGCCTATCAGCCTGCTCCCAACACTGGGGAAATTGTTGGAAAAAGTCATGCTGACTAGATTCCAGCGCTCTATGGCGGAAAACCAGTCACTGCCGGCTGAACAGTTTGGTTTCCGACCAGGTCACTCGACGACACAACAGGTGCTAAGACTTGTGGAGCACATAACGTCGCATTGGAACTTCACCCGTGCGACGGGAGCTGTGTTCCTCGATGTCGCCAAGGCCTTCGATAAGGTCTGGCACGAGGGTTTGATCTTCAAACTCATCGAAGGCGGCATCGACTTAGCACTTGTCAGGCTGATAGCGTCCTATCTGACCGGACGCGTCTTTGGGGTCAAATTAGAGGGTGAATTCTCGTCGGTGAGGATTATCGGAGCAGGAGTCCCGCAAGGGTCAGTCCTAGCTCCGATACTGTACATCTTTTTCGCGAGAGATGTACCGAAAAACTTGCTTCTTCCCTCTAAGCCCAACTCGGAACTGCAGCTCGGGTTATATGCAGACGACACTGCATATTACGTGAGCTCGCGGAAACCGACCATGATTGTAGCCAGACTACAAACGGCTCTCGACGGGTTTGAAGTATGGTGCCGCACTTGGAGGATCGGGGTAAACCCGGCCAAGAGTACGGCTACCTTCTTCAGGAGAGAGTCGTCGAGGAAGGAATCGCGCCTTCCTCAAACCAAATTGAAAATGTTCGGCACCGAGATACCTTGGAAAGACACTTCCAAATATTTGGGAGTTACTCTCGATAAGGGACTCAGGTGGGGCCCCCACATTTCAAATGTTACTGTTAAAGCAAGAGGTGCCATGGCCGCGTTGGGTCCCCTGCTTAACAGTAAATCCAAGTTAAGCGTTAAAAACGGCCTACTATTGGTGAAAACCATAGTCAGGCCAATGCTTACATACGCTTCGCCAGTCTGGGGCTTTGCGGCTCCTAGCCATATTAAAAGTATTCAGACTGTGCTAAATATTGCAGTGAGACGAGCCATGAAGGGCCAGTGGTATGTCTCCAATGAAAGGCTGCAGGAGGATGCTGGCATAGTATCCATCGAAGAGTTTATCCGGAACGCGGCGGAAAAACTCTACGAGGCTTCGGGGCACTCCGAAAACCCGCTAGTTCGCGAGCTCGGTAACTACCGACTCGAGGACTTTCTGAGGTATAAGAGACCCAAGGCCATCCTGCAGCCCCCCCCCCTCCGACTTAAACACTGCCTTAGCGCGATCAAGGTGGTGTAGGAGGGGGGGGGCCCCCCTATTATGTTAATTTTAAAATTTTGTTTGCACTATTTTGCAATTTTTTACTTTTTATGTTTTAGGGGGTTCCAAGAAAACCGAGTACAGGTCATGGGGAAAAACCTGTACTCATCCAGCACGACCCTCTGGTGAAAATCGCGAATTTTACCGGAGATGCGGTTTGCGCCGCTTTTGCGAGTCAGGCCTGATCGGCGGCTTCTGACCTCGGTGTTATTTAGTGTAAACTTGCGTTTGTACGACATAATGCGCGCCTTTTCTAAACCAACCGCACCACCGCGATCCCGGTCATTGGGAATCTGGCGGAAATTTTACAACATTCACGACGTACTGCCGACTGCACAGTCAAGCTATGCTCCTCTAAGACCCCTTTAAATAAATTTTTCCATCCCTCTCCTCTACCTATCCACATCCTTTATCCCCCCCCCCTCACACATCTATGAAAAACCTAAGCTCGGCCGTCTCGATTTAACTCGAGTACGCGACGAGCTGGGTCACCGCATCCTGTGACTCTCAAGTACGGCGTCCACGGTAGGGCCAAGGCTCCTATCCTGAATGCCGAAAAAACAGAGTCACAGACGCCAAGTGGTTTCAGAGGCCGCTCGCCGCGAAAAATACCCGAGCGGAGCTTGGGCAATTATCACAGCGCAGCGACCCACGAAATACACTGGCAATGCGGTAGCGCACTGAGACAGTCTCATGACAAACATGGGTACGACCCCATTCAAAAAACGCCTCCCTAAGTCCCCACACCAGACAAGGAGTATACGGCAAAGCCGTGGTATCCAGAAAACGGTCCAGACTAGACTAGACTAGAGGCGTCAGCTGGGCTTATACTTCTTGCCCTTTGCACGAGCCGCGTCTGAAATTTAATGTTCGTAAATTGAGTAGCCACATTGAAGGGCGATCTTGGCTTTCGAAATTTTGTGTTATCTGCAATTTTGCCGTATTCGGCCAGGCCGTAAAACTCGTCGATTGTTGTTGTAGATTGTGGGATCCTTATTCTAAAAAGAACTATGGGCACAACTATCAACGAACAATGCTGGACGGGAACGAACTGTTGTGTCAACTGTCTATGACTGTGAACTGTCTGTGTATCCTCAACTGAACTGTGTGTGTGCTCCTAAATTCCGAGAAAAAATTTAAAGAAGACATTAGCCACGCCCAAGTTTAATAAGTCGATGCTCGACCAATCACAAACTAATGCAACAGATTTACGTAAATCTTCAGTAGAATTGCCTCTAGTGGAGGACAAGAATCCACTTTTTATAGCAAATGCTAATTTTCAAACGAGATTAAAACGCATTATTTCAACAGAAGAAAAAACCAAACAGAAGAAAACTAAAAACGTGCCTATTTTAAGAACTAATAAATTCAAATATACAAATAGTAGCAAATCCAAACTAAAAACTACAGCCATGAACACGATCCTGATGGTTCCGCCTCCACCAAAAGCACCGCCTCCTGATCCTGCAGCACAAACGGCACCTTCAATACAAACCACCGACATGCAAGTCGACAACGCCGCCAACGTTCCAATTCACAATAGCTTCGGCATCCAAATGAACGCCCCCGAACAAATACCAAGAACCACCACCGCAAGAGCCTCGACTTCATCCAACCAACAAAATGAAAATTACGGATGGACCACAGTAGGAAGATCAAACGCACCGAAAACTACGCAACAATTGCAGAAAATTCAAAAGCCGCCACCAATTATCATTACCAAACCGATAGGACAAATTTCCACCTTCATGACCAAACTCACTCCAATCGCTAAAAAACCAATCCAGATCAAGCACGTTAGAGGACAAACCTGGGTTTATTGCGAAAACCTCCTCGATCACCACGCAGTAAGAAAATAAATTTTCTCAGACAATAACCTGGAAGGATATTCCTTCCAGGCCAGAGAAGACAAAGCCGTCAAAGTCGTCCTAAAAGGATCCCCATACATGAACGAAGACTATATCAAACAAAGCTTAACCACCGACCACCAACTCACTCCCATAAAGGTCACTCAGTTAAATAATAAATACGGGGACATAACCGGGTCCTTCTTGGTGGCTTTTCCACCAAATACCACCCAACTTCAAATCCGAACTATCAAATCTATCGGAAACGTAATAGTAAAATTTGAAGAATACTCAAGACGAAATACCCGTACCCAATGCTACAGATGCCAAAACTTCGGGCATGGCAGCACAAACTGCCACATGAACCCATGCTGTATCAAATGCCTGGAAAACCATCTCTCAAAGGACTGCCCACGAAAATCCAAGGACGACAACGTGAAGTGTTGCAACTGCGGACTCGCCCACCCAGCCAACTACGCGGGATGCCCAAGTTACCTGTCATATGCCGAGAGGGTAAGTAGAAACACCCAGCGAGCGTTTAACCCAATTTCAAACCCTATTCAACCTGTAGCGTCATATAACGCGCAAAATTTCCCATCCTTACCGACCCAAACACGACCACAACCGACCTTTCCACAACAAACATACTTACAAGCTGCAACACCTCGACAACAACAACAAAATTACGTACAAAACTTACAAACACCGACTCCCACACAAGATAACTTGTTGATCTTTTGTTGATCTTCAATCAACTATCAACATCACGCAAATGATCAATATCATTCGCGAAATAAAAACTAGACTCACCGGGGTTACAGACATGTTTACCAAAATTCAAATACTTGCAGAAATAGCAACAAAATACGATGACTAGACAACAAAAAACTAACTTAAAACTCATATCATGGAACGCCGACGGACTCATGACCAAAATAAACGAACTACAATTACTGACCGACAAAATTCAACCTGACCTAATACTAGTACAAGAAACAAGACTTAACAAACGGACCCCCCCCAAACTACCAAATTACCAAATACTAAACAAACCAAAGACGACTAACAGCGGACTAATTACCTACATAAAAGACATCTTCGACTACACCAGCTTTGACCTGACAACCGACCGGGGAGAGATACAAGCCATTCAAATCAACGATATAACAATCGCAAACTACTACCTTTCCCCATCCAAAAAACATGACTTCACCAAACTTGACGAAATACTAAACAATTCAAACAAAGTAATTATAACCGCAGACTTTAACTATGCCCACACGAATTGGAACAATACTACAACAACTACAAACGGCAACGAATTACACGACTACTTACTAACCAGCAACGCTATCCTCTCCTACCCCACCAATAGCCACACCCACTATCCCTACGCTCAAAACCAACGACCAACGACAATCGACCTTACAATAACAAAAAACTTAAACGTACAAACTATAACTGCACTGAACAAATTAAGCTCCGACCACCTACCTATACTTACAGAAATTACAACACAAAACATACCTACCATACCCCCCAGGATAATCAAAACAACCGACTGGAAAAAACTAGCACAACTCCTAAAAGAAATCCCACTAAACCCAAACATACAAACCACCACCGACATCGATGAAGCTATAAACCAACTTACCACCGACGTAACAAAACTATATAATGACTGTACCACTCACAAAAAACCTCCCAAACAAAAATTAAAATTACCACCAGACCTATTAACCAAAATAAAAAACAAAAACAAACTCCGTAAAATCAACCAGACTCACCACTACCCCCACCTAAAACGACAAATAAACAAATTAACCCAAGACATAAACACGGAAATCATCAAAATCAAACTTCAAAATTGGAAAAAGACACTAACGGACATTAAACCACAAAATCTCAATAATTATGGAACATCACAAAAGCCCTTAAAAGAAAAAACGACAAAATTGACCGACAATTCCCAACATTACAAACCCCCAACGGACCAAAAACAAGTAACTTGGACAAGGCAAATGCAATAGCAAACACTTACTTACAAAACCACCTTTTAACAAGTGACCAAAACGACCCAATGACCAACTTTAGAGTACAAGTAACAACTGACCTCTTCAAAAACAACAATTACAACACTCCATTAGATGACCTAACCACCCCTCAGGAAGTTAAACTCATAATTAAAAAACTAAAAAACAACTCAGCCGGTAACGACAACATCAGAGCCTCACTCATTAAAAGTTTCCCAAAAAAGTTGGTCCTGCAACTTTATTACATATTCAACGATTGCTTAAAATTACAATACTTTCCGACTGACTGGAAAACTGCCACCGTTATTCCCATCCCCAAACCGGACAAACCTAAAAATTTACCATCAAGTTATAGACCAATAAGCCTCCTACCAGTCCTATCCAAAATATTGGAAAGGCTAATACAAACCAGACTCAAAAACTACGACGACTTACATAACAAGATATTACCCGAACAATACGGCTTTCGCAAAAATCACTCGACGGTAGGTACTACAACTCGCAACACTAACGGACAAAATTTCGAAACAATATAACCAAAACAAGACAACAGCCATTATTACACTTGACATTGCGAAAGCCTTTGACACCATATGGCACGACGGACTCATCTTTAAACTCATTGACGCAAACTACCCCCCCCACCTGATCAAAATTATATATAGCTTCATCAAAGACAGACATTACCGCGTTAAAATCAACAACACCCTTTCCTCCCTCCATCCCATTCCTGCCGGAGTCCCTCAGGGCTCCATCCTAGCACCATTACTGTTCACATACTACATAAACGACCTACCAAAACACCCCGACACGACGATTTCATTATACGCAGACGATACAGCCCTAATTTCCCACTCCTATAAAAAAAACAAAGCAATCACCTACTTACAAAGACATATAAACCTTTTAGAACCATATTACCATAAATGGAAAATCAAAATTAACGAGACAAAGACTACCTTCACCCTCTTCACATACAGAACAAAAGACAAACTGACAACCAAACCAAAAATTAACAACATCGAACTCATACAAACTGATACCATAAAATACCTCGGAGTAACACTAGACACAAAATTAAACTACAGACAACACATACAAATGACTACAACAAATGCCCAACGAGCACTTTACGCACTATTCCCCCTACTAACCTACCGCAACAACTTAGACCCAAAAATGAGAAAACAACTATACAAGACAATGATAAGACCCATACTTACATACGCTTGCCCCACCATATGGTGCAATTCCGCCCCGACTTACTTAAAAACCCTACAAATCGTGTAGAACAAGTGTCTCCGTGTTATTACCGGCATGCCGAGAACCACGGAGATCTTTCCTCTGCACGAGATGGTGGACATACCGACACTGACAAGCTACATATACAATGCATCTTACAACTTCTTTACTAGGACAATAAAACAAACCTCAAAAACAGCACACATTGCCCGACTGACTTACAAAAACATGCCCTTCAGGCGGACACACAAGCAACTGCAAGACATCCTACTGTAACAAACCAAAAGACAAAACTACCATACCCTGTAAATAATTGTAAATAGAAGAAAAACTCACGATAAACCATGCTCGCTGGGTTTTTTCTACTCGCTTTTCCCGGCAATACAACATATGTAATATAAACTAAAACCATAGAATCAATCATAAACTGTTTGCTAAATCTAGAATAGGCACAAACATTATCATACCTGTACAAATAATTTAATTTAAATTGTAATAATCATTAGACAATAAAGAGTTTAAACTTTAAACTTTAAAACCTAAATTAATAAAATAATTTTTTAATAAAAATAAAAATTTTGTAAATTTAATTTATTGTTTTGTAGCTGCCTTGGTTATTATTTTCTGATTTTCTGTGAAATGGATTAGTTATTCAAAACTTTTTACTAGACAAAAGTTGTAGCCCGTTAAATTTCCTATCCGGAATGGAGAGTCAAAAAAAAGAGTTCGAAACTTTCAACATTTTTGTACCTACTTTAATTCATAACTCGAAAGCCGTTGATTTTAGACAATGAGAGGTTGAAATCTAGTTTGTACATTATTTCACGATCTTTAAAAAAGCACTCAACCATTTGTACTGAAAAATTAATATTTTCCGAGCTATGACCATGTCAAGGTAGAAATTAAATAAAAAAATTTTTAAACAGGCCTAACCTTGACGGTATGAATTTAAAAAACAATTTCTGTTAAATATTTTTATTACAAAAGTGTCCTCTATCACCACTGAAATTATGTAAAATGTATCCGGAGACACCCTGTATATAGAAACCTATATGTTGCCGTACACATTTCTTAAAAGTTTTCCTACATTTCCAGTTAGTTGAAGTGAGAAATTTTACAAACAACATAGAAGTTCATATACACTTACGTATTCCTTTGGTTTAACTGCGTCTGCAGAAATCGATATTTTTCTATAGTTTATTTATTATTTTAGCAAAATAAGGATTCTATATGCGAATTAAATGTGTCGGCACTGTTATCGAATGAAGATGCGGTAATTTTACCAGCAAACGAAGAATGTTCTGTGAATGAAAGCAGTTCTGTGGGAAGCAGGAACTTTCAACAAACGACGGACGACATCTTAACATCAATTTTAGTTCAAAATCTTCCTGACAGATTATCAAATTTTAATTCAACTTCAGTTGAATGTTTTTTACAGTGTACGGAAGGAAAATTAGTTGACCTATTTTATAAAAAGCATTCGCATTTACACAGATACACATCGAAATAATCTTGCGCGAGTGATAATTTATAAAGAATTTGAGTTGCAAAGATACCCAAATAAATTTAAAATCACCACAGCTAGATTTAAGCAGTTTTTAAATGAAATAATAGCTTCCTTTCCTACAGAAAAGGAAATAATTCCTATTTATTACGTGCCCCATGATCCAATTACCAAAAGACATGCGACTGGCAAATTGTGGGACTTGTATAACCATTTAAAATCAAAATTAATAAAGTATCAAAAGGACGAGTTACCGGAACCGTCTTCAACTCAAGAAATAGATAACAATATACTGGATAGTGTAGAATATTTAAAAAAAATTTATCTCCTTGGGAAAAAGTGCGTGAACTTTGGCAATATACACAAGAATACAGATGTTCACTTTTAAATAAAACCAATTCTGTTCATGGATATTACGAATCATTTCCAATTTTAAAAACAGACAAAGGATCCATTCTACTTATACAAGATTTTGATAATACGTATGCAGGCAAAGCAAATAAACTTTATAGTATCTGGCCTAGTATTGAAAAAAAATAGTTAAATATGCACAGTCTAAAACTAAAAAGGAAATAAAAGATATTTTAAAAAGCAATTGTCAATTTAAAGGGTTCTTGATCCTAACGCATTTACTAGGAAATTCTGCTTATGCAAAACCCAGATACCAAGGTAATGAAGAACTGAACGATAATATTCAAAAGAGAAAAGCTGCCAAGCGTATAAAGGTGTCTCATTTAGAAGTGCTTAGGTCATTTATATTGCTGGAACAGGTAATATCTTAAACTTTTATTTAAATCTTAAATTTTATCTTCAAGTTTTTTTCAGGACGGAAATCTTGTAACGGAACTAGTAAGTAAATTAAAAGAAGAAAGCAGGAAAAACTCGACAACTCTGCAACCAGGAGTTATTGTTGTCGGAAAAACTTATGGTAATATATCCAGATTTTAATTTATGCAGGTTCATTTTGTTAGTTTAATTCTAGATGAAATTGACGCTGCTTATGTATATTTAGACAAAACTATATACAAATTTGACACAGTCTTGGCTGCTGTGGAGGCTTGCTTTAAAATTACTCACGCATTAAACTGCACTTATCAAGAAGAGTCAAAGCCAGTTTGGACATTTTTACAAAAATACGTTTTTGAAATATCAACTACATATAATTATAATTATGCCAGCATTTTAACTTTGTGGAAAGATTTATCCCAAGTTTCTGATTCCGAATAAGGGCTGTTGTAAGCTAATATTTTTTTATATATTTATTAATATTATTTTAACTATATTATTTTTGTATGTTTTAAATTAATTTTATCTTATAATAATGAATTGCTTTGTATGTAAAATTGAAATTCCAACGTTTAGATATTACATTAAACATTTAAGTCTATTTCATAAGTTAGAACATAAGAATTTAAAATGTTATGATTGCGATACGATTACATTTTTTGGAAGTATGAATAGTTTTCGAAGGCATATTAATCAACATTTTCAATGTAAACAAGAAACAGATAACGTAAACGTTTTAAAAGTTATGGAATTCAGTGAAAGACAGTCTGATGAACATAATGTTTCAGCTGGAAACAGCAATATTTCTCATAACAATACCATAACTCAATTAAAAAGTCATATTAATGACGAGGTTTCCACTTTGATTAGTACAATATATAGCAATCACAATATTTGTAGAAACTCTGTTCAGTCAATTATCGAAATTTTTAATTCGTTTTTAAATGGCAAGGTTTTTTCTGTGGCTGAAAGATTAATAGTAGACAAAATTTTAGAAAACAATGAAACAAATAGAACAATATTACCTTTAATCAGTAATACATTTAAAGAAATACGAAATAGTTTAGACGGTGCTAAAACTGAACATCGGCGGTTAACATTATTGCAAGAATCTGTTCACTACTTTAGACCGAAGTCTATTGTAATTGGTGAACGTATAGAAGTTATTCGAACTAATAACAAAGTATTCCAGAAGAGTATAGATAGACATTACATTATCTTTTGTTTCAATAAAAAGTATTTTACAGTCTATTTTTCAAGTTAACGGTTTTTTAGAAAATTGTTTTGCATATATACATTTAAGTACAGATGAAAGGTTTTCAAGTGTTATGCAAACGCAGTTTTGGAAGGAGAAATGTTCCTTCATAAAAAATAAATGTTTACCATCACTTCCATTTTCCAAGGCAACAACCCGATGATTGCCACTGGCGATCTAAACGCCAAGCACTCAAACTGGCACTCCAGGAGAACAAATACTGCTGGTCGCTTACTCCAATCAACAGCCAACCAAGAAGACATACAAATCGATGCTCCAACCGAGCCCACACATGAAGATACAAACAACCCGCTATCCGACGACGTCCTGGACATCATCCTACTTAAAAACATCACCCTGGATCACTTCCTAGCAGTAGGGAGCCCGATGACTTCAGACCACCTACCGGTCCTCTTCAATCTTGGTCGCCCAACGCAACAACACGACATACCGAAGCACAAAATCGATTGGCCAATTTTCCAAGACCACCTCAGGGAAAACATAGGCAAAATACCAATCATCAAAAACAAAGACGAACTAGAGAAGTACATCTACACGTTCCAAGCCAAAACTAACGAAGCAATTGTAGCAGCCCAAATCCGCCTCCCACCAATCGACCCAAGCCGTTTTCTTCTGCCTCCCGAGGCCAGAAGAAAAATCAAAGAAGCCAGAAAAGCCAAGGAACGAGCCAGAACGACATGGCACCCAGACGACCGAACCCGAGCAAACCAACTCCAACGAGAAGTGAAGAAAATTATGCTCCAAATCTCAGCCGAATCCAAGCAAAGAAAGTGGAAAGCCTCGCTACAACAGACAACTCAGTATGGAAGATGGGAAAAGCTCTCACCAATACCGACAAGACCCCCATGCCCATCATCCATGGCATCAACGGGACAGCGCATACCGACGAAGAAAAAGCCGAAGCCTTCGCCGACACGCTAGAAGGCCAATTCAGCCCAAACGATACCGACAACGACCCCTTCCATGTCGTACAAGTAAATACCACGGTAGAAAACTTCCTGAGAACACCAACTCAAGATAGGATCACCCCTACCACACCGGAAGAAATCGCCAAAACGATCAAATGCGTCCACAAAAAGAAGGCTCCAGGACCTGAAGGCATTTCAAACGCGGCCATCAAATCTCTTCCCAAAAAGGATATAGCCGCACTAGTCTGTATCTTCAATGCTTGCTTCACACTTCAACACTTCCCCAGCCAATGGAAAGAAGCTGACGTCATAGTTCTGCACAAAGCTGGGAAATCCAAAACTTTTCCACAAAACTATCGACCAATCAGCCTACTTCCAGGACTGGGAAAAATCATGGAGAGAATCATCCTCATTCGTCTCCAAGCGACATTAGAAGAAAAGCAAATTATCCAAGACGAACAATTTGGCTTCAGACCCGGCCACTCCACCACCCACCAGGTGCTCAGATTGGTAGAACAAATCACGCTCTCATTTAACAAAAAAGAAGCAACGGCCGCAGTCTTCCTCGATGTATCCAAGGCCTTCGACAAAGTGTCGCACAATGGGCTCATTTACAAGATGATACAAGCAGACATTCCAACAGCCTTGATCTTACTACTCGCCTCCTACCTCAACGGAAGAAAATTCCAAGTCAAACTCAATGGCACAAGATCATCCAAAAGAAACATAGAAGCAGGCGTCCCGCAAGGTTCTCCACTGGCGCCCACACTCTTCTGCCTATATCTATTCGACCTGCCGAGAACTCCAACAACCACACTAAGCCTCTACGCTGACGATACAAATATCACAGCCAGTTCACTAAATCCAAAGCTGGCAGCAAAGAGGATACAAATTGCACTTAACAACCTCCAGAAATTGTACCAAGAATGGCAGATTGAAATAAACGCCGAAAAAAGCATCGCCATCATGTTTACCAGTAAACTACCACAACCAGAAGATCTTCAAATAAACGGCCAACCGATTCCATGGAAATCTACGGTAAAGTACCTGGGTGTCACCTTGGACCGCCGCCTCACATGGGTGAAACAAATAAATTCAGTAAACGCCAAAGCAAGGAAGCAGATGAAAGCGTTGCAACCAATCATAGGCAGACGCAGCCAAATGAACCAAAATCTCAAGTTAATAATCTACAAGACTACAATACGTCCAGTATTAACCTACGCCGCTCCAGCCTGGGCCTTAGCCTCAAACCACCAAATGAAGCGCCTCCAAGTAATACAAAACATCGCCCTACGCAACGCCAGGAACGCCTTCTACATGGAGCCCAACAGCTATCTGCACAAAGAATTCAAGATTGAATATATAATCGAACACATCAGAAAAATCACAGAAAAATTCTACGGCAGATGCGCCGACATCGGAAACCCGCTCATAACAAGACTTGGCAAATACAGCATCGATGACTTCCCACGTCATCCCCGGCCAAAAAGGATCCTATCCCAGTAGCTGCTCCATCACAAGACTACAAAACCAACCAGTCAACGCCGGTTAAAAATTTTCTCCTCAACACCCCAACCATTCCAAATCCCACATCCCCCCTCCTAAAATCCAAGTGCGACTGGCTCAACGCCAACCGAGTTAGTAATCTCCAAAATTACTCTACGTCAAAAAACCAAAACGAGATGAAGGAGATAAGGCAGCTCCGCTGCCAACATACTCCGAAATTCAATCCAGAACTGAACTGAACTGAACACAAAACCCGACGACTTCACACCGCAGTCAGTCGCCGTCGAGACCTCAACCAGTGTGCATCGTTTTTTCGTGAGCTCCTAAATTCTTTTGAAGCATTAGCCACCCACAAGATATTAAAATTCCTGCTGTTCTTGAAACACTTTTAAATCACTGCCTCGCTATAAGCGCACCATTGCCTCCAGATATTCCTGATAATCCTGCCATATCAAACGAAACTAATCCAAAATTTGTCGCCAGATTGGCAAACTTAAATAATCAAGAAATTTCCCATCCGGGGAAAAAACGAAAGAATACCACCGCAATTGATAGCGAAATACAAAGCCAAAATCAAGTTATCTATGACAATATAAAAACAAGTACAATGAACTCTAAAAATCAACACACACACACCACACAGTTCCCGTTCAGCTGCCATCGAAGATAGACGTGTCCACCAGTTCTTTTTAGAATAGGTTCTACACGCTTCTACTCTTGATTTTAGCAACGATTTCACGGCTTGGCCGCCCACCGGCACCATTTCAGATTTTCGAACTCCACGTACAAAACTGCAAAAATTGCCAATCGATGTGGCAACACAATTCACAAATAGTAAATTCCAAACGCGCCTACGAGCGCGCAGTGTTAGCCCAGTAGAAATTAAACACAAGTTGTTTAAACCAAACCCTCCCAACCTAGTAATGCCCCATAATAGTGAAAAAGACACTCCTACAATAAATAATACCCTTCATTCACCAATAAACCTAGTTAATTCAAGTGCCACGAATATGGAAATCTCAAGCCAATACGCCATACCCACCCACAACAGTTTTGGCATCCTGCTGGATGCCCCGGCCCACCCGGACACCAGACTCACGAATACTAACAACATATAGACGCAAGTCACAAGAACGCCCATCCACAAGACCTATACCAAGGAGCCTAAAGAAAAAACCATCAAACCGCCCCCCATTATTCTGCACACACCAATCGGCGAAATTCATCAATTCATGCAAAGTATTGCTCCAAGTATACGTGGCAAATTAATGGTTCAATATGTCCGAGGCCAAACGTGGCTACATACCCAAACCAACGACGACCACCGTGCGGTCAAAGCAGCAATATTTGCCGACCCCAAAGTACAGGGCTATAGCTACCAATTAAAAGATGAAAAACTCATCAAGTACGTCATGAAGGGGTCTCCCTATGCTACCGAGGATGAAGTCAAGTTGCAGTTCACCACAGAACACGCCATCACTCCGGTCAAGGTGACCAAACTCAAAAACAAGTTTGGTGATCTAACAGACTCATTCCTCATCGCTTTCGCACCTAACACACCAATAAATAATATCAAGAAAATTAGAAACCTAGGCCAAATCATGATTCATTTCGAAGACTACTCGCGACGAAACACTAGGGTGCAGTGCTACCGCTGCCAAGGTTTCGGTCATGGAAGCACGCATTGCCACATGCGGCCAAGATGCATAAAATGCCTGGACCAACATATCACCACTGAATGCCCGAGGAAAACCCAAGACGAAGACGTGAAGTGCTGCAACTGCGGAGAGAACCACCCAGCCAACTACGGCCAATGTCCGGCCTACCTACAATATGCAGAACGGGTGAGTAGAGCGCAGCGTCATGTGTCGCCTAAAACGCCACCTCAAACCTCAAACTTAACCAAATACAATTATATCAAAAATTCAGCAACAGTTAACCATCATAATTTCACAACCGATCAAGTAAGCTTTCCGCAACTACCAACCCCCCCGCAACAAATGCGAAATTTCACAAATACCAGTCAAAATCAAGATTTAACACAAAACTTAACGTCAATTAACAATTCTGAAATTTCTAATAATTCAAACGACCTAACTACCCTTTTTCGAGAATTAAAAGACCTTCAGTCCACCATCGATATAGCACAAATGATTCAAATAATTAGAGAAATTAAAACTAAATTAACGGGTGTAACAGACACATTCACAAAAATTCAAATCTTAGAGGAAATATCGAACAAATTTGATGTATAGTACAACAAAAAACTCAATAACAATCATCTCTTGGAACGCCAACGGACTGCGGACAAAGACTAACGAACTACAAAACTTAATACAAAAAACCTCCCCCGATATCGTTTTCATACAAGAGACTAGACTAAATAAACTAAGACCAACAAAAATTCTAAATTATACAACCATCAACAAACCACGGACTTCACACGGCGGACTTTTAACATACCACAAAAAATCAATAGACCTCTCACCAATTGATATCCAAATTACGACAGGCGAAATGCAAATTTTGCAAACCGGGGACATTACATTCGTCAACTATTACCTACCCCCACATGCAACGCACGACAAGAACAAACTCGACGAGATTCTACAGTTATCAGACAAAACAATAATTGCAGGTGACCTAAATTCGAGACACCCCACCTGGGATAGCGGAATTACCAACACCTCAGGCACAGACTTATACAATTACGCTATGACAACAAACTTGCAAATTTCGCATCCAACAAACGGCCCCTCCCACTTTCCTTACAACGCCGTCCACAATCCTTCTACGATCGACCTAGTACTAACCAAAAACCTACGTGTACTGACAACCGCGACCACCGACTACCTAAATTCAGACCACCTACCGGTTATTTGTAAACTGACCTCACTCAAAATTCCAATAAACCCCCCCAGACCAATTAAAACAATAAACTGGAAAAACCTAACAACACAACTAACCGACTATCAATTAAACACCAATATCAATACAAACGATGAAATCGACGCAGCAATTTTCGAACTGACCACAAAAATAAACAAAATTCTAACAGACAATACCACTGAACGACCGCCACCCAAACGCCGACTCGAACTACCACACGAACTCCTTCTGAAAATCAAAAACAAAAACACACTTCGAAAAATTTATCAACAACACCACTATCCTCATTTACCCCCTCCATGTGTTTGTAACCTTGACGTGGTGAGGGGGCTAGCGCGTTTCCAGTGAAACCGGAGGCAGTACTCCAGGGCGGGCGGTGAGGTTAAACCCCTCATCGGCCGGCGGGGGGTGGTCGCGACCGGCCGGGACTTAAAAACTCTTTGTGCCCGGCTCTTGCCATCCTCTTAATGGTTAAGATGGTTGTGGTGGAGGAAACCAGACTAATTGGCAAACACAAAGAACAAATCGTAAACCGCTTGTGAGCTGCAAAGACTCTTCCGCAGACTATGATTCTGTGGGGATAGTAGTGACAAGGGGCACGAGGGGCTTGGCTTAACCGCCTGGACCACGTGGACAGACACCACTATAAAAATCTCCCAATTCCTACGGTACTGCGACGCCAAAGGGATTCAAGGCTGAGAGGTAGCTCAGTCATTAGTCGCAGAAACCTCGAGGCTTACACAACCGGCGAACCTCGTTGTATTTAGCCTTCTGTCGCATATGGGACGCTGTGCGATGGTGACCGTTTTTCCCCAGTACTCGTGGGACCAAATATGGATAACACTAATACAAAAAACACTACGGAAGGGGGTTCCGAAAGGAAGGACCCATCCGGACCCAAACTTTCAGGGGCTGCCAAGAGGAAATTGAAAAAACTCAAGGCAGCTTAACTCAAAACGGAGGCAGGGACCCAAGGGAAACCTGCCCCAGTAAAAGATGGTGGTGAGACCTCGACCGGGGGGCAAAAGCGAAACCGGTCAGATGGGAGCACACCAGTTGGATTGGGCAGACAAAGGAAGAAGGGTAGGGGCATTGAACCTACCACTTCCTACAGATCTACCCTAACGGATATCCGAATGGCAATAGTGCCGGAAGGGTATCCGCAAAACACGTTCAGCGATGAGCAAAACGAACTCATCAGAGGGATGTTAATAAAATCGCTGAACGAAATGCAAATCGGAGAAACCGCACCAAGGTTCTCCGAAGTGAAACCAAAAGGGGGGCTGATGATTGCTTCCTGCTCAGATCAGGCCACTAAGGAATGGCTGATGCGGGTGGTGACCGTAAGCGAACCCTGGGAGGGGGCCAAACTTGGTGTCCTAGACGCCAAGGACATCCCAAAACCCATTAGGGCAATGGTATGGATACCGGGTCACATAGAGGAACCGGCGACAATTCTTAAAAAGCTGATGCTCCAGAACCCAGGACTCAATACAGAGAACTGGAGGGTCGTGGAGAAGAAGCCTGATAAGAAGGGCCAGCAAATTATTGCATTGGTCGATGTAAATTCCTGGACTAAAATCCAGGAATTGCAATACAAACCCTTCCTTAACCTGTCCAGGGTCTTATTTAAAGAACTTGGCAAGAAAAAGGAGGGGGAAAAGAAAAATGTGGTAACGGGCACGGAAGTGGGGAAACTTAGTTTACCTGCTACGTCCCTACCTCATTTGCCAAACCTTTCTGCACCCTCCACTATTGTAAGTGGGGGGATGCGACGAAGGTAAGGGGGGGGGGAGGGAATGGAGTGCGACTTGGTTCAAACCGAGTTGCACAGTGCCGTTCTGCTCCAACCCCCACCTGAAAAGGGTAGAGAAGGTGCGCCGGGAGAGCGTCCCACATAAACTGGGATCACCTTCCGGTGTGTACAAGTAAATGTACATCACTGTAGGGCGGCGTCGGCTGCCCTGCAGAGATATATATTGAAACAAAATATTGATGTAGCCCTGATACAGGAACCCTGGGTATACGGAAGACAAGTTAGGGGACTCAATATGACAGGAGAATGGCAACTAATATGCCCAGGAGATAATCAGGCAAGAGTCTGTATTAGCGCGAAAAAGAGGTTAAATCTTCTGCCGCTATGGGGACTATGTACTAGAGACCTACTGGCGGCAAAACTCAAATTTGCAATGGAAGGGAGTCTGAGGGACCTGGTCGTAGCATCAGCATACCTTCCATTTGATCAACCACAGCCACCTCCAACAAAGGAGGTTGAAAAATTGGTTGCGGACTGCGAAAGCAGGGGCTCCCAGTTGATTATCAGCTGTGACTCCAATGCACACCACATCGTATGGGGGAGCACGGATACAAACAGTAGAGGTGAGTTCCTTTTGGAATTTATTTTTAGCAATAAGTTAGAAATAATAAATAGGGGAAATGAACCTACCTTTATCATAGCGACAAGAAAGGAAGTACTTGACCTGACGATAGCTACACCTATCGCATGTCAATGGATAAGGGAGTGGCATGTCTCTACGGAGGAGTCACTCTCAGATCATAAATATATACGATTCAATATCGAAACACCACCTATGTAGGAGGCGATGTACAGAAACCCAAGAACCTGTGATTGGTCACTCTTTAGGGAGAGCCTGAAGCAGGGGTTGGGAGAATGTCCATCTAATCCATCCAACACAGTGGAGCTGGAAATGATGAACGACAAGGTCACGTCGGCCATAATGACAGCATATGAAATAAGCTGTCCGCTAAGGGAGAAGAGAGCAAAACGCGAGGCCACTTGGTGGAATCGAGAGCTCGAAACTCTCAGGGCGGACACACGTAGAGCATTTAACAGGGCAAAAAGAACTGGGGACTGGGAAGCATATAAGAGCACCCGTCTTAAATATACGTATTCTATACGGAAAGCCAAGGAGGACACCTGGAGGAGGTACTGTGCGGAGGTCGAAAGAACTCCGGAATGCGCCAGACTCCAGAGAGTACTCCAAAAAACAAACCACGGAAAGGTGGGCACGCTGATAGATTCACAGGGGAGGCACACATCCTCGGGGGAGGAGACTCTTGGGCTTTTGCTCAGGACACACTTCCCGGGATGCACACCAAAACCTGGTCCAGATCCCGCCACCCAAAGGTCCGCCAGTATACCAATGTATCGGGCTGGAAGGGAACACTGGAGGATGGCTGATAAAATCATTAGCAAAACGAAGCTTGCATGGGCGATAAGATCCTTCAAACCATACAAGTCTCCGGGGGTTGACGGCATCTTTCCTGCCCTGCTACAGGAGGGACTGGGGGAGCTGTCCGCCTCTCTGTGTGCCATACTCAGAGCTAACTTAGCTCTGAATTATGTACCTCAGGGCTGGCGGAAGGTCAGAGTGGTATTTATACCCAAACCAGGGCGTGTATCATATGCCCAGGCGAAGTCCTTCCGTCCAATCAGTCTGATGTCATTCTTGTTAAAGACATTAGAAAAATTGATTGACCGGCGTATTAGGGACTGTGTCTTGGTAAACTCGCCACTGCACAAATACCAGTATGCGTACCAATCAGGCAAATCGTGCGAGTTAAGTATACATGAGCTTACTCACAGGATTGAGAAGGCTCTTGAAGACCAAGAAATTGCTCTGGTAACCTTCCTAGACATACAGGGGGCGTTTGATAATACCTCCTTTGACTCTATAGAGGAAGCCGTTAGAAAACGGGGAATACACCCAACCATTGCAGGTTGGATCAGTGCCACCCTAAGAGGTAGAGAGATCAGTGCCAGTCTGGGACAGGCGACCGCGGAGGTCTCTGCCGCACGGGGATGTCCGCAGGGGGGGGGTTCTTTCACCCCTACTGTGGTGCCTGGTTGTGGATAGCCTTTTGTGGGAGCTGGAACAGATAGGAGTTCACGCGCAAGGATTTGCTGACGACATCACTATCTTAGTGATTGGTAAATTCGGGGAAACTGTATCATCCCTGATGCAAAGAGCCCTGAAAGCTGTCGAGAGATGGTGTACACGAGAGGGATTATCGGTAAACCCGGAAAAAACCTCAGTTGTCGCATTCAGGCGACGCAGGAAACTGCAAGACGTGAAAACGCTAAAAATGTGCGGGAAAGAACTACATGTGGTAAAAAAGGTCAAGTATCTGGGTCTAATTCTAGACAACAGATTGACCTTTACCTCTCATATACGCAATGTAACAATCAAGGCGACACGGACCCTGTAGATGCATGATTGGCAAAACATGGGGATTAAAACCCAAGATGCTACTGTGGCTATACACCAGAGTGGTGGTACCCATAGTGACGTACTCAGCCCTGATCTGGTGGCACGCAACCAAGAAAAGGGAGAGTATAACAAGACTTGGCAAGCTGCAGAGACTAGCATGCCTAGGAATCACGGGGGCAATAAGATCAACGCCCACCGCAGCCATGGAGGCTCTACTGGGGCTGCACCCACTACACAAAGTGGTGGAGGCAGAGGCCTTACTAGCGGCCTACAGGCTATCAATCAACGGATATGGTAGGAAACTGGCAGTCTGCAACAGCGTTTCGCTCATGTGGATTCCGGGGCACCAGGGCATCGAGGGGAACGAAGAGGCAGATCGCCTGGCCAGATTGGCTGCCAACACAACCATGATAGGTCCTGAGCCCACCTGCGGGATCGCATACACGACCGCGAGGGAGGGGATCAGGGACATGTTATGGAAACAACACCTTGCTTACTGGGAGGGTCTTCCTGGACTGAGGAAGTCGCGGATGTTCATTGGGGGCCCCTCTAGGGAATCCAAGGGAAAAAATATTATCCAACTGAGTAGAAAACAGTTGAGGAGGATAGTAGGACCTTTCACAGGACACTGCTGCCTTAAGAGAGACCTCAAAATGATGGGGCTGACTGAAGATCCTACTTGTAGGATGTGTGGTGAAGAGGATGAACCCCTCACCACATCTTATGTGAATGCCCAGCTTTAGCTGGAAGCAGGCTACGCCACCTTGGCTTTCCATATCCGAGAGCCGAGGAGATAGCTAAAGCACCCTACAACTGCTTACTCGACTTTGTCGAGGAGACGCAGTTGCTGGAGTAAAACGTGGAACGAGGGGCACAATAAGCTCAAGCTTCAGTGCAGTGGGTGTCAGAACCACAACCCGTTTTAATAATAATAATCCTCATTTAAAAATACAAATCAACAAACTCGCAAAAGACATCAACACCGAAATTAACAAAATCAAAAACACAAACTGGACAAATACATTAGAATCAATAAACACAAAAAACATTAACAAACTTTGGCGTATCAGCAAAGCTTTGAAAAACAAAGACAACACTTTTAACATCCCCACACTTATCACCGAGCAAGGACCAAAAGTTGCACACATCGACAAAGCTAACACCATCGCCGACACCTACCTCAAACACCACAACTTAACAACACAAAATACAGACAGGGAAACCGAAAACCAAAAACCACCACAGAAAACTTCAAACTAGCCTCCCATCCTAACCCACCTGAAGACCTCACCTCTCCTTCCGAAATTAAATTAATAATCCGAAAACTACAAACCAAAGCCGCCGGAAACGACGGCATTGGCGCAACCCTCATTAAAAAATTCCCGAAAAAACTCATCCTTCAAATCTATTACATAATGAACGCATGTCTAAAAAACCAATATTTCCTTGCTTCCTGGAAAAAAGCCATTGTAATCCCAACTCCCAAACCAGGAAAGCCTAAAAACCTACCTTCCAGCTACCGTCCCATCAGCCTCCTTCCTACCCTATCCAAAATCCTCGAAAAACTAATCCTAAATCGCCTCCAATTACACAACGACACGCATAACATCATCTCTGAACAATTTGTGTTCAGAGCAAAACACAGGGACATATTATGCACTAGGCTGACTAGGCTATAGCCTAGGGCGCCGTTTTCGGAAAAGGCGCCAGTGCCTCCAAAATTACAAGTTTTATTTTTATTAACACATTTACACATTTATGAAATTATTCAAAAAAATATTACATTACTTAGGTCGAACATCTGTAATGCAGTTGGTATAATAATTTTGGAAATTTTAAAGTATAGTCCCAAATAAAAGTGTTTCCGGTAATAAGGAAACACTATAAAAATGTCATCCCTATTTATTAAAGCGGCTTTTAAAATGCTAGGTACTACAAGTTATTAAGACAACAAATCTTACAAAATCTAACCCAATCCAGTTTGTAAGGGTGGGTTTAAATAAAAAATTGGTCATTTTTATTTTAAGAAGTTTATGCATTTTGTAATTTGTGCCTTGTGCGTAGTTTTTGTGCGTTCTTTTAATCTTAATCAGTTTTTCTGTTGTTGTTAAAATTGGGAACCAGTAAGTGTCCATATTTCCGTAAGCGGCAGTGTAAATAATTGCATTACAACAAATTTATTAACTTCTTCATAAGTGTGTGATAATGAGTGCGAGAGGGAAAAACTCAGTGGGTGGAATAGGAAGAAAGTTTCAAAAGATAGACAAGAAAAAGTTAAAGTTTTACTAGAGAAAGTGCCAAAATTAGACTTATTTTTTAAGCAACAAAATCAAATTGACGTCCCCGACAATGAAAAACAGGAATTCGAGCAACCATCAACAAGCGCAAAAGGAGTATTTGATGTAGCTAATACAAGTAGGTAGAGTGTAGAGTTGTAAAATTTCCACATATGAAAATTGAAATATCGCTTCTTATACTCCTTTTTCGTATACTTTAGGTAGTCAAGTGAAAACCACTAACCCAAAAATTAATTTTGAACATGATACTTCCGTTATCGATATAGAAAATGCCGCTGCTGCTAAATTTTCAGGCGCTACTACTGAAAACTTTGTATCTACTTATCAGTTAACAAATAATGAAATCAAAGATCCGGCTAAATTGAAAATTGAAAATTTTATCGTAGATTTACGACAAAATTTCGACAAATACGAGAAAATCGGTAGAACGTTAACCAATTGTGAGATTTATAAATTAGATAATAAAAGAATAAAAAAGAGAAAATTGATGTCGGGTGAAACTGACGCAGGTGATACTACTTTTAGTGGAAAAAGAGATATGGAAATAAATGTATACTATACAGTTATAGATAGTATTATAACTGAACTAAGGAGACGAAAAAGTGCGTATGCGGAAAATGAGGAATGCTTTGGATTTCTTTCAAAATTATTGACCACCAACGATCAAATAATTAATGAAAAATGTGTGCAACTTCAAAATATATACGCCAATGATATAGATTTTAACTTTGCAAGCGAATGCCTTCAATTTAAATATTTTATAAATGAACTGGATTTGCAAGAAAGCGAAGAAACAGACTCCAAAATGAAAACGTGGCTAAATATCATTCGAAGCAAAGATTTACTTTGCACTTTTCCGAATATGGATATTGTTTTAAGAATGTATTTATGTCTTCCTGTAACAAACTGTACAGAGAGAGATCTTTTTCAACTCTCAGACGTATTAAAACGTACTTGCGAAATTCTTTGACTGACGACAAAATTGCAGATCTTTCGATTTTATCTATAGAATCGGAAATAGTAAAAACACTGAACTTCGAAGAACTGATTAAAAATTTTGCTAGTTTAAAGTGTCGAAAGGTAAACATATAAATGCAATGATATGCAATGACTTTACATATAAATAAGATCATATAAGTATATAAGATACATATAAATAAATAAGATCGTTTAGTTCCATTTTTAATTTAAGATGTTATAACTTATAAGTTTATTTAGTATTTTCTTACCTACTATAATGTATCTTGGTTTTTAATAAAAAAAATTTGTAAGCACGTGTTTTATGTTTTAAATTATTAATAGGTAAATTAAATAGGCGTCAAAGTTGTATTAGCCTAGGGCGCCAAACAGACGTAATCCGGCCCTGGCAAAACACAGCCGGTGCTGCAGCTGGCCTTGCTCACAAACAAAATTTCCACAAATTTCAACTTACATAAATCAACAACCATCATTACACTCAACCTCGAGAAGGCGTTTGATACGATATGGCACGACGGACTAATATACAAACTAATTACAACGAACATTCCCCCTCACCTAATCAAAATCATTTACAGTTTCCTGACCGACAGATCATACCAAGTAAAAATACAAAATATCCCCTCAAACCCCCATCCCATCCCAGCCGGAGTCCCTCAAGGCTCCATCCTAGCCCCGAAACTTTTCCTACATTACATCAATGACTTACCGAAACACGAAAACACAGAAATCTCTCTCTATGCCGATGATACGGCCATTTCGGCAACCAGCTTCCTCAAAAACCAGTCAATAAAGTACCTACAAAAACATACGGACATCTTACAAAACTATTACAATAAATGGAAGCTCAAACTAAACGCAGACAAAACCACATTAACGACCTTCAGCCATAGACTCGACCCAATGACAAAAATTTTGAAAATTAACAATATACCCGTACAAAAGACTGACACAGTAAAATATCTAGGAGGGACCCTCGACCCCAAACTGACCTACCATAACCACCTCAAGACTACCGCTATAAAAGCAAACAAGGCTCTTCAAGCATTATACTCACTACTAACATACAAAAACCGACTCGACATGAAATTACGACTTCAACTATACAAAACTGTCATTCGACCAATAATAACCTACGCTGCCCCAATTTGGAGCAGCACAGCACCTTCCAACCTAAAACAAATACAACTCATTCAAAATAAAGCACTTAGAATCATTAAAGGACTTAGACGAAATACAGAAATTTACCTGTTACATGAACAAACCGAAACACCAACCCTGAAACGATACGTATATGACTCCGCCTACAATTTCTTCAACAAAACTAGTAGTTTTCTAGACAGAACCCTCATCAGTCAGTCAGTCAGTCGCCGTCGAGACCTCGACCAGTTGACACGTGCTTTTAAGTTTTTCAAGTGCGCTCCTAAATTATTTCAGAAGCATTAGCCACGAACCAGAAATCAAAATTCCTGACGTTCTTCAAACATTAATTAACAGCTGCCGCGCTATAAGCGCACCATTGCCAGAAGACCTACCTGCTATCCCCGATGATCCTACCGAATTTACCGAATCCAGTCCTAAATTTTTGGCCAGAGTGGCAAACTTAAACTTAAACAAGCAAGAATATTCCCATCCGGGGAAAAAGAAACGTAAGAACTGTTCCGAAATTGACAACGAAATTCAAGAACAAAATCAACCGCATGAAAAGGCAAGTATGAATCCTAACCAAGACCTGCCCAACGGTCATTTACCAATGGCCGTTGATTATTCCACGCCTCTCCCGATATACAATTCCTTTGGTATACTCATGAACGCACCGGAAGTTGTAGCAAGACCTAGCACCTCTCGTCCTACCATAAAACCACAAATGCATTCCGAATGGACCACCATTGGTAAAAATCAACCAAACAAAACGCAAGTACCCAAGCACTACAAGCCTCCGCCAATAATCATAACCAAACCAATTGGGCAATTTAAATGTTCATGGAGAAGATCACCCCGCATGCACGTGGACCAATCCAGGTCAAATACGTCCGCGGTCAAACGTGGGTGTATACAGAAAACGCAGCAGACCACAAGACAGTGAGACTAGCTATATTCGCCGATAAAAACCTCGAAGGGTACACCTATCAACTTAGGGAAGAAAAAACGTTCAAAATAGTCATGAAGGCCTCACCCTTCTTTGAACCGGACTACATAAAAACTCAGTTTGCGCTCGAAAACAAACTCACTCCAAAAAACATCACACAACTGAAGAACAAGTATGGAGACACCACCGGAGCGTTCCTCCTGGAATTCTCACCACCAACCACACTCCAGGACATCAAACATATCAAATCCATTGGGCCTCTAATTATTAGATTCGAGGAATACTCCAAGAGGAATACCCGTACACAGTGCTTCAAATGCCAAAACTTTGGCCACGGAAGCAGCAACTGCAACATGGCTCCCCGCTGCGTCAAATGCACCGAAAAGCATGCCACAAGTGAATGTCCACGCAAGACCGCCGACGACACCGTTCGATGCTGCAACTGCGGAGAAGCCCACCCTGCAAACTACGCTGGATGTGCCGCCTCCATTTCGTATGCCGAAAGGGTAAGTAGACAAACCCAGCGAGCATATCTAACAAATTCAACCTCAAACTATACAAGTTCAGCAAACTCACACCCTACTACTTCTCCATCTAATGTCAGACAGCAAACCACAAACCAAACCTTCGCAATTCAACCACATAACTACCCCCCACTACCACGACCGACCAAACAATTCCAAAACTTCACCCCGAACACACCGCAACAACAACAAATTAACTATCGACAAAACCTGACCGACACAACCCAAGGAAACCCCGGTGACCTAAAAACACTATTTAGTGAATTAAAAGATCTCCAAAACACTATTAATATTACGCAAATGATACAGTGCGTTAGAGAAATAAAATCAAGACTCACCGGGGTAACCGATACCATGGAAAAAATTCAAATTTTAGCAGACATAGCACTGAAATACGATGACTAGACACACCAACAAAAACCTAAAAATCATTTCATGGAATTCAAACGGACTGACACCCAGAATAAACGAACTACAGGTACTAACGGACAAACTACAACCTGACATCTTACTCATACAAGAAACAAGACTCAGCAAACGACAACCCCCCAAACTCCCAAACTACGTACTTACCAACAAACCCAGAACCAGAGCGGGTGGACTTATTACCTACATAAAAGACAAATATGACTTCACCTCCACCGACATTGAAAACGACAACGCAGAACTACAACTTTTCCAAATTAACGACCTTACTATTTGCAACTATTACTTATCCCCTAACAAAAAACACGACTTTAACAAAATAGACCAAATATTACAAAACACCAACCAAGTAATAATAGCAGGAGACTTCAATTCCATACATCCTGCCTGGAACAACACCACAACAAATCAAAACGGAAGCGACCTCTACAACTACCTACTCACTACTGACGCCATCCTATCCCATCCCACAAACGGACATACCCACCACTCCTACACCCCAAACCAAAGACCCTCCACCATCGACCTGACACTCACAAAAAACCTAAACGTACAAAACATCACAACACTAAACAAACTCAGCTCCGACCACTACCCCATACTAATAGAACTTACCTCCCTAAAAATACAAACCCTACCCACAAGACAAATCAATACGACAGATTGGAAGAAACTTGGCCATCTACTTAAACAAATCCCACTAAACCCCCACATACTTACCACCTCTGACATAGATCAAGCCATCGACAAATTAACTTCGGATGTGACCAAAGCACTCGAAGACAGCACCACCACAAAACCACCACCCAGACGCAAACTTATACTACCACCAGAACTACTTACCAAAATCAAAAACAAAAACAAACTCCGAAAAATCTACCAAACACACTACTACCCAGAACTCAAACGACAAATTAACAAACTTACAAAAGACGTCAACGAAGCCATCGCCAAAATTCGACACGACCACTGGACCAAAACTCTCTCGGACATAAAATCACAAGACCTCTCGACACTATGGAAAATAACCAAAGCTATGAAAAATAAAACAAACACAAACCGACAATTTCCCACCTTACAAACCCCCAACGGACAAAAAACGAGCAACCTTGACAAAGCAAATGCAATTGCCGACACTTACCTGCAAAATCACCTCTCCACCAGCCAACAGAACGACCCCATGACCAACTTCAGAGTGAAACTTACTACTGACATCTTCAAAAACACCAACTACCCCACCCCACAGACGATCTAACCAATCCCCAGGAAATCAAACGCATCATCAAAAAACTGAAAAACAAATCTGCCGGGAACGACAACATCAGAGCTTCACTCGTCAAAATTTTTCCTAAAAAGTTGATCCTGCAACTACACTACATATTTAATGCTTGCCTAAGACTACAATACTTCCCCAAGACCTGGAAAACTGCAACCATCATACCCTTTCCAAAACCAAACAAGCCAAAAAACTTACCGACAAGCTACCGACCGATAAGCCTTCTGCCAACAATATCCAAAATATTAGAAAAAATTATACTTACCAGATTACAAAACCACGACGAAGAACACCAAACAATCCTACCAGAACAATACGGCTTTCAAAAAAACCACTCAACAATACTACAACTTGCCACCCTGACCGACAAAATCACCACCAAATACAATCAAAACAAGACAACGGCAATAGTTACCCTCGACATAGCAAAAGCATTCGACACTATTTGGCACGACGGACTCATATTTAAACTAATAGACGCAAACTACCCACCCCACTTAATAAAAATCATTTACAGTTACATCACCGACCGACTCTTCCTAGTAAAAATTAACAACTCCCTTTCACACCCACATCCCATCCCAGCCGGAGTCCCACAAGGCTCCATCCTAGCCCCCCTCCTTTTCACCTACTACATAAACGACCTGCCGAAACATCCCGACACTACAATCTCTCTATACGCTGACGACACTGCTATCATATCCCATTCCTTCAGAAAAGACAAAGCAATACAATACGTACAACGACACATTGACATTTTAGAACCTTACTACTACCGCTGGAAGCTCAAACTTAACGAGACAAAAACAACATTTACCATCTTCACGCACAAGACCAAATACAAACTAACGACAAAACCAAAAATAAACAATACAGAACTAACGCAAACTGACACAACAAAATACCTGGGAGTAATACTCGACTCAAGACTGACCTACAGACAACATATACAAACCACTGCCACCAAAGGAACCAAATTACTACACGCCCTGTACCCACTAATAAATTACAAAAACACCCTAGACCCAAAACTTAGAAAACTCCTTTACACAGCTATAATCAGATCGACATTGACTTACGCTTGCCCCATCTGGAGCAGCGCAGCACCGACTCATTTAAAGACACTCCAAATCGTGCAGAACAAGTGTCTCCGAGTCATAACCGGTTCTCCGAGAGACACGGAGATATTTCGCCTGCACGAGGCGGCAGACATCAATACCCTGACCAACTACATCTACAACCAAGCATACAACTTTTTCACTCGGACCACACGTAAAAACGACAAGACTAAACATATTACCAGACTTACCAATAACAACATGCCCTTCAGGCGGACACACAAACTCTTACACGACATTCTCCTCTAAACTTCATTTCATCTTTCCTCTTCTTGTTGACTAATTTTAGTGTTATTTAGTTATAAGTTTTAATCATACAAGACCAACCATGCTCGCTGGGTTTTTCTACTCATTTTCCCGGCAAACCATATACCTTATCCTAAACTAACCTGTACTCATAGCAAACAATGTAACTAGATAAATCTTTGATAGGCACTAGTAAAAATGTTTAATACAATGTAAATACACAAGTTAATAAAGAGTTTAAAAGTAAAAGTAAGTACAGAACCCTCACCCAAAAATGAGAAAACAACTATACAAGACAATGATAAGACCCATACTCACATACGCTTGCCCCATATGGTGCAATGCCGCCCCGACTTACTTAAAAACCCTACAAACCGTGCAGAACAAGTGTCTCCGTGTTATTACCGGCATGCCGAGAACCACGGAGATCTTTCCTCTGCACGAGATGGTGGACATACCGACACTGACAAGCTACATATACAATACATCTTACAACTTCTTTACTAGGACAATAAATCAAAACTCAAAAACAGCACACATTGCCCGACTGACTTACAAAAACATGCCCTTTAGGCGGACACACAAGCAACTACAAGACATCTTACTATAACAAACAAAAAACAAAACTACCATACCCTGTAAATAAAATGTAAATAGTTGTAAATAGTAATAAAACTCACGATAAACCACGCTCGCTGGGTTTTTACTACTCGGTTTACCCGGCAAAACCACAAACCATAAATATAATCTATAACCAATGTTCAATCAATAACTGTTTGATAAATCTAGGATAGGAACAAACAAAATATACCTGTACATATAATTTATACTAAATTGTAACAATCATAAGACAATAAATGAGTTTAAACAACAGACAGAACCCGACAACATCACAGTCCCCTTCCAGTTTTCGTTGAGTGAAGTTGTGTTTCGTGGGCTCCTAAATTCATTTGAAGACATTAGCTACGCCTCTTTGCAAAATTTAAGAGGGAGTTGGACCAATCAGCGATCATCAACTGTGTTAGCCAATAACAGCCACCATTACGTTGTCCAATAGCCGGACGCCACTTGCATTGACCAATAGAAACAAGAATTTTTGTAATTAATCAAGATTAGCTCGTACGAGCACGACAATGCATTCAAACAAGTCGATCCAACATTTTTGGCCAGACTAAATAAAATTACAAATCAAAGTGAACCTACAGCAAACAAAAAACGCAAGAAAGAAGAATCCTCAAATTCCGCTACCGAAAAACCAAATCCTGAAATCCCAATGTGAATTTCAGAGCCAATAATAATCTACCCGTCTCCACCGCCGCCACCAATGGAAGTCGTCAATTGAAACCTCGAAAATCAAGTAACCGTACCTGTCTACAATAGTTTCGGCGTGCTCATGAACGCACCCGACTACGTACAAAGACAGCGACCTTCCACAAGCACGCCATCCGACGGATGGACCACGATCGGTCGAACAAATATTCCCAAGAACCACAACCAACAACCCATACGAAGCCAAAAACCTCCACCAATAATAATCACAAAACCTATTGGACGAATCCAAGTTTTTCTCGACAAAATAACTCCATCGGCACGCGGCCCGATACAAATCAAGCATGTGAGAGGCCAAACTTGGGTCTACACCGAAAACTCCACAGACCACAAAGCAGTAAGAGCATCCATCTTCTCTGATACCAACCTTGAAGGATTCACATATCAAGCTAAAGAAGATAAGCTGGTCAAGGTGGTTATGAAAGGCTCGCCATAGATGGACGCACAAACGGTACAAAACTGCTTCACCACCGAGCACAACATCACTCCTGCAGCCGTAACACAACTGAAGAACAAGTATGGCGACCTTACTGGGTCCTTTCTAATTGCCTTCCCACCAAATACGACGCTAAATCAAATAAAAATCATAAAATCCATCGGACACGTAATAATAAGATTCGAAGACTACTCTAGGCGGAACACCCGTACGCAGTGCTACCGCTGCCAGAATTTCGGCCACGGAAGCAGCCAATACAATATGTTCCCGAGATGCATCAAATGCACAGAACCTCACCTATCAAAAGAATGCCCAAGAAAAGAACAAGACGCAGGAGTAAGATGCTGCAACTGTGGAGAACCCCATCCTGCAAATTACGCCGGCTGCCAAACATACCTGTCATATGCTGAACGTGTAAGTAAAAACCCTAAGCGAGCCGCAAGCGTAAATCCTTCTTTTCCAAAATCTTTAAACCAATCTTTCAATCCCACTTCACAAATACCTCAACAAACCACAAACTACGAACCTCGACAACAGCACTTCCCTCCCTTACCTACCCCCCGACAACCCCCACAAACGTTTGCCCAAATAAGCACCCCCAGACAACAAGAAATTACTTTCACCCAAAATATGCAACAACCGACATCGATGAACGGAAACCCCGGCGACCTCCAAACCTTATTTGCCGAACTCAAGGACCTACAAAGCACGATCAACATCCCTCAGATGATCACCATAGTTCGGGAAATAAAGCAAAGGCTAACCGGGGTTACAGACACCCTATCAAAAATTCATATCTTAGCAGAGATAGCATCCAAATACGATGACTAAACAAAACAACGCAAACCTAAAAATCCTTTCATGGAATTCAAACGGACTCATGACAAAAATTCACGAACTTCGACTACTAACCGACAAAATACAGCCCGACCTAATACTATTACAAAAGACACGACTAAACAAACGATCACCCCCCAAACTCCCAAACTACGACCTAGCAAACAAACCAAAGACCAAACACGGTGGACTACTGACATACATTAAAAACATTTATGACCACTCCACGACCGACGTCACAAACGACAACACCGAACTACAAATCACACAAATCAACAAACTGACTATAGTAAATTACTACCTCTCGCCGGCCAAAAAGCACGACTTTGCTAAATTTGACGAACTGACACAAAACTCCGACAAACTAATAATTGCCGGCGACTTCAACTCGACCCACCCAACCTGGAAAAACCACTCCACCAACCTAAACGGAATGCAACTTTACAACTATTTACTAAACGCCGACTTACAACTATCCCATCCAACAAACTCCCACACCCACCACTCCTACACCCCAGACCTACATCTAAGTACCATCGACCTAGCACTTACAAAGAACGTACACATTGAAAACTGTTGGAATGAAGACTTGAAGAGTCAAGTTTAATCTAGTAGTTTCTGTTTTTTATGAAGTTTATGACTTTTAATATATATTCTTATATCCTTGTTATAAGAAGGGTTAATTTGCTGCGGAAGCTGATATCAACACGCTTGGATGATTGTGCTTCAATGGAAGAATTTGTAAATATCATCATGGTGACAGCAAACAAATTGACTTCTGTGGGATTGGAGGTTTCGGATGTTTGGATTGGAACTCTTATGTTAGCAGGATTACCTGATAGATTTTTGCCAATGATAATGGGAATCGAGAGCTCAGGTGTGGCTATCAGTGGCGACTACGTGAAGACTATGTTGTTGCAAGATGTAGGAGCTAATTCATCATGTAAAGAAACGGCTTTTGTTGGAAGATCTCAATCAAGTCATAAATCATTGGGACCAAAATGCTATGGGTGTCAGGAGTATGGGCACATCAAAAGTAATTGCCCTAAGAAGAAGAATCGCAATGAGAAGAAAGAAAACAACAGACATAAACCAGCCAGTGAAAAGATGAAACAGATGACCATGTATTCGACGGCATTGTCGGCAAAGGTACAGTCAGGGAATGAATGGATATTTGATTCAGGAGCTACGTCACACTTGTGTAAGGACAAATCCATGTTCAATTGCTTAAAGAAAGTTCCTGAATTTTCCATTGGTGCTGCCAACAATTCGGTGATGAAGGGTGATTGCCAAGGTGATATTGAAATGACAGTCAAGTTCAACGAGGATAAAACTCAGGACATTGAATTGAAGGACGTCTTGTATCTACCTGAAGTACACATTAACCTTTTGTCGGTTCCGAGCATTGGTCACACTATCACATTTACTTCGTCGGGGTGCAAAGTGGTTAATCCAGAAGAAGATGTTGTTGCAACTGGTAGTTTAGTTGATGGGTTGTTTGTGTCCTAGGGTACCGAAGAGTTCAAATTTTGTTTGTGTTGCTAAAGCGGAGGAAAATTCGGACTACTTGTGGCACAAACGGCTTGGGCATCCTTGTTTTGAAAACTTCAAGAAATTGAAATACATCACTAAAGGATTGGAAAAGGTTGACATCAAGAAAAGTGATTGTGAAGTTTGTTTGATGGCTAAGATTCCTCGACTGACTTTCAAAAACATCGGATGGAGAGCTAAGGACTTACTAGAAATCATACATGCTGACGTGTGTGGACCTATGGAAGTGTCATCGATTAGTGGTTCCAGGTATGTTTTGGTTATTGTTGATGATTTTTCCAGGAAGGTCTTTGGTTACTTTTTAAAAACAAAGAATTTAGTTGTTGACAAGTTGGAAGAGTTCAGGAAGCTTGCCGAAAATCAAACAGGCAAAACTATCAAGGTCTTAAGAACAGACAACGGAACAGAATTTTGTAATTAAAAAGTAGAACAGTTCACAAAGTCCAACGGCATTATTCATCAAACCACAACTCCATATACACCCGAACAAAATGGTTTAGTGGAAAGGATGAATAGAACGATCATCGAGAAAGCCAGATGTTTACTAATTGGTTCAAACTTGGAAAAGAAGTACTGGGCAGAAGCGGTTAACACGGCCATATATCTTATCAACAGATTACCGTGCAAAGGCTTGAAGAAAAGTACTCCGGAACAAGTTTGGTCAAGTCGTAAACCTTCGTTGAAGCATCTAAAAGTTTTTGGATGTAGGGCTGTAATTCATGTGCCAAAACAGAAGAGGTTGAAACTCGATCCGAAAGGTAAGGAAGTCATTTTTATTGGGTATTATGTGGAAACCAAAGTATATAGATTCATCGACCCGAAAACTAAGAAGGTAACTGCTAGTAGAGATGTAGTATTTCTTGAAACCCAGTTTGGTAGCATTGAAGACGAAGTGAATGAAAATATGTTTTATGTCTTCCCTGAACCACAAGTTGAGTTACTGAATGAGAACCCTTTGCCTTTGAATGCTTCTATTGATGAAGATGTAGTTGAACTAGCTGATGATAGGGTTTTATCTGAAGAAGATTACGCTACACCTGATGAAGAAATAGAAGGGGATCCCGGTACAGTTTCGGTGAAAGTTGAAGATTCTGATAGTACAGGCCTACGAAGATCATCAAGAACTAAGAGAGTTGTAGAAAATTCTGATAGTACAGGTCTACGAAGATCATCAAGAACTAAGAGAGCTGTAGAAAAATATGCTGCGATTAGTTATGAAATTTGTAATCCTTTAGAGTTGTCAGAACCAGATACTGTCCATGAAGCCTTAAACTCAGAACAATCTCATCTTTGGAAGAAAGCGATGCAAAAAGAGTTTGATTCGTTGGTTGAGAATGAAACTTGGGTTGATTGTGTTTTACCTAAAGGGAAAAAGGCCATAAAAAATAAATGGTGTTTCAAGTTGAAAAGAGATTCGAAGGGTGACATCGAACGATTCAAAGCACGTCTTGTCATCAAAGGTTATTCGCAGAGGAAGGGTATCGACTATGAAGAAACGTTTTCGCCGGTGGTGCGATATTCGTCAATTCGCTTACTTTTGGCTACGGCAGTAAAGTACGATTTGGATATTGACAAAATGGAGGTGGTTACGGCGTTCCTTCAAAGTGAGTTGAAAGAAGATATCTACATGGAATATCCTGAGGGTTTTGGTGGTGATCCTAATAAGGTATGCAAGTTAAAAAAGTCATTGTACGGCTTAAAGCAAGCCAGCCGTTGTTGGAATCAGAAGTTAAGCAACACTTTGGTGAATTTTGGACTTCAACAATCAAAAATTGATCCGTGCATATATTGCAATGTAGAAGGGGAAAGAAGAACATACATCGCAATATACGTAGATGACATTTTGATTTTTTCAAATGATGGTAAATTCACGGAAAAGCTGAAAGTTCATTTGAATAAGACGTTCAAGATGAAAGACTTAGGGGAAGCTGCTTTCATTTTGGGAATGAAAATCACAAGAGATAGGACGAATAGAAAGTTGTGGATTGATCAAGAGAGGTATTTGCAAGACATTCTAAAAAGGTTTAACTTGGAAGATTGTAACCGCTTGGATGTACCAGTTGACGTCAATCAAAAGCTTTCGAATGCATTTTCACCTACTACGGCTGATGAAAAAGTTGAAATGAAAGACATACCCTATCAAGAAGCCATAGGTAGCTTACTCTACGCTGCCCAAATAAGCAGACCAGATATTGCGTATGCAGTGGGGGCTTTATCAAAGTTTAATAACAATCCTGGACGAGTGCATTGGACTGCAGTCAAACGAGTTATGAGGTACCTAAAAGGAACTCTGAACTACAAACTAGAGTTCATAATTCAAAAGGGTGGTATAACCCTATAAAAAGAAGGCATTCGACCAACTTGACTTACATATATTGGTTAGCAAGCTCTCATCGTTCGGTTTCTCTAATCAGCTAATCAATTTCTTCCGCTCCTATTTATTCGACCGCATGCAATTTGTTGAATATCGTGGTCACAAGTCCTCACTCTTCACTATTAGTTCCGGTGTTCCCCAGGGGTCAAATCTTGGTACTCTACTTTTTATATTATTCATTAACGATCTACCTAGGTACGTAACATCTCGCAAATTGCTATATGCTGACGACTTTAAAATTTACCTACGTATTTCCTCACTGGAAGACTGCTATCGACTGCAAGCTGATCTGGATGCCATAGGTTCTTGGTGCAGACGTAATCGTCTGTATCTTCAAATCCCGAAGTGTAAGGTAGTCTCTTTTACCAACCGCAGGACTACAATTGATTTTCCTTACTCTTGTGAGGGCACCTCTCTAAAGAGATGTGACTCTTTCTGCGACCTCGGCGTCACCTTCGATTCACGTCTAACATTCGCCGAACACATCAGTGTTGCCTTAGGCTCAGCCTCCCGCATGCACAGCTTCATATATCGTAATGCACATGACCTTTGCAACCTCCAGTGCTTAAAACTTCTATTTATTAGCTTTATAAGATCAAGGCTAGAATATGCTGCACTTATCTGGTACCCAATACATGCATACCATGTCAAGCGGCTTGAGGCGGTCCAGCGCCGATTCCTAAAATTCCTGGCATTTCTTCAAGACGGTGTGTACCCTGCACAGGGATTCGATCATCGTGCTCTTCTTGAACGGTTCAATCTGATGTCTCTGGAAAGCAGGCGTTTTGTTTCATCCGTTTTGTTTCTATGTAAACTTTTGAGAAACTTAATCGATTGTCCCTCTCTAATGGCTGAGATCGACTTCCTCATACCCAGAGGTTGCTCTAGACAGCACAGCCTCTTTTACTGCAAGATCTGTCGTACTAACTACCGAGCTTCATCTCCAATCTCCATCTGTTGCCGCAACTACAACAGCATCGCCGATGATACCGACATCAACCACGCGAGCCTGAAAGATATTGCGGAGATCTGTTACAGGCGATATCTCGTCCCTGCATAATATGTATTTCTATATATAGTAATTTGCTCTTTTGCTTTTTTGTTTTATATATATACATATGTATATAGTATGATATATTTTTTTTTTATTTTTATTTTTTTTTTTTTCTTTTGTTATACACATTTCATGTAACTAGTCTCGGCTGTTTGTAGTGTGTCTAAGCCTAATAAATAAATAAATAAATAAATAACTGGTTTCACTGATGCAGACTGGGCAAATGACCTGGACAAACGGCGTTCTACGACTGGATACGCCTTTATGTTTCAAGGTGGATGTGTTACTTGGAGTTCAAAGCGACAAGCAAATGTAGCACTCTCAACTACGGAGGCTGAATACATGGCGATGTCGGCGGCCTGCCAAGAAATCATTTGGCTAAAAGGATTGTACTCTGAGCTTCTTCGTGAAAATGGGGTGCCAATAACATTGTTTTCCGATAACAGGAGTGCAATAGATCTGGCTCATAATAGTATGTACCATGGACGGTCTAAACATATAGACATCAGACATCATTTCATCAGGGATCTGGTTCAAGAAAACTGTATGAAAATCAAGCATGTTGGTAACATACAACTGAGATGGTGGCAGATGCTTTAACTAAACCTCTATCAAGAAAGAAGTTTGTCGATTGCAGAGAGAAACTAGGATTAAAGGACTTCAACTCTAGTGGGGGTGTTGGAATGAAGACTTGAAGAGTCAAGTTTAATCTAGTAGTTTCTGTTTTTTATGAAGTTTATGACTTTTAATATAAATGTAACTTTATCGTTCAATAAAATATTAACCATTTACCAGCATTTACATTAAAACCATTACAGCACTAAACAAATTAAATTCCGACCACTTGCCAATACTCATAGAAACATCACCACAACACTTACCAACACTACCGACAAATGACGTCAAAATCATTGACTGGAAAAAGCTAGGCAAACTATTAAAACAACTCCCACTAAACCCACACATCGAAACAACTGACGACATAGACAAAGCCATAGCCAAACTTACCACAGTCGTAACCCAACTACTCAACGAAGCCACGACCATTAAAAAACCAAAAAAACACAAACTCATTCTACCACCTGACTTACTGACCAAAATAAAACACAAAAACAAATTACGTAAAATCTACCAACAACACTACTACCCAAACCTCAAAAGACAAATCAACAACCTAAACAAAGACATTCAAGAGGCTATCAGCAAAATCCGACACGAAACCTGGACAAAAACCTTAACCGACATCAAACCACAAGATACCAAAACCCTATGGAACATCGCCAAAGCCCTAAAAAGCCAAACCCAAGACCGTCAATTCCCTACCCTACAAACAGAAAACGGACCAAAAACTAACAACCTCGACAAAGCAAATGCTATTGCAGACACTTATCTCAAAAACCACCTACTGACCGCTGACCAAAACGATCCCATGACAAACTTTAAAGTAAAACTAACTACGGACATCTTCAAAATTAATAACTACCAAACCCCCCAATCTGACTTGACCTCATCTCAAGAAATAAAAGCCGTTATCAAGAAATTAAAAAATAAATCCGCCGGGAACGACAGTATCAGAGCCTCACTCGTCAAAAATTTTCCAAAAAAGTTGATCCTGCAACTATATTACATTTTTAATACTTGCCTTAAACTACAATACTTCCCGACAAACTGGAAAACCGCAAAAGTAATACTAATACCGAAACCCGACAAACCTAAAAACCTAACCACCAGCTACCGACCGATCAGTTTACTACCAACACTCTCAAAAATTTTAGAAAGACTAATACTTACTCAACTCCAACTACATGACGAAACAAATGACACTATACTACCCGAACAATTCGGCTTCAGAAAATCACACTCGACTGTTTTACAACTAGCGACGCTCACTGACAAAAAAATAACCAAACAATACACCTAATCAAAATTATATCCAGCTTCCTGACTGACCGAACCTTCCAAGTAAAAATCCAAAATAATTTATCAGATCCCAAACCCATACCAGCAGGTGTTCCTCAAGGATCCATCCTCGCTCCAAAACTCTTCCTACACTACATTAACGACATTCCTAAACATGACAGCACGGAAATTTCTTTATACGCTGACGACACGGCTATCATCGCCGAAAGTTTCATTAAAAATCAAACAATTAAATATCTACAACGACATACGGACATACTACAAGACAACTACAAGACCTGGAAACTCAAACTTAACGAAGACAAGACAACCCTCACGGCCTTCAGTCATACACTAGACTCACTAACAAAAAATTTAAAAATCAACAATACAAACATACAAAAAACCACAGCAGTAAAATACCTTGGCGTAACCCTAGACACAAAATTATCCTACCGAACCCACATCAAAACAAAAGCCCAACAAGCATCCAAAGCGCTTCACGCATTATACCCTTTAATCACCCACAAGAACAAATTAGATCCCAAACTCCGCCTATTAATCTACAAAGCTGGAAACTAACCTAACCTTTACATGCAAGCACACGCGTTTTCAGTCGCTCCTGTGAAGATTAGCAATTTTGGAATTTTGGACGCTTAATAAATGGGAAATTTCTGTATACGAAATTCGGGGTGCATCTTGTGATCCTACCTATATTAAAAATTTGGATTTTTGACGATTTTTAAGTGAAAATTTGAATAATTTGTGTTTGACGTTTGTCAAAATTTAAATTGGATAAAAATTTCAAAATTATTAATTTATTCTAAAATACAAAATTCGAGGTGTACCTTGTGAGTCTACCTAAATTAAAAATTTGGATTTTTGGACGATTTTTACTTGAAAATTTGGAAAATTTAGATTTGACGTTTGTCAAAATTTAATTGTGGAAAAATATCTAATTTTAGACTTTATTTGGAGATATTTAATCAGGGAACATTTCAACAAACTTATACGCATAAAAATTTTGGAATTCTGAGAGGTTTCTAATCGAAAATTTGGAAAATTTAAATCTGACATCTCTTCAAAATTTAAATTGTGGAAAAGAAAATTACCCTTATTTAGTGTTCATTTAGAAATAGTTAGTTAAAGAACATTACAGCATAACTATAAATGGTTAAAATATTAAATTTGGAAGTATTCTATTCTATAAACTGAAATTTGGAAATTGTCAAAATTTTAGAAGAAATCTAGAACAATTTTAATTATATAGTATAATTTATTGATCCATCGATATGGACATAATACTTAAGTATTCAAAATCTTTATTAAGTATAGAAAACAAAATTATTATGGAAATACAAGCAGGAGGAAAAATAAAGGGAACCGTAAAAAAAGCTATGCTTACGTTCGCGGAAGAAATTGGTCAGGTGGCGAAAATGCTAGCTGCGACCAAACTTCCTTCGTTCGTTGGGTGGAGGAGACGAGGAGATTCTGAGAAGAATCGTTAAAGAGGAGTGTAACATTTTATTAGATTGCAGGCAAACGGCAGCACAACCAACATATGCAGCCGCAGTATCGCCAAAACCTGCATTACGTGGACCCTCAATAATTGTTTCCTCCACATCTCCCGAAGAAAATCAAGATATGATTAAAGCATGGAGAAAAAACATATCGTTTCGAAACAAAACCTACGCACCAATTTCAACGAAGAGAGTTTCAGAAAACAAAATAATCGTTGAATTTGAAAATGAGATGCAAAAAAAGGATACTTTAAAAAGCTTGGAACCATTAAAGTCAATTAAAATTGAGGAACCCGTAAAACTATTTCCTCATATAATTATCAAGGGTATTTCGAGGGAGGTTAAGAAAGAGGACTTAACAAACATAATATATAATCAAAATTCTAATGTTAACATTTTAGTCAATGAAGAAAACAGCAAGGAGGAATTAATAGTAAAATTTTTGAAAAATAATAGAAAAAAAGAGCTTTATAATGCAGTATTGCAATGCACTTCACAATTATTTAATTCCATAATTAATAATGGAAAATTAAACGTGGATCACGAACGTCTATATGTGAGCGAGTTTTTCATGGTTCGTCAGTGCTTTGGCTGCTTGAAAGAAATAAATTGTTCTTTTTGCGGGAGTAAACACTCTTATGACAGTTGCCCGCATAAGAACAATCCTACTAAGAATAAATGTCTAAATTGTACAAATAACAACCTTAAATTTAAAACTAACTATGAAACAAATCACTGTGCTGTCTCGGGCAGCCAATACACGCTATACAGGACTATGGTGGATTCTCCTACAACTCCTCCTACTCGAAGAGGGAAAACAACTTTCGCTAGATGAAGAATTATTTTTTTCAGTTCTTGGACTTGGAAATTGGAATTCAGGCACACTTGTCTTAATGGATTTACACACTTTCAATAACTGTATATCATCGAAGTGCTCTAAAATGTCACTCATCATTTCTTCCAAGACATCACGAGCCACTATCACGTATTGTTTCTTCAAGTACTTTATTAAATTTTTCGAAACATCAGTCGCTACTAAATATTCTTTCAGGAAATGATCTAGTAAATATATAATAACCACATTTCCTTCTTTGAGAAATGAACTCATCGCTTGTGTGATTTCTCGCCTGTTTATTGTGCTCGTGTTTGAATTTTGCGTGTTCTCATCTATTAATGTAGATTGCGAAGGAGCCGTGTTGTTGCATAATTCATGGACGTTGGGTGAAACTACACCAACTTCTGGGTTATTGTTATTTGAAGAAATTAATTGTTTCAATTTGATAATGAAATTTTCAGGTGATTTTTTGTCAATAGGCAAATTTACGAACGACGTGATAACCGTACAGGCGGCTCCGTTTTCATAGTGCGAATTAAGGGTATATTTGGTGTTGATAAATTTGGAGAATTACAGAAGTGACATAAAAAGAGTGTAGAACGAGATACAAGGAAGCATACATAAGGTCAGAATTTGCAACAGCCAGATAGTTGAATAATAACAACAACCGAAACTAATCGATAAATATAAGTTATCAGGCAAGGTCACGTATAAAATATTTTGTCAATAAGAGTAGAATAGGCAACACACAAATCAATCTTTTATAGGAGGTTGCGGCTTTCGAGGAGTTGATCCGGGTTGCAATCGACTTTCGCGATTGAGGAATGACTAGTTCTGATAAAGCTGGATACATAACATCACCAATTGACAGCGACGACTCAACATCGGAATTGGTTAGAAAAAAACGACAAGCTAGTTTTGAGATATTTACAAGAAGTAAAAGAACTGTTAGAACGCCAACGAAAAAATCCGAAAAAGAAAACACAAAAGAAATGGACGAAATTAAGGATATGATGCGTGAAATGATGAGAGAAATCAAAGAGGTAAGAAAGAGTCAAACCATATACGAAGAAGAAATAAAATTGCTTAAAAATGAAAACAACGATCTGAAGCAGCGGATCACAATCTTGGAAAATAAGATTCACAGTTTGGAATCACGTGGAAGGAAAAACAACATTGTAATAAAAGGAGTAAACTTTAGCGGAAATAATCTATCGCAAGAGGTAGTGGGTTTCCTGATATCCGAATTGGAAGTGAACGTAAAAATTAACAAAGTCGAAACAATAAAGCCAAAGAATGCACCAGTATTTGTGGTAGCTGCAAAGGAAGCATGGCAGGAAAAAGTGGAGGTCATGAAGGGAAAAAATAAACTAAGAGGTACCAATAAATATATCGATGATGATCTAACCAAGGAAGAAAGGGCAATTCAAGCAGAGCTAAGAACCATAGCAAGAACTGAAAAAGGTAAAGGCAAAGAAGCTAAGGTGGCATACAAGAAAATTTTTATTGATGGAAAACGTTGGAATTGGGATCCACATATGAGCAAAATAGTTGAACACGCCACAAGTTCAACAACAAAAAACTAGCAAAGTGCGAAACCGGACGACAACAAACAAAGACGAACACGGCGAGATACGGAATAAATGAGTTGGGTAAGAAAAGAAAACAACGAAAAAGGAAATATTATTCAAAAAACGATGTATTTGTTGCAAACTGGAATGTTAGGGGAATTTATAAGGGAGGTATGATAAAACAAATAATAAAAATTATGAAAGAATATAAAATAGATTTATTGGCACTGCAAGAGACGAAGCACAAGGACACCGGTATTTTTGACGAAGGAAATTGCACCTTTTTTATGAGCAATGGGCCCAACAGGAAATTGGGGACGGGTTTCATTGTAAGTGAACGATTAAAAACAAATATCGTAAATTTTAAACCAATATCGGATAGAATGTGTTCTATATGAATCAGAGGCAAATACCAGAAAATAAGCATCATCAATATCCACGCTCCAACTGACGAAAAACCAATAGAACAGAAAGAAGAATTTTATGATACATTAGACAAGGAGTACACAGAAATCCCGGGTTACGATATTAAAATGATAATTGGTGATTGCAACGCCAAAATTGGAAGAGAGACAATATTCCAACCAACAATTGGAAAATATAGCTAACACGAAGTATCAAATGAAAACGGTGGCTTTCTGATTGACTTTGCAGTTAACACCAGACGGAAAAACATTGAACCAAATAGACCATGTTTTGATACAACAAAGAGACGAAGCAAGAACAACAAACGTAAGAACCTACAGAGGTCCCGATATCGACTCAGACCATTTCATGGTAGGGACAAAATTTAGGCAAGGTTTACCAATAAATGTAGGCCAGGAAAAAATTAAAACCAATAAATCAAGAAAAGTAGATTTTCACAAAAAAACAACAAGAGAGAATTATAGAAAAACAACAGAAGAAATGGCAAGAAAAGTAAAAACAACCCAAAACACAATAGAAGAAAAATCGGAGTCAATAATCAAAATAATCAAAGAAGCAACATCACAGGAATTGACAAAACCAAAATATAGGAAAAAAGGATGGTATGACTCAGAGTGCGAACATGAAGTAAAAGAACGAGAGAAATGTATAAAAATTATGCTACAAACAAAAACCGAAGAAAGTAGACACAAACATAGGCTACAAAGAAAAAAATGCAAAAACATAATCAGAGAAAAGAAAAGAAAACACACGATTGATAGATTAGAAGAAATCGAAGAAAAATACAGAACCAAAGAAATAAGAAATTTCTACCAGGGAGTTAAAAGAGTAAAAAAGGGACACCAAGCAAAATCAATGATGGTTAAGGACAAAGAAGGAAACTTAATTGGTAACCACGATGACGTGTTGGTGAGATGGGCGGAATATTTCGAGAAACTACTCAACAAAAATACTGATCAGACATACGAAGCGGAAATACTAGAGACAGATGAAATAAAGGAAAATGCACAAGAACTACCAGTGCCCACATTAGAAGACATCGGAAAAATAATCAGAAGCTTGAAAAACAACAGAAGTGCTGGCGAAGATGAAAACCAAGCCGAAATGATCAAATATGGCGGAGAAGAGTTGATCCGAGCAATACATCAGTTAATTGAAGAGATTTGGACCAAGGAGTAAATGCCAAGTTCTTGGAGGAAGGCAATAATATGTCCATTGCACAAGAAGGGCAACAAAGAAAAGTGTGAAAACTATAGAGGCATAGCACTATTAAATGTAAGTTACAAAATACTCGCCATATGTATAAAGGATAAACTAAACAAATACGCAGAAAAGATAATAGGGGAGTACCAGAGCGGCTTCAGAAAAGGCAGGTCGGTAATAGACCAAATATTTGTTCTTAACGAAATTCAAGCTGCAAGCCATCAACACAAACTAAAAACTCATGTGCTATTTATAGATTTCAAGCAAGCTTATGACAGCATCAACAGAAAACAACTCTTGCAGGCACTACAAGATTTTGGTATTCCTATGAAATTGATACGACTGATAGAAATGACGTTAGAAAAAACCGAAAATAAAATAAGAGTAAACGGTGTATTATCGAGAGATTTCAAGGTAGTGCAAGGACTGAGACAAGGAGACCCAATTTCAGCAGTACTGTTCAATCTGGCACTTGAAAAAGCATTACGAGATGGTGGAATCAATAGACAGGCAACCATATTACACAATCGGCATCAGTGTCTGGCCTTTGTCGATGACATCACAGTACTGGCGAGAACAAAAGAATTACAATATGTCATGGCAAAGATCATGCTATCGGCGCGGAAGCTAGGTTTAGAAGTGAACGAACAAAAAACGAAATACATGTTGTGGAGCGATGAGCCATTTGGAGGTGACAGATATTTACATGTCAAAGTAAGCCAAATCGAAGAATACAAGTTTGAGGAGGTAGAATCGTTTACATACCTGGCCACCGCAGTGGGTAGAAAACCAGATGCCAGCAAAGAAATAACTGCGAGAATTGCTGCAGGAAACAAAAGTGCTTGCGCTTTAAAGACTGTACTGTCGGGAAAAATGTTTTCAAGAACAACAAAGCTAAGGGTATACAAAACAATGATACGACCAGTGGTGACTTATGCCTGTGACGTTTGGACACTAAAAAAACAAGATATATTGAGATTGAATGTTTGGGAAAGGAAGATCCTCCGAAGAATATTTGGTGGAACATACGTTAATGGAAAATGGAAGAGAAAAACCAACCACGAAGTGTACGAACTATACGGCAGCGCAAATATCATTGGAGTGCTGAAAGCGCAAAGAATTAGATGGCTGGGTCACGTACTAAGAATGGACAGAGAACGGATCCCGAATGAGGTTTGGAACGCCGAAATGGGTGGAAAAAGAAGAAGAGGCAGACCACGAACGCAATGGAAACAAGAAGTGAAAGAAGATCTACACATGTTGCAAGTAGAGAGATGGAATAAGATAGCGATGGACAGGAAGAGATGGGCGAAAATTGCCAACCAAGCCATGTGCCTTCTAGGCCTGTAGTGCTTTATTTATATTTATATATATATATATATTGATTGCAAACATTCCAATCACAAAATAGTTAACAACCAATAACAAAATCAAATTTAATTTTAAGAAAAGTTTGTGAGAAATTTCGCATGAGTAACCTCATAATGCATATAAAAATCGTCTGTATCCGTTCAATGATCTAGTAAATATATAATAACCACATTTCCTTCTTTGAGAAATGAACTCATCGCTTGTGTGATTTCTCGCCTGTTTATTGTGCTCGTGTTTGAATTTTGCGTGTTCTCATCTATTAATGAAGATTGCGAAGGAGCCGTGTTGTTGCATAATTCATGGACGTTGGGTGAAACTACACCAACTTTTGGGTTATTGTTATTTGAAGAAATTAATTGTTTCAATTTGATAATGAAATTTTCAGGTGATTTTTTGTCAATAGGCATCTGTGGTAGAGCTACAAAACCTGGAGGTGGTTTTATCAATTTAGGCAGTGCTGTAGGATTTCCAGTCATTTCTATTTCGTTATTTGAATTTGAGATGATCTCTTGTAAATGTTGTCTCCGTTTTACTGGTCCACTAATCGATGCAGAAGAGTCGCTTTCTTCTGGATACTGAACTTGAAGTATATAATATTCGGGATAAATCTCATGTGCAGTGCAACTTGATGCGCTCTTACCTTGCTCACCGTGAATTCCTTGCTCATTTCATGCAGAGCGACAGAGATGTTGCTCTCATAAGTGAACCATATGTAGGACGAGTTGATCATGTTAAAGGGATGGACGGTGTGTATGTCTTCCAAAGTAACAAGTCCGCTACAAATAATTCAAGACCAAAATGTTGCATTCTAGTTAAAAAGAGTATTGGGGCGGTGCTTGGCATGTCCCAATACTCTAACACAAATCTAAACATAATTAAACTAAAAATCAATCAGCGGTACTTGTATGTTGGAAGCGTGTACATCGAGCCTGACCTAGACCAAAACAACACATTAGTAAACTTGGACAATTTTCTACATGACATCAAGGGGTCGCATGTTATCATTGGCGGAGACGTGAACGGGATCAATCCAGCTTGGGGATCCCTTCAAAGTGACAGCCGTGATGATGATGTTCTAAACGTTGCATATTCCCACGATCTAAATATATGTAATGTTGGAGACTCATCGACGTTCGAGGTTATCAGAAATGGTAATCTCTTAGCATCTGTTATAGACGTAACGATGGCCTCTGAGGGCATTGTCAACCGGCTGTCGCGGTGGAGCGTTGACAAATCAATTTGTCCGTCATCAGACCATAATGCAATTACATTCCAAATTTTAGTAGAAAACTCAATTAGTGAAAATTACACTAATTCGACTTACCTATTTCGTAACAAAATTGTTAATTGGACTAAATTTAAAGATAAATTATCAAAAAATTTCGACAAATCAAAATTATTAGAAACAAATTTCGGAAATATATGTTAAATCATATTTACTAGTTGTTAAATTATATTTTCCAGTTTTTGTTATTGTTCATTTTTATTACATTTTGGTATACGCATGCACACTTTTTATAGCTTAAATTAGTTAAGTAACATCTATCCAAGAAGCTAGTTGGAAAGCAACTCCATTGGTAAAGGAAACATGTAATCAATACAACATACCTATGAAAATACGTCAAGTTTTAACTGAAAAACGAAGAGCAAGAGCCAGATGGCATCGTTACAATCATCCCCAAGATAAAACAGAATACAACAGAATTGCAAATCATCTCAAAAGAATAATAAAAGAAGCAAAAAACGAGTCATTTAAATATTATCTATCGGATCTTTCAGTGAAAGATAACACCATTTGGAAGGCCACAAAAGGCTTTAAGAGGCCTCAAACCATTGCTTCTCCGCTACAAAAATCTGATTCATCATGGGCAAGATCAAACATAGAGAAAGCAGCACTATTCTCTCAACATCTAGAAGAAGTTTTAAAACCCCATTCCGATGAACCAGATGAAGAAATAAATGACTTTCTCCAAGCTCCACTACAAATGTCTCTACCCATTAAAAAGTTTACTTCCTATGAAGTTAAACAAGAAATAAGAAAACTAAATCAAAAAAAATCTCCTGGCTACGACCTTATTACAGCAAAAGTATTGAATGAACTACCTAGATTGGGAATAAAATTTCTTACGATGCTGTACAATTCTATCTTAAGATTAGCACATTGGCCAATACAGCTTAAATTTGCCAAAATAATTTTAATTTTGAAGCCTGGAAAACCCCCAACAGATGCAAATTCTTATCGACCAATTAGTTTGCTACCACTTCTATCGAAGCTAATGGAGAAGCTATTATTAAAACGTATGAATGATGAAAACCTCCTAGAAATTTTTTTACCAGCACATCAATTTGGATTTCGAAGACAACACTCAACCATCCAACAGTGTCATCGAATTGTAGATAACATCTATAGAAGCTTGGAAGAAAAGAAATACTGCGGGGCGGTTTTCCTCGACATCAAACAGGCTTTCGATAAAGTGTGGCATAAAGGGCTGTTGTACAAAATTAAAAAGAATCTGCCATATCATTATTATCATCTATTAAAATCTAACTTGGAAAATCGTTGGTTTCAAGTTCAACAAGACGATGAAGTTTCAAACATTTGCCCGATAAAATCAGGAGTTCCACAAGGAAGCGTGATTGGACCACCATTGCTGTATTTGCTTTTTACTTTCGACTTACCTGTTACAGATCATACGGAAACAGCAACATTTGCCGATGACACTAATATTACATCAACGGACGAAAACCCTGCTACAGTATCTCAAAATATACAATCACATCTTTTACTTTTGCAAGAGTGGCTGAACAGGTGGAGAATAAAGGTGAATGAAGCAAAATCCTCTTACGTGACGTTTACTTTAAGACGCAGTATATGCCCCCCAGTCTATATTAACGATACGATGATACCATCTGCAACAGAAGCTAGATACTTGGGACTACATCTGGACAGTAAATTAACATGGAAGATACACACATTGGTAAGAAACGGAAAGAAATGGACATCAAAGTAAAGAAAATGTACTGGCTAATTGGAAGAAAGTCTACCCTGTCAATGGAGAACAAGATTCGAATATATAAAACAATCATCAAACCCATCTGGAATTATGGGGATGTTCAAGTATGTCAAACATCAATATCATTCAGAGATTCCAATCTAAAACTCTCCGTATAATGGTAAACGCACCGTGGTACATAAGTAATAACACCCTACATACAGATCTTCAAATACCATATGTACACGAAGAAATCCAGAAGCGAGCAGAAAAATATCATACCAAACTCGAAGACCATCCAAATCCAAGTATAGCTCAACTTCTTGAAGATAACATCTACCGAAGGTTAAAACGAAAATGGCGTCGTGACTTATTACAGATATAAAGAAATATTATTGCGGGTAAAGCCGATGGGCGGAATCCCCTACAAAAAGAAGACATCAAATTATCTTATAGAATGTAAATTTATTTAATCATTCTGATTGATAATATGTACATATTAGTTAAAATAAAAAAAAAAAACTTATAGCTCTATTTTCACCTTGAACTTATACATTACAATACATATCTTTATCGATACCCCTCTTTATCTTTCTTAAAGGAGGAGTTTGAAAGGAATGTTAACAATCATAAAAAAACATTAGTTGTAATGATCATTACATCATTAGCAGCTATAAAGGCTCATCCGTACTATCATTGGTACTATATAGTAAACGTACTATCACAACTCCGAGCAATTATCCAAAATTGTTGAAAAATGTGTGAAATTTTAAAATTTGAAAATCTATATCTAATTGATATGGACGGTTTTTCGGTTGACAAACAGTTTAAGTGCAAGGAATTGAGTGTCTTCGACGTAGATAAAGGTTATTATCTTATTCCAAGTTTTACAAAGTGGGTGCTGATATCGAAAAGGTACAGGACAAAAAAAACCATTAGGTGGGTCACCAATAACGTGCATGGTCTCAAGTTTTGTGATTTACGAGAGGAGGAAACTCAACATCAATTGAATAATTTCACAAAAGAATTGTGCATTCAAGCTACGGTCGAAAATCGTTTAATTGCATACAAGGGAGGACACTATGAAAAAGACGCCATACACGCTGCAGGGTTTTCAAGTGCTGCCTACAACATAGAGCACTTAGGGTGCCCTAAGTTTGAACACTTGTTGAAAAAATACAATAATATTCACGTGCGGCAGTGCGGACGACATTTTCCCTTAAAGAATAATCAAGTGGCGCACTGCAGCAAGGTAGAAGTCACTTATTTTTTTTAATATTTAGACGGATTATTTTAATTTACAGTGGCTCCAGAAATTATAAATACACTCCTATGTTAACCATGTTAAACGGACATTTCCATGATCCTTTTTCTCTTATAAAATTCGATTTTATAGCAAAATGTTTCAAATATTTTTTGTTGCAAATTTCATTCCCTTTATTTTTGTTCCTATAGATTTTTCTATTTTGTCGCGCCGTTTCTGAGTAACAGCGACTTTAAAAATACTCTGCAAAAATTTAAATAAAACTCCCATAAGAGCAATGTTAATTTTATTAAATTTTTTTGCCGAGAGCTTCTAGCGCCATATAGCAATAATCTTCGGAATTAAACAAGAAGAAAATTATTCGATTTGTTGACCTTTTGTATTTGTATGAGGACACAGGTATATTAATATGGTTAATATGGCTTACAGGTTTTAGTACTTGGATTTGTAAGCCAATTAAAAAGAATTGTTCTCGACTACTTTATTCTTTTCAGGTTCCTTCACTTATTATTTGTTTTTATAATAAAATATGAAGATCGTTTCGATATTTGCCAAATGGATCTTCAAAAATACAACAAACTGTAAATTACCTATTAGTTTTTTTTAAGCTTTGTGAGTCTCATGACTTGTAACGAAACAAGAGTGGTCATTGCGTATTTCGATTTATTACAGTAATCCTAACAATTCTTAATTATGTTTTCTTCAAGTTCTTTTATTATTATTATAACATTTTAAATAAATTGATTGTGGATAATGATCCAGATCTGCGGATATAAAAATTAAATTCACCATTTGACGTTGCCCTATGGCGATGTTTTAGTGCTTGGAAATTTACGAAAGCCAGATCGGTGGAGAGTGGAAAGTAGTTAATTTCGAAAATGAAAAAGCAACGGTGCACTTAGGAAGGTGCACGGGTTCGGCGTGCATTAACGGCATCCATAGCCGCATCGTTTGTTGCAGGTCAACTTACTTTGCAAAATGTACTTAGATATGAACTCCGGTAAAGCGTAGAAGGGCCGCGGGAGTAATATCATCGATTTCTGATCGTCAAATAATTAAAATGGAGTTAAAAATGACTCTTAGTTGGATCGTGCTCGAGTGAAACGCGAATTGTTAGTACCCAGCTCAGGACGACAAAATTTTATTCTGTTGACGGTGCGTGTGCCCCGAACGAAACTCGGGTCTTAGAGCGCGGTAGTACGGACCGAGGAGTGAGTGAGTGGAGTGTTGTTTGCCATAGCGAGTAGTCGTGTTTTCGTTCAGTTCTCTAAGTCAATAGAGTCGATTTTCCAATTTTTCTAAAACAATTTTGAGTTGATCAAAGCTGTAGCCGCTTAGTCGAGTGTTTGTAAATAATTTATTATTACAAGCAGCACCTAAGTATCTCGCGGAGATCAAACCGGATTGCTTTACAAAACAAACAACTGTAATTTATATTACAACCAAGTTCAAGTTCAAATAAACTCAAGTTCAAGTGTGTTATCGCTATCGCTATCACACCGGAAACAACAAGTCGACTAATCTAAAAATAAATAAATAGTATTGCAAAATAGTACTGCATTATATTATATTTTTTCAAACCCACAGTAATCACGATGCAACCATCACCAATGGCTACTCTCTTAAACCGCATCGAGCGTACACAGGCCGACATCGATGCAATGAGCACTGCCCTGGACCACGTCCACGACAAGACGGCCAGGGAGTCGATCTCCAACACCCTGGAATTCCTTCTCAACGCGATGGACGACCTCATCGCCGAGAGAGAGGACCAAGTCATCGAGATTAACGCTTCCCCGAAACCATCCAAACAAGGGGAAGAAAAGAAAAACGCCAAGCCAGCCAGCAAACGCCCCCACACGGACAAGGAGTCTGATGACGACTTCGAAAAAGTGGTGAGCAACAAAACGAAGAGGAAGAGATCGCACCAAAAGAAAAAGGTGGCAACTGCTCCTCCAACTTCCGCCCCATCAACCTCAACTGCTAAGGCCACCACCCCTGGAGAAATCTCTAAGCCATCCAAAAAGAGACAACTGGAAACCATCAGCCCCTCCACCTCCGAAGAAAACCTAGCAAACCTACCCAAAAAGAAGGCAACCGAGGTCAACACCCCAACTACTGACATGGACGCGATCGTTGGCGAAAGTCAACCCCTCCAGCTACCAATACCAACCTCACAACCAGGAGCACCCTCCACCCAAAGAGTAACCACGCAAACCAACAACCCCAGCGCAAACCCACCCAGAACGAGGCAACCCCCCATCGTCCTTAAAGAAGGAGGGAAATGGCCTCAAATGCAGAACCGACTAAAGGACCTAGGACTAAACTACTCCAAGGCCGTAAATGTCCCGGAGGGCATCAGCATCACCCCCGCCTCCCCAACCGACTACAGAGGCATCTTCAAGTTGTTCGAGGAGGAACTCGACCTGGCAAAAGGAGGATTCTACACGTACCAGCTACCAGAAGACCGCCCGCTGAAGGTGGTCATTCGAGGAATTAACATCGACATCGGGACTGACAAGGTAAGTGAAGACCTAACTAACCAAGGTTTTAACATCACCCAGGTGGCAAGAATGTACAGTGGCAGATTCCGACAACCGATCCCCCTAGTGATGGTAACACTCCCAAAAACCACCACCAACAGGAACATCTTCGACGTGAAAGTTGTAATTGGCATGGAAGTTAAACTAGAAACCCCCCACCGAAAGGCTAGGATAAGCCAATGCCACAGATGCCAGACTTTCGGACACAGTCAACGGAACTGCAGATCCGGCCCCAGGTGTGTCAAGTGCGCCGCCGCCCACCTCACCCCCACATGCACCAAAACCAGGGATACGAAGGCAACTTGTGCCAACTGCGGAGGCGACCACCCTGCAAACTACCAAGGATGCACCAGCTTCCCCAAACTGAAGAGGACAACTCAATTCCGCCACTTCAGAACAAATCCACCCCCCACTGGAAAGTTTGCCCCCCACCGAACCTCGCAATGGATATCTTACGCAACAAGGGCATCACCTCCCCCCCTCATGGAAACCCCAATGTGATCTCCCATCAGATCACCACCCAGTGCTGCTCATGCTCGGTAACGACACTCCCAGGAGCACCCCCCCTACCGCCAGGAAAACAGCTTGGCCTGTTTTCCACGACCACCTACAACAAACCATGGGAGAAATTCCGATCATCACAGACGCGCAAGAACTGGAAAGGTACGTTGAGAACTTCGAGAAAAAGGTTAGTGACTCCTTATCTTTTGCCACCACCGAATTTCCAATCCCAGATTCCCGACAACAACTCCCCCCCAACTAAAAACCCTCATTACAGCGAAGAGGAAAGCGGAGAAGCTCGCACGCAGGACGTGGTGTCCAAACGACCGAGCGAGAGCAAACCAACTGAGGTCCGAAGTTACCAAGCAGCTCACGCAGCACAACAGTGACTCCTGGACCAGAAGACTGGAAGCTCTAAACTGCAAAGACAACTCTGCCTGGCAAATGATCAAAGCCCTCCGAAACTCCGTAACCACCATCCCAGCCCTCCAAAATGAGAAAGGGGAAGCCGTCACAGACGCAGAAAAAGCGGAAGCTTTTGCAGATGCCATCGAGAAGCAATGCAGTCCGATCACCAACAACGTCGACGAGCAACACATCGAAGAAGTCGACCAACAAGTAAGTGACCACCTAACTAACTTAAACCCCACAGACCACCCACCCATCACACCGGCCACCCTGGAAGAAATCCAAGATGCCATCAAAAGAACGAAGAGGAAGAAAGCTCCAGGCCCGGACGGCATCACAAACGCCGCCCTGAAGGAGCTCCCCAAGAAAGCAGTGGTGGCCATTACAGGTATGGTAAACGCAGTACTAAGGCTGGGACATTTCCCGGACAAGTGGAAGACGGCAGACGTGATCGTCATTCACAAGCCTGGAAAGCCGAAGGACCAGCCCCAAAGCTACCGCCCAATCAGTCTCCTCCCCACCATTGGAAAGATAGCAGAGAGGATCATCTAAAGCAGACTAAATAAGGTAATTCAAGACAACAACATCATCTAGGATGAGCAGTTTGGCTTCCGCCCCGCCCACTCCACCACCCACCAAATCACGAGAATGGTTGAATCAATCACACTAGCGTTAAACAAGACAGAATCCGCCAGCGCAGTCTTCCTGGACGTCTCCAAGGCATTTGATAAGGTATGGCATAACGGATTACTTTATAAAATGTTGCAGGCAAACGTCCCACTAAGGCTGGTCCACCTGGTGGCTTCATTCCTGAAGGACAGGAAGTTCAACGTGAAGCTGCAGGGCACCCGCTCCACAAAGAGGCTCATCACAGCAGGGGTGCCGCAAGGCTCCCTACTGTCACCGACTCTCTTCAACATCTACGTGAGCGACCTCCCGAAACCAGCCTCCACGGCAACCGCCCTGTACCTTTACGCGGATGATACCACAATCGTCACTACCTCACTCAGGCCGATGATAGCAGCAAGAAAGACCCAGGAGGAACTCGACGCCTTGGAGAAATGGTACCGCACCTGGCGAATCGAAGTCAACTCAGACAAGAGTGCGGCCATCATGTTCACCAAGCGCAAGACGAGAGGTATGGACCTTCCAAACCTGGACATGTTCGGAAGAATTATCCCATGGGTCAAGTCCACAACGTACCTAGGGGTCACCATGGACCAAGGTCTCACCTGGAAGCCGCACGTCAACAAGCTTCGAAACCGCACCAAGGGTCTAATGGCAACACTAGGCCCATTGATAGGAAGAAGGAGTAAGCTGACGCCGCAACTCAAGTTGAGACTCTACAAGACCATCATCCGACCAACCCTAACCTACGCAGCACCGGCCTGGGCCTACACCCGCTCAAACAGCCTGAAGGAGATCCAGTCGCTCCAAAACATCTGCCTGAGAAGAGCAATGGCGGCTCCCTGGTTTGTCACCAACCGCCAACTCCACTCGGACACCAAGCTGGAGCTCCTGTCCGATTTCAACCGTGCAGCAGCAGAGAAGTTTTACGACAGATGCGCTGACACGGAAAACCCACTCACAAACCAACTAGGCAGATACAACCCGGACGACTTCTGGCGCCAGGAAAGGCCCAGACACATCTTCACCTAAAAGAGTAAGAAAGTAAAATCACAATAAATTCTCATCTTCTTTACAGCCAAGGAACCCATCCACCCACCCACACTCCACCAAAAACCCATCCCCCATCCTCACCAATCCGCGATCCTCTTATGACCATTTTTTGGGCCCGACAAGTTCTGGTGCTTACATCAGAATTTGTTCGAATTAACGTAAATGTAAATACGCGCAATGTATTTAAGCCTATATTCAAAATGAGCCAATTTTAAATATCGACAAGCCGTGCGACGAAACTTCTTATTGCTCACCCACCAAGATACCCAAAATCAGAAAGATAACGACATTGATCGATCTACGAACAACAACAAAATCACAAATCATCAATGTAAACAACAAGCGGTGAAGGTGAGGGTCAAAGCAGGTGCAAATTGGGTGGAAAACTGAGTTTTCTAGAGAAGATTAAATAATAACAATTTATTGTTATTTAAAATCAAATCAACAGACGAACTCGTTGCATCGCACAAATCGCAGCTGCTAAAAACCCGCCGATTACCGCCAACGCAGCGCTACGATGAACAATCAACAAACATCAACATCAATCATCAAAACAAAACACAAACTTCTAATTAACACGCGATTAAAACGGTCTTCGAAAACTAGAAAAAATGAGGACAAACTGAGTTATTCTGGGAAGATTGTAACACAATCGTACCCGGAACTAACTCGTTGACCCACATTTATTCAAGTTCAACGCCGCGACCCACTAACCTATAAACCGGTAGATAAACAAAAGTGCAGCTCGAATAATAAAAACACGCAAAGGTCGGACGGATGTGTTTATGTGAGTGGGCTGAGTTGCGTCGAGAGATAAGATAATTTTATTATAATATCACTAGACAAAAATTCGCTGACCTACGAAGGCACAGCTGTCCAAACCGGAAGCTCGATAAAACCTACCTCAACCCCGGCAAGTAATGATTAAACTTCAAAATTCAAAAGTGGCTGCAGTTGGATAATTTAGAAACTGATCAGGCAATTAACAGTTCAACTGATCAGTTCAATTAAAGTATTCAACTCGCCACCGAAGAAAATTGAAGTTTAAATCCAAACTTTTGCCTACCACTCGAAAAACCCCCAACAATTTCCAATAAAAGTCAAGATAAATAAAAGTGAAAACTGTGTTTAAATAAATGCAACACGAATCCTTATCTTATCAAGGTACAACAGCTGCTTTTCTCAAACTCGACTGATAATCGTGTCTCAGTAAAATGCAGCTGGCGACCTGGATTCAACCTACCTCAACATAACCCACATTAGGGATTTCGCGATAAAATTCATCAAATTAAATAACAAAATAAAATAAAATCGATAAAATTAAATCGGGTACAGAAGACGAGCTTCATGAATTTGTATCGAAACTAACAAAATTTCACCTTTTAGAACCTCATTCAAAATTTATACCTTCCCCCTCCCTCGGTTAAACGTTAATTACTAACAACTAACAAAACAACCCTCTCAGATCGTCGTGGTTCTCCCACCCCAAGCGTAATTTCTAAAATTTCAATGTCAAAACTTCAAATCACCAGACGAAGAAGATTAAAGTGCCTCTGGCACTACACGCTTCGCAAATCACTCCGCTACGCTACGCTACGGTAGTACGGACCATCTGGCACGACGGACTACTATACATTATTAGCATATGACGTACCCCCGCATCTAGTAAAAATTATATCCAGCTTCCTCACTGACAGAACCTTTCAAGTCAAAATTCAAAACTCCCTTTCAAATCCACACCCCATCCCAGCCGGAGTACCGCAAGGCTCCATCCTCTCCCCGACACTCTTCACATTATATATTAACGACTTACCACGCACTGACAATACGGACATTTCATTATATGCGGACGACACGGCTGTAATTGCCAAATCGACCAAACAAGAACAAACCATAAAGTACCTGCAACGCCACGCCGACAAATTACAAACATACTACAAAAACTGGAAATTAAAACTAAATGAGAACAAGACCACGGTAACCACTTTCAACAAACGTCGTACCCCAGTGACCATTCCCTTGAAAATCAACAACACGAACATACAAGTTACAAACGAAGTAAAATATTTAGGCCTGACTTTAGACAAAAAACTAACTTACGGACAACACGTCAAACTTACAGCCAAAAAAGCTAGCAATGCGCTTCACGCACTCTACCCACTAATGACATTCAAAAACAAACTTGACCCAAAATTACGAACTTTACTCTACAAAACAATGATCAGACCCATCATAACTTATGCCTCCCCTATTTGGAGTAGTGCTGCTAGATCACATACTAAAAAATTACAAACAATACAAAACAAAGCACTACGGATAATCACTGGACGCCCATGACATACCCCAATTCACATTCTACACGAACTGACTGACACACCCACAATTACAAACGTAATATACAACACGACGTACGACTTCTTTACCTAGAAGACAAGACAAAACCCGACTACAAACCATATTGGACGACTCAATCTCAACAACATGCCCTTCAGGCAAAAATATAATCTAATTCATCAAATCACTTTATAATCACCCACAGTCATTAATCTCACCTCATCAGAGCCCTCAACTTGGTAGCTTGCTACCCTTTTTTTGTTACGCTTCACTCACTTAAACTATTTTTAAAACCCCCCCTTCTCCTTTCCTTTTCATTCAACCCCTTCCCATCCCTTTCCCGCCACCACTAAGGCCCCTGGCGCTGGGTTTTGCACTCATTTTGCCCGGCAGATCACATAACTCAGCACACCACTCATGGCAAACCGAACAGCATTCGATCCGATAAATCAGAGATAGGAGCGGATCAAGAGAAGACAAGAAGATTAATTTTTAAATTTTTGTGATAAAAAATTTTAAAATGTAAATAGATATATAAAATAAAGAGCTTTTTTACTTTACTTACTTACTTTACTGCGGTAGTACGGAGAGTAGAGTGAGTGTCTTGTGTTGTTAGTCAGTGAGAGTAGTCGTGTTTTTCAGAGCTCCTGAAAGTGATAGCCGATTTTAAATTTCCAAAGTAAATTCGTTTTGGTCAAAGCTGTAGCCGCTTAGTCGAGTGCCTGTAAATAATTTATTATTATAGGCAGCACCTAAGTGTCTCGCGGAGGTTAAAATAAGTTACTTTTCAAATAAAACCAACTGTAAAATATTTTACAAGTGTCAAGTTAAAGTGCCTTCCAAGTTAAAGTTCAAGTGCGATGGTGATATCGCACAGGAAACGATAACATAAACATAAACAGGAAGCTTCAACTAACATTAATAAAATTCTCTCCCACAGAACAAAGAACCATTGAAAGATAACTCGCATTTTTATTTATAATAAAAATGCAACCTTCTCCAATGGCGACCCTCAGTAGCAGAATTGAGCGCACCCAAGAGGACATCGATGGAATCAACGTTGACATTGAGACGACAAAGGTAAGTGAAGACCTAACCGCACAAGGTTTCAGCATCACTCAGGTAGCGAGGATGTTCAGCGGCAGGTACAGACAACCAATCCCACTGGTGATGGTCACCCTGCCAAAAACGCCAGCCAACAGAAACATCTTCGACGTGAAAATAGTTGTAGGGATGGAAGTCAAACTAGAAACCCCCCACCGGAAAGCCAGGATCAGCCAGTGCCATCGGTGCCAAACATTCGGGCACAGCCAACGAAATTGCAGATCAGGACCCCGCTGCGTGAAGTGTGCAGCCCCCCACCTCACGCCCACATGCACCAAAACCCGGGAAACCAAGGCAACTTGCGCCAACTGTGGAGGTGATCACCCCGCAAATTATCAAGGATGCGTAAACTTCCCCAAACTGAAGAGGACCACACAGTTCCGGCACTTCAGGACAGATCCACCCCCAACAGGAAAATTTGCTCCCCACAGGACCTCACAATGGATTTCCTACGCCACAAGAACAGCACCTCTACCACTAATGGCATCCCAGGTAAACCCCCCACCTGGATTCCACCAAACCCCACCACCAGGCCTCACCCCCAGTGAAAGCCAAAGCCAAGACCAAAACACGGAAATCTACGCCAGGGCATACGACAACCTGGTCAACATGGGAGGAAACCCGCAAGAATTCCTCTTGTACATCAGCAGATGCCAGACAAATACAAATACAAGTAAGTAAACCCCCCCCCCCTCAACCTAACAAAATCAAGTTCCAGCAAGTCAAACCAACAACTCTAAATGCATCCAAACCCAAGGAAGATACCAGAACACCTCAGGATGGCATATTGGAATGCAAATGGGTTAAACGTCACCAAACGGATTGAACTCCTGCACTTTGCCCATGAGCACGACCTGGATGTCATCCTGGTCAACGAGACGCACCTGAAGCCCTCCGCCAAAGCGAAGATGGCAAACTACACCCTGCACCGCAACGACCGCAAGGAAGGAAACGGTGGGGGCACCGCCATCTACGTGAAAAGGAGTCTTCAGCACCACGACATCACCCGCCAGGACCTACTAGAGGTCACCACGGTATGTATACCACTAAAAAACTTAGGCAATTTACAGATTTCATCAGTATACAACCGTCCAGGCACCGTGCTACCGGAAGAGGACATCCAAAAGCTTCTGCGAGGACCTGCACCTAAAATCCTCGCAGGAGACCTCAACGCCAAGCACAACTCCTGGCATTCGAGGAACGTTAACCAAGCTGGGAGAGCCCTACGTCGACTTGCAGATCGACTGGGAGTAGATGTCGACGCCCCCACGGAAGTCACCCACAGAGCAACGCAGGCTGACTACCAGGACGATGTCTTGGACATCACCATCATGAAAAACGTCAGCGTCCTGCACACTCTGGAAACCGTGGAAGCGCTTCCATCCGACCACCACCCAGTCCTGTTCATGCTGGGAAACGACACTCCCAGGAGCACCCCCCCCCCACCGCCAGGAAAACAGCTTGGCCAGTCTTCCACGACCACCTACAACAAACCATGGGAGAAATTCCGGTCATCACAGATGCACAAGAGCTGGAAAGGTATGTAGAGAACTTCCAGAAAAAGGTAAGTGACTCTTTACTTTTTGCCACCACCGAAATTCCGATCCCAGACTCCCGACAACAACTCCCACCCCCCCAGCTAAAGGCCCTCATTTCAGAAAAAAGAAAAGCAGAGAAACTCGCACGCAGGACGTGGTGCCCCGACGACCGAGCAAGGGCAAACCAACTGAGGTCCGAAGTCACGAAGCAGCTCTGGCAACACAGCAGCGACTCCTGGACCAGAAAGTTGGAATCCCTAAACTGCGAAGACAACTCTGCTTGGCAAATGGTCAAATCCCTCCGCAACTCCGAAACCACCATCCCAACCCTAATAAGTCAAAACGGGGAAGCCGTCACCGACGCAGAAAAGGCGGAAGCCTTTGCAGACGCCATTGAGAAACAATGCAGCCCGATCACCAATAACGTCGACGAGCAACACATCGAAGAAGTCGACCACCAAGTAAGTGAACAACTAACTAACTTGAACCCCACAGACCACCCACCAATCACACCGGCCACCCTAGAAGAAATCCAAGCAGCCATCAAAAGGAAATCAAACAAGTCATCCGTAAACTCAAGAACAAAGCCACCGGCATCGACGACATATCAACTTCCTACCTACAAAAACTCCCAAAAAAAGCAATCGTCCAAATTTATTATATCCTTAACGCTTGCCATAAAAATCAATACTTCCCGTCCTCCTGAAAAAAGGCTATCGTAATCCCCATCCTTAAACCTAATAAACCCGCATTAGCCTACTTCCCACCCTATCCGAAGTCCTAGCAAAAATCATATTAAACCGACTCCAAACACACGACACCATCATCCCTGAACAATTTGGGTTCAGGGAAAACCACAGTACCGTGCTACAGTTAGCCTTGCTCGTCGACAAAATTACTAAAAACTACAACCTTAATAAAACAACCTCAGTAATGACGTTCGACTTAGAAAAAGCTTTTGACACCATTTGGTATGACGGACTAATTTACAAATTAATAGCATATGACGTACCCCCATACATAGTTAAAATCATAACCAGCTTCCTCGCCAACAGATCCTTCCAAGTTAAAATCCACAATTCCCTCTCTGACAATACGGACATTTCACTTTATGCGGACGACACAGCAGACACAGAATGTATATTCAAACTGCACAGTTTTTGTATATTATTTATTATAGTTTTATCGTATACTTGAACTTATCAACGTAATTATTAGCTGCGTACATTTACACCTCTCGCCATTGTATGCATTACTCGTGCGCATACACATGAACATTGCACTTCTTACGAACGAATTAATACAATTTCTAGCAATTTTTACAACCTCTTCAAAATTTTATATAGAAATGTGCCATAATAAAATGTTAATTATTTTTAAGCTCCAGTTGATATGCATTATATTAAAAATTTATACAAAATATATAAATTTTGACACAAACGATTTACTACAAAATTTTAGTAGTCGTTCTTAGATTATACTATGTCTCTTAGCTACAATTATAGTAATACATTATACAAAAATTTTACTACAAGCATTATGTTAAAAAATAAAAAGGTAGTTATTGCAGTGTAATAAGCAGTGTAATAATAAGTTGAGATGCCCTCAACCCTCCTAAAGCGGCAACGGGGGGGTGCAGCAACCTCCCGCAACAACGGCCGACTTAGGTTTCTGCAAGTAAATCTACACATGGCCAGGGCGGCACACGACTTGATGCTTGAAACTGTGCTCCCACTGAAGATCGACATGGCGCCAAACCTACTCGGATCGGCAAACTTCACCCAAGATCCAAGCGGCAGGCTGCTATCTACCTGCCACCGACAACGCCAACCAAGGGGACAGGCAGAGGAGAGGGCTATGTATGGGCAAAGATTCGGGGGGCGAGAGTGGTTAGCTGCTACTACTCGCCCAACGATTCAATCGATGACTTCAAAGCCCAACTGGAGACTCTCGCCGCGGAGATCAGAAGCTCGAGAGCACAGGGAGAACAAGTAGTGGTCGGCGGGGACTTTAACTCAAATTCCCCGGAATGGGGCTCCCTAGAAGAGGACGAGAGAGGGGAAGCCCTATCAAACATCCTAGGATCAGCGGGACTAGAAGTGGGGAACGCTGGTAACACCCCTACCTTCGTAAGAGGCAACTCTAGTTCCATAATTGACGTAACACTGGCCACGAACGCAGCACTCCGCAGGATGGCAGACTGGAGAGTGCTAGAAGAAGAAATCCTGAGTGACCATAAGTACATCTACTTCTGCTTGGAGAAAGTCGCCAGCGCCACAAGCAGAAGGGTGGTCCTCAACCAAGATGGACCAAGAGGCGCTCAGCACCCGCCTCGGAACGCAGAAGACCTCATGGAAGCCCTCATAGAAGCCTGCGACGAGGCGATGCCCAGAAGACGGGGCCCAAAAAGGCAACCGGTCCACTGGTGGACACCGGAGATTGCTGACGCCCGCAAGATGGCAAACAGGCTCGATAGAGCCGACCAAAGAGCAAGAAGCCAAGCTTCCACAGGAATCTACAAGGCAGCCAAGAAGAAGCTCCGGCAGATAATAGCGGACAGCAAGAGAAGATGCTGGTCGGAGCTCCTCAAAACCTTGGACGATGATCCTTGGAGGCTGGCCTACAAAATAGTGAGGGGCAAACTGAGAGGGGGCAGAAATATGATAGGACTAAGTCCATCAAAAACCCGAGACATAGCGGCAGTGCTTTTTCCGACCCATAACAACTTCGTCGAAGCAAAGATGCCCCCACCTTCGGAAAAAAACCCCTTCACTGCGGAAGAACTTAAAAAGGCCCCTGGCCCAGACTCTGTCCCAGGGCTAGCGGTCAAGATCGCAGCAGCGGCGAACGGGCCAGCATTCCTAGCCGTGTTCAACAACTGCCTCGTTAAGGGAGAATTCCCGACGAGGTGGAAAAAGGCTAGGCTGGTACTGGCCCGAAAAGAAGATAAAGCGGCAGACGAACCCAGTAGCTACAGACCGATATGCTTATTGGACCACGTAGGCAAACTGTTTGAAAAGATGATCCTGGAGAGTCTGCTTCAGGACATCGAAAACAGCGACAACCTGAGCGAAAGTCAGTACGGCTTCCGAAGCGGCAGATCAACGGTGGATGCCCTCGAAGCCATAGTTGGGGTCGCTGGGGAAGCCACACAGGGCACCTGGAGAACAAAGAAAATGTGCCTCGTAGCCACCCTCGACGTGAGAAATGCCTTTAACTGTGCAGGGTGGATACACATACTGACTTCGCTCAGGGCCAGGAACATCAACCCAAGAACATTCAATCTGATTGCAAGCTACTTGGAGGGAAGAAGCTTGCAACTAGAAGACGGCCCAATGAAAGTAATAAGCGGCGTTCCGCAAGGATCGGTACTGGGTCCGACCTTGTGGAACGTCATGTATAACGACGTCCTCGAGCTCCTGCTACCAGAGGGAGTACACATAATTGGTTTCGCCGATGACCTGATCCTACTCGTGATCGGCAGGACAGCGGCAGAGATCGAGAGGAAAGCCAACGAGGCCATTAACAACTGGGCAAACAGCCGCGGCTTGACGCTCGTCCCGGAGAAGTCAGTGGCGGTATTAATCCGAGGCAGAAGGAAAGCCCCCAATATGAGCTTGCAACTGGCAGGGACGGCCGTAGCAATCAAGGACAACATCACCGTATTGGGGGGTTACAATAGACAAAAACCTAAACTTCGCGGACCACATCAAGAAGGCGTGCAGCAAGGCAACGGCAGTGGTAACATCGCAAGCAAAATTAATGCCCAACATCGGCGGACCAAAACCTGCCAAAAGGAGAATGCTGGGCACGGTCGCCCACGCCGTGATGCTGTACGCAGCTCCGCTATGGCAAGAAGCGCTCCACGTCGAGCGCAACAACAAGAGGCACCAGGCGGTCCAAAGGAAGATGGCCCTCCGGGTCACCTGCGCCTACAGGACCGCATCAGACGACGCCGCGAGAGTCCTGGCCTCGATGCCGCCAATCGACCTCTTGGCAAAAGAGAGAGTTGACGCCAGAGTAGGACAGGACCCGACAGCCAAACAGCGAACGCTGGACACCTGGCAAGGAAGATGGACTAGTCGTGGAAGCGCTACATGGACCAAAAGGCTCATCCCAGACCTGCGTTCCTGGTTCAGGCTTGCAGACTCACCGACCTGCAGATACTGCGGGGACGAAGACACAGCGGAGCACACTTTGTTCCAATGTATTAGATGGGAAAGAGAGCGAGTCACTTCTTCGCTGAGGATGGGCCACAGCCTAAATCCCGACAACATGGTTGAATTCATGCTGTTGGACGACGAAGAATGGGCAACAACAACGGTTTTCATTACACGAATAATGAAAACCAAAGAGGAAGACGGAAAACTGCGCAAGCGGAGGCTCGGAACCTCGCCCAACAACCGCAAACTTAACACCAGGCAACAAGATACAACATCGCAGAAGACAGCGGAAGTAATGCCGAGAAGGTCAATCCCGCTGCCGCCCGGAGGGGGGGGGTAGTGAGTAAGAATCTCACACTACCACCTCAGATTGGGGTGGTGCCTATGAAGGTTTCCCCCTCCCATGCATTAAAAAAAAAGTTATACTTGATAGCCACTGTAGTAATGTTGGCACACAGCCAATTTTATATATTTAATATCGTAAATGTGCAACGCACTATATTATTATCTTAAGTTTTGTTCTAATCATTACTTGTACAATTTATAGAAGAATACACACAATTTAAGTTTACGGTGTTTGATTCTACTTATCTACCACAGGTTACCACATTGGCGACGATGGATAAATTTTTGGTGAAATATAATTAAAATCAGTAATTAAAAGTGATAAAATTAATTTAAAGTTACAAAATTAATCAAATCTTAAAACAAAGATTAAATTAGTTATATTCAAGTGTTCAAGATTCGATAACAGATGGTGACAGTAGTCTTGGTTTTACAAATTTGGACGATAATATCAACATCAACTACCGTTGGAAGAACGGCAAAGGGTAAGCAAGACAGCAAGCACGTGAACAATAATTGAAGCGTAGAAAGTCAAGTAATCGCAGTTAACTTAAAAAAAATTGTTAGTTATCAGACCAGACAATAAAATATTAAAGTATAACTATATTCGATATCAAGATGTCAATTGGGAAATTAGGCGAGTTAATGGAAGGCTGTTGGACTTCGTATATTTCACGCCTAAAACAATATTTTAAGGCAAATGATGTTAAAGAAGCCAAAGAAACGGCAACCTTAATTACGCTCGTTGGAGAGGAAACTTTTGATTTAATGGTGGCACTATGTGATTCTGAAAAGCCGGAAGACAAATCTTTTGGACAATTGGTGACAAACCATCAAAAATTGCAGAAAGGTATAAATTTCGACAAAGGAAACAAGAAAACTGCTCACTGGCTTGCCAAAGCACACCGAGACATTTCGACTGCACGAGGCGGCAGACATAAACACTCTCAATAACCACATTTATAACCTATCATACAATTTCTTCACTAGGACCTTACATAAAAACGACAAAACCGCCCACATTGCCAGACTAACAAACAAGCCCCTCAGGCGGACACACAAACTTCTACAACACATACTCTTCTAATGATCATAACTAACTCCCCCCCCCTCTTCTCTTCTCTCTCTCTCTTCTTCCTTCTTCCCCTTCCTTGTTATCTCGTTTGTTAACTAATTTTAAGTTTTAATACATCATGACTAAACAAGCTCGCTGGGTTTTTCTACTCATTTTCCCGGGATAAAAATCTGAATAACAATATAAATCATGCACTCAAACTTATACATCAACTAGATAAATCTAATGATAGGCGCTAGTTTTAATACAAATTATAGAATTAAGATATTAATTGTAAAAATTACTATGCTAAATAAAAAGAGTTTAAAGGTTGAATGCACCGGGAGTCAGTTCAGTCAGTAGTCGCCGTCGAGACCTGCATCGTGTTTTAGTGAGCTCCTAAATTCTTTGGAAGTATTAGCCACGCACAAGATATCAAAATTCCTGCTGTTCTTGAAACATTATTAAATCGCTGCCGCGCTATAAGCGCACCATTGCCACAAGATAATCCTGATGACCCTGCTATACCAATTGAATCTGATCCAAAATTTTTCGCCAGATTGGCAAACCTAAATCAAGAAATTTCCCATCCGGGTAAAAAACGCCAGAATACCACCGCTATTGATAGTGCAATACAAAGCCAAAATCAAGATATTTATGAAAATACTAAGGCAAGTACAATGAATTCAATAAATCAAGACCCGCCCATCGGTCATTCGCCAATGACCGTCGATTACTCCACGCCACTCCCGATTTACAATTCTTTCGGCATACTGATGAATGCACAAGAGCATATACCGCGGCCCAGCACATCGCGTACAAACCCGCCCAGACCTGAGCAAAACGAGTGGACCACAGTGGGCATATCCACAGCAGCAAGACAACCTCAAACCGAGAAACATTACAAACCACCACCAATTGTGATCACAAAGCCAATAGGAAAATTCCAACTTTTCATGGACAAAATCACGCCGCACGCAAGAGGGCCCCTGCAAGTGAAGTATGTCCGAGGCCAAACGTGGGTCTACACAGAAACCAGCGCCGACCACAAGACCGTTCGCCAGGCAATATTTGCCGACAACTCCCTAGAAGGATATACTTATCAACTTCGAGAGGAAAAAACGTTCAAGATTGTCATGAAAGGTTCGCCTTTCTTAGATCCGGAATACATCAAAAATCAATTTACCATAGAACATAAAATCACTCCGCAACAAGTAGTGCAATTGAAAAACAAGTATGGAGACACCACGGGTGCCTTCTTGTTAGTGTTTCCGTCAACAACAACTATGCTAGACCTGAGATATATCAAATCCATTGGACAAATTATAATCAGGTATAAAGAATACTCTAGGCGAAACACACGCACCCAGTGTTTTCGCTGCCAAAATTTCGGAGATGGCAGCAGCAGCTGCCATATGTTCCCAAGATGTGTAAAGTGCACTGAAAATCATCTCTCCAAGGATTGCCCACGCAAGACAACAGACGACCAGGTTCGATGCTGCAATTGCGGGGAATCCCACCCTGCAAACTACGCCGGATGTGCCGCCTCCATTTCCTATTCCGAAAAGGTCAGTAGAACAACCCAGCGAGCTAAAACATCAAATAATTTCAATAATAACCTAAACTTTCAACCCACTTCCCAATCTATCACAACCACCCAAATCCCCAGACAAACTTTTGATAATCAACCCCAAAACTACCCCCCATTACCACGACGAACAAAACCTATACAAAATTTCACTGCACCCACCTTACAATCGCAACAAATGACTTATAGACAAAGCTTAACCGAACCAACACAAGGTAACCCCGGTAATTTAAAGACACTATTCGCAGAATTAAAAGACCTACAAAATACCATTAACATCCCTCAGATGATCCAAATAATAAGAGAGATAAAAATACGACTCACCGGGGTTACAGATACTATGGACAAGATATAAATACTCGCAGACATCGCTTCCAAGTACGATCAGTAATCCAATCAGTCAGTGCAGTGCAGTTGACCAGTGAACACGTGTTTTTAGTGAGCTCCTAAATTCTTTTAGAAGTATTAGCCACGCCCCAGAAATTAAAATTCCTGACGTTCTCCAAACATTAATAAACAGCTGCCGCGCTATAAGCGCACCATTGCCAGAAGACCTACCTGCTATTCCTGATGATCCTATCGAACTTACCGAATCCAATCCAAAATTTTTGGCCAGAGTGGCAAACTTAAACAAGCAAGAATTTTCCCATCCGGGTAAAAAGAAACGAAAGAACAATACCGAAATCGATACTGAAATACAAGATCAAAATCAAGCACATGATAAGGCAAGTATAATGATTCCTAACCAAGACCTGCCCAACGGTCATCTACCAATGGCCGTTGATTATTCCACGCCTCTCCCAATCTACAATTCCTTTGGTATATTGATGAACGCACCGGAAGTCGTAGCAAGACCGAGCACTTCGCGTCCTACCATAAAACCAAGTCAAGTGCATTCCGAATGGACCACCATTGGGAAAAATCAACAAAACAAAATACAAGCACCCAAGCACTACAAGCCTCCGCCTATAATCATAACCAAACCAATTGGGAAATTCAAAACGTTCATGGATAAGATCACCCCGCATGCACGCGGACCAATCCAGGTCAAATACGTCCGCGGTCAAACGTGGGTGTATACAGAAAATGCAGTAGACCACAAGACAGTGAGACTAGTGATATTTGCAGACAAAAACCTTGAAGGTTACACTTATCAACTTAGGGAAGAAAAGACATTTAAAATAGTCATGAAAGCGTCACCCTTCCTTGAACCGGATTATATAAAAACTCAGTTTGCTCTCGAACATAAACTCACTCCAAAAAACGTCACACAATTGAAGAATAAGTATGGAGACACCACCGGAGCCTTCCTCCTAGAATTCTCGCCACCAACCACACTCCAGGACATCAAGCACATCAAATCTATTGGTCCTCTAATCATTAGATTCGAGGAATACTCCAGAAGGAACACCCGAACACAGTGCTTCAGATGCCAAAACTTTGGCCACGGAAGCAGCAACTGTAATATGGCTCCCCGCTGCGTCAAATGCACAAAAAAACATGCTACCAGTGAATGTCCACGCAAGACCGCCAACGACACCGTCCGATGCTGCAACTGCGGAGAAGCCCACCCTGCAAACTACGCTGGATGTGCAGCCTCCATTTCTTATGCCGAAAGGGTAAGTAGACAAACCCAGCGAGCAAATCCGTCAAACTCAAACAACTACACAAGTTCAGCAAATGCACACCTTTCTACTTCTCCACCTAATGACAGACAGCAAACTACAAACCAAACCTTCGCAATACAACCACAAAACTACCCCCCACTACCACGACCGACCAAACAATTCCAAAACTTCACCCCGAACACACCACAACAACAACAAATCATCTCCCTACAAAACTTGACCGACACAACCCAAGGAAACCCCGGTGACCTAAAAACTCTATTTAGTGAATTAAAAGACCTTCAAAACACTATTAACATTACGCAAATGATTCAAATCGTAAGAGAAATAAAAACAAGACTCACCGGGGTAACCGATACCATGGAAAAAATTCAAATTTTAGCAGACATAGCACTGAAATACGATGACTAGACACACCAACAAAAACCTAAAAATTATATCATGGAATTCTAACAGACTGACACCCAGAACAAATGAACTACAGGTACTAACGGACAAACTACAACCTGACATCTTACTTATACAAGAAACAAGACTCAACAAACGACAACCCCCCAAACTACGTACTTACCAACAAACCCAGAACCAGAGCGGGCGGACTTATTACCTACATAAAAGACAAATACGACTTCACCTCCACCGACATTGAAAACGACAACGCAGAACTACAACTTTTCCAAATTAACGACCTTACTATTTGCAACTATTACCTATCCCCTAACAAAAAACACGACTTTAACAAAATAGACCAAATATTACAAAACACCAACCAAGTACTAATAGCAGGAGACTTCAATTCCATACACCCTGCCTGGAACAACAGCACAACCAATCAAAACGGAAACGACCTCTACAACTACCTACTCACCAGCGACGCCATCCTATCCCACCCCACAAACGGACATACCCACCACTCCTACACCCCAAACCAAAGACCCTCCACCATCGACCTGACACTCACAAAAAACCTAAACGTACAAAACGTCACAACACTAAACAAACTCAGCTCCGACCACTACCCCATACTAATAGAACTTACCTCCCTAAAAATACAAACCCTACCCACAAGACAAATCAACACGACAGATTGGAAGAAACTTGGCCACCTACTTAAACAAATCCCACTAAACCCCCACATACTTACCACCTCTGACATTGATCAAGCTATCGACAAATTAACTTCGGATGTGACCAAAGCACTCGAAGACAGCACCACCACAAAACCACCACCCAGACGCAAACTTATACTACCACCAGAACTACTTACCAAAATCAAAAACAAAAACAAACTCCGAAAAATCTACCAAACACACTACTACCCAGAACTCAAACGTCAAATTAACAAACTTACAAAAGACATTAACGAAGCCATCACCAAAATTCGACACGACCACTGGACCAAAACTCTCTCGGACATAAAATCACAAGACCTCTCGACATTATGGAAAATAACCAAAGCTATGAAAAATAAAACAAACACAAACCGACAATTTCCCACCTTACAAACCCCCAACGGACAAAAAACGAGCAACCTTGACAAAGCAAATGCAATTGCCGACACTTACCTGCAAAATCACCTCTCCACCAGCCAACAGAACGACCCCATGACCAACTTCAGAGTGAAACTTACTACTGACATCTTTAAAAACACCAACTACCCCACCCCCACAGACGATCTAACCAACCCCCAGGAAATAAAACGCATCATCAAAAAACTGAAAAACAAATCTGCCGGGAACGACAACATCAGAGCTTCACTCGACAAAATTTTTCCCAAAAAGTTGATCCTGCAACTACACTACATATTTAACGCTTGCCTAAGACTACAATACTTCCCCAAGACCTGGAAAACTGCAACCATCATACCCATCCCAAAACCAAACAAGCCAAAAAACTTACCAACAAGCTACCGACCGATAAGCCTTCTGCCAACAATATCCAAAATATTAGAAAAAATTATACTTACCAGACTACAAAACCACGACGAAGAACACCAAACAATCCTACCAGAACAATACGGCTTTCAAAAAAACCACTCTACAATACTACAACTTGCCACCCTGACCGACAAAATCACCACCAAATACAATCAAAACAAGACAACGGCAATAGTTACCCTCGACATAGCGAAAGCATTCGACACTATTTGGCACGACGGACTCATATTTGAATTAATAGACGCAAACTATCCACCCCACTTAATAAAAATCATTTACAGTTACATCACCGACCGACTCTTCCTAGTAAAAATTAACAACTCCCTTTCACACCCACATCCCATCCCAGCCGGAGTCCCACAAGGCTCCATCCTAGCCCCCCTCCTATTTATCTACTATATAAATGACCTGCCGAAACACCCGACACTACAATTTCTCTATACGCCGACGACACCGCCATCATATCCCATTCCTTCAGAAAAGACAAAGCAATACAATACGTACAACGACACATTGACATTTTAGAACCTTACTACTACCGCTGGAAGCTTAAACTTAACTAGACAAAAACCACATTTACCATCTTCACGCACAAGACCAAATACAAACTAACGACGAAACCAAAAATAAACAATACAGAACTAGCGCAAACGGACACAACAAAATACCTGGGAGTAATACTTGACTCAAGACTGACCTACAGACAACACATACAAACCACTGCCACCAAAGGAACCAAATTACTACACGCCCTGTACCCACTGCTAAATTACAAAAACACCCTAGACCCAAAACTAAGAAAACTCCTTTACACAGCCATAATCAGACCGACATTGACTTACGCTTGCCCTATATGGAGCAGCGCAGCACCGACTCACTTAAAGACACTCCAAATCGTGCAGAACAAGTGTCTCCGTGTCATTACCGGTTCTCCGAGAGACACGGAGATATTTCGCCTGCACGAGGCGGCAGACATTAATACTCTGACTAACCACATCTACAACCAAGCATACAACTTTTTCACTCGGACCACACGTAAAAATGACAAGACCAAACATATTGCCAGACTTACCAATAAAAACATGCCCTTCAGGCGGACACACAAACTCTTACACGACATACTCCTCTAAACTTCATTTCATCCTTCCTCTTCTTGTTGACTATTTTTAGTGTTATTTAGTTATAAGTTTTAATCATACAAGACCAACCATGCTCGCTGGGTTTTTCTACTCATTTTCCCGGCAAATACCAAAAGTTCCAAGTACGATGACTAATTACAACAACAAAGACCTAAAAATTCTATCATGGAATTCCAACGGACTGACCACTAAAATTAACGAATTACAAACACTCACCGACAAATTACAACCCGACCTAATTCTGATACAAGAGACTAGACTTAAGAAACGGCCCCCCCCCCCAAACTACTCCATTGCTAACAAACCAAAAAGGACAACAGGAGGACTACTGACTTACATCAAAAATATTTACGACTACTCCACAACTGGACTAACAACTGACAACATAGAAATGCAGCTAATCCAAATCGACGACTTCACCATTACTAATTATTATCTATCACCAACCAAAAAACACGACTTGGACAAACTCAACGAAACACTGCAAAACTCAAACCAAGTGCTAATCGCAGGCGATTTTAATTCCATACACCCTGCATGGAATAATCATACGACAAACCAAAACGGAATCGAACTCTTTGACTTCTTACAAACCAGCGACGCCATCCTTTCCCACCCGACAAACGGACACACCCATTATTCCTACACCCCCAACCAAAGATCTTCAACAATTGACCTAGCACTAACAATAAACCTAAATATTCAAAACATAACTACCCTAAACAAACTTAGTTCCGATCACTTACCCATACTAATCCAAATAACCTCCCTCAACCTACCAATCCTACCGCAACACAGCATCAAAACCACTGACTGGAAAACATTCGGACAACTACTAAAACAAATTCCGCTAAACCCCACATACAAACTACCGAAGACCAAGCAATTGACAAACTCGCAGCAGAAGTCACTAAAGCATACAACGACAGCACAACCTCCAAACCCCCACCAAAACGCAAACTAATACTCCCCCCTGACCTACTGACGAAAATAAAAAACAAAAACAAATTGCGCAAAATCTACCAGCTACATTATTATCCAAACTTAAAACAACAAATAAACAAACTTACAAACGACATCAACGCCGCCATCAGCGAAATAAAACACGACAAATGGACCAAAACCCTCGAAGACATCCGACCACAAAACCTTGATACCTTATGGAAAATTGCTAAAGCTTTAAAAAACAAAAACACAACCCGACAAATCCCAACCTTACATACCCAGGACGGTCCCAAATCCAGCAACCTCGACAAAGCGAACACAATCGCAGACACCTACTTACAAAATCACCTTTCCACCAGTAAACAAAACGACCCCATGACAAACTTTAGAGTCAAAATTGCCACAGACATCTTTATCAATACAAATTACCCTACCCCCCAAGACGAACTAACCTCCCCCCAGGAAATAAAACGCTTCATTAAGAAATTAAAAAACAAATCCGCCGGTAACGCCAACATCAGAGCTTCACTCGTCAAAAAGTTCCATCCTTTCCATTCCATTACATCCTAAATACATGCTTAAAACTATAATACTTTCCCACGACTTGGAAGACAGCATTAGTAATACCCATACCCAAACCAGACAAACCAAAAAACTTACCGACCAGCTACAGACCAATCAGCCTACTACCAGTACTATCCAAATTACTAGAAAAAATCATCCTCACTCGACTACAAAACCACGACGAACAACACAACACAATATTACCCGAACAATACGGATTCCAGAAAAATCACTCGACGGTACTTCAACTGGCCACCCTGACCGACAAAATTACTACGAAATTTAATCAAAACAAAACAACAGCAATAATTACATTAGACATAGCCAAAGCCTTCGATACAATATGGCATGAAGGACTCATTTTCAAATTAATTGACGCAAACTACCCCCCCTACCTAATAAAACTAATAAATGCGTTCCTGGGTTTTTCTACTCATTTTCCCGGGAAAAATCCATACTCTTATAACAAACATGTAATCCACCAATCAAATTAACTAGGTACATCACTAGATAGGCACTAGTAAAAACCCAATTAATTTTAAGCCATAAAATGTATTACCTGATAAATAAAGAGTATAAAAAAAAATGTTAATCAGCGAGTTCCAGCGTAGAGGTGGTAGCAGACAGACGTGTTTTTCTGTTCTTGTTAGAACTGTTTTGATTTGCGTTCCTAGCCACGCCTCCTACACTGCCATTCGTCAACACTAAAAACCAAGACGACAACCAGCTCACGCTTCCGTGCAATGCGGCTTCTAATTACACTAATGTCAAATTTCAAAATCGGCTATCAGTGCGCGCCAAAAAAAACAATCCTTATTTTCGTAAAGTGACACCCACAATCATCAGAAATCCGGCATTCGTAGCCATGTCCACCCACCCCAGTGATATAGACACTAGTAAAATCTTAATCTTCCCCGAAATTAACAAAAGTGTTAGTGTTAACAATGGTAGCTCTTCAATAGAAAACAATATAGAATTTGACCTAACCGACAACCAATATGAAAATGACAAGCAGCCAAACATTCCAACGTGCAACAAATTTGGCATTCTCACTGAACCACCAACCAGAATCGACCGCCGACAGGAAGGTGAATGGCAAAAAATACAACGCTTGAACTTAATCTTGTTCTTAGTTATCCAGATAAAAAATGTTAAAGTTCACATTAATTTAAAGGTCATTAAATCGACAATCAGAAATGCCAGCATTTCCAAAAATTGCCAAAATATTTATGAAAGTCTTATAAATAAGTATACCAAATTTCAAAAAAGTCATGTTTTTAGTTTCTGAGAAAATTAAATTATTATTCTAAAAAGTAGTTCAAAAGCTATCAAAATTTTCGATAAATATACATTAAAAACAAAAATATTGGTGGGAAAATGAATGGGTTACGAAATCAGATGTTGCCATGATTTACTAAATCTTGATAGCTTTTGTACACTTTTTGGAATAATAATTTAATTTTCTCAGAAACTGAAAACATGACTTTTTTGAAATTTGGTATACTTATTTATAAGACTTTCATAAATATTTTGGCAATTTTTGGTAATGCTGACATTTCTGATTGTTGAAATAATGACCTTTAAATCAATGCAACCGTTATGTAACTTTGACATTTTTTATCTCGATAACTAAAAACAAGATTAAATTCAAACTTTGCGAGAAATTTTTTTATTACGCAAATAATGTACTGTAAAAATTTCAAGAACTTCTCATTATTTTCATTTTCCTTCTTAACAACCTTAATTAAGGGAAAACTGCTTATACAATACGTCCGTGGAAACACTTGGATTTATACACAAACAACCGAGGACCACAAGATAGTTAAAGCCTCCATTTTTGCCGACACCAGAGTAAAAGGTTACTCAGATCAACCAAAAGAAGAGAAACTCATCAAGCTCGTGATGAAGGGCTCACCCTATATGTCAGCCGACGACGTAAAATCCGCACTGGAATCCGAGCATCAAATCATCCCCGATGAGTAACTTTTAGTAACTAAACTCAAAAATAAATTCGGTGACGAAACTGGATCATTTCTAATAGCCTTTAAACCAACAACGCAAATTCAAGCCATCAAGAAGATTCGCTCAATCTCCCAAGTCATGGTCTCCTTCGAGGAATTCGTCAGAAGAAACACGAGGACCCAGTGCTACAAATGCCAGTCATTTGGGCACGGGTTCTCCAACTGTTACATGACCCCAAGATGCGTCAAATGCACCCAGCAGCACCTCACCGCAGACTGTCCCAGGTGTTCGACCGACGAAGGCGTCCGCTGCTGCAATTGTGGCCAGGCGCACCCAGCCAATTACAGCCTCTGTCCTTCATACCTCTCTTACGCAGATCGGGTAAGTGCAAAAACGCAGCGCCCAAAACAATTCTTGCAAACTCCAGTCTTCAACAACCCTAATTATCAACCAAAAAATCCTGTTCAATTAAACCGTAGCTTCTCTACAGCAACAGCAAACTTCCCTTCATTACCAACACCCCCACAAACTCTTAGACAAACCATGACACAACCGGACCACCGACAATCTTTCGCACCCCACACTTCAAACCGACAACTCACAAATGACGACAACTCCTCCGGCGACCTTACTACATTATTTAAGGAGCTAAAAGAACTAAAGGACACCATAAACATCGAACAAATGATTCAAATCATCCGCGAAATAAAAACCAGGTTAGCCGGGGTAACGGACATGATGGACAAAATTCACATCCTTGCCGACAAATATAATGTATAATATGTTACAACCCGACAAGACATCAAAATCATCTCATGGAATGCCAACGGACTAAAATTCAAATGAAACAAACTTCTACTATTAATACAAGACAATAACCCCCACATAGTACTCATACAGGAAACAAAACTCGGCACCAGACAACCCATCAACATACCCAATTACATCAAAATTAATCAAGCCCGTACCTGTCAAGAAGGACTACTTACTTACCACCTTAAAATGCTCGACATAACGATATTAGATCGACCCAATAATGACGCCGAAACCCAAATCCTTCAAACTGACATCCTCACAATAGTCAATTATTATTTACCACCTACGCAAAAACATAACTTTGACGACCTGGATGAAATTTTTAGACTTTCAAGTAAAGTGGTCATAGCAGGGGACCTAAACTCAAGACACTACATCTGGAACAACCCGAGAAATAACCAAAACGGCATCGAACTTATCGAATACGTTACAAACTCCAACATCCACATTTCCTACCCAGATAGCCCCACCCACTACAGCTACGTTGCCGCCCACCTCCCAACCACGATTGACATTGTACTGACCAAAAACACGGACGTACGCAACATTGAGACACTAAACAAACTAAACTCGGACCACTTACCAATACAACTCGAAATCACATCATTAAAATTACCAGTAATCCCGATCAGAACTTACAAAATATTCAATTAGAAAAGTATCACTGACAATCTCAAAAACTTGCAAATCAACTCAAAAATTTACACAAACGACGACATCGACAATGCAATCTCGGACCTTACAGACAAGGTTAACCAAATTGTCCAAGACAACACAACCGTCAAAAACCCAAAAATTTACAAACTCGACTTACCACCGACCTTACTCCAGAAAATTAATAATAAAATCAAGCTACGCAAAATTTTTCAAAAGCACAAATTTCCGACGCTAAAAACCCAAATAAATAACCTGACGAAAAATATTAACAAGGACATTGCCGACATCAGAAACAAAAACTGGACCGACACTCTAGGACAAATCACATCAAAAAATTTAAAAAAACTCTGGCGCCTAACCAAAGCACTCAAAACTGACAGGACAACCACAATCCCAACATTACAAACAGCCAGTGGCGCAAAAACCAGCAGCACGGATAAAGCTAACACCATCGCAGACACCTACTTACATCATCACAATCTCACCACAAATTACACAAACATTGAAACCGAAAACATAGTCTAGCATACAATACAACAATTTATTCAAAAAATCCATCCCACTCCACCCGAAAATTTAACATCTCCAAAAAAAATCAGATCCATCATTCGCAAACTCAGAAACAAAGCCGCCGGCAACAACGGTATAGGAGCTTCACTCATAAAAAAATTTCCCAAAAAACTCATAATCCAAATTTACTACATCCTAAACACCTGTCTCAAAAACCAATATTTTCCTGCAGGAAGCAGGAATTTGCATAAATAAGTTTTACATGTTAATTTCCTATGTTCGGCTAACTCATTCAGCAGACGGTATAATAAAAATAAAATAATATAAATTCTTAGCTTGCGAAAATTAATAATAATAAAACTAAATAAAAGTTTACTTGCAAAAATACATTACCAATTGCGCCTCTTTAACTGACAAAGAAATTATTGAAGAAGTCTGCGATGAAAATAAAAAGTAATGCTGGTAGTGAAAAAGGAGAAGAAGATTATGAAAATGATGAAGAAGTTGAAGTAACTGTTCCAAATATTCAGAATGTATAGAATCTTTAAAAACGTGCTTCCATACCTCATCACATCACGATGCTCTTTTTAATAACTTAACATCCTTAGAAAATGCAATTGATAAAATTAAAATTCTTCATTATACCGCAACAAACCAAAATTACAGACTTTTTTCAATAACTTGTTAAACGTTAAGTTAGTAAGCATTTAACTTTCTATTTTAATAAATTTAATATTTTTATCTAGCTATACAAACTTTTACTGTCGATTACTGTTTATAGCGAAAATCTGTTATAACTAGTAAGTAGGATGGTCCCTTGAGTTCCCGTTATAGAGTTACTGGTATTTTGTTTCTCTATTTAAAATAAGTTTTATTCGCTTCACGACAAAACATGTTCGCTGGTTTTTTTTACTCATTTTCCCCGTACTAATACTTTTTAAAATATAACAATTATATCTACTCGATAAATCTTAAGATAGCCACGAGTATTACGCACTTGTAATCAGTAATTTATTTGTTGTACTTATAAATGTAAATAGGTATTACTTGAATACGCGAGTTAAACCGGATAAAGATGCTGTTAGCTGGTGTAGAAGTTAGCCGATGCAATTAAACCAGCATTAGACGTTAAATGATCTGGTTAAAAGAGATATTATCGAAAGAATAGAAAAAAGAAAAGAATGGGTAAATAATATAGTAATAATTGAAAAACGTACATTTAAATAAAAATATTTGTAGGATCAATCTTCAATACCGACATTAGAAGAGTTAAAACTAAAATTCAATAGAAAATCAATTTTTATGGTTTTATCATGTACCGTGAGATAAGGAAAGCTCGCTGTTGTGTACATTTATTACTCCGTTTGGGAAATTTTTCTTTAAAAGATTACCGTTTGAGTTAAAAGTGAGTCCCGGGATGTTTCAAAGGGTAAACGAAAAAATATTTGGAGACTTGCCTATAGGAATATACTTTGATGATATTATCATTGCAGCTGTTGATAAAAAAGTGCATGATAAAATATTAATAGAAGTAATTAAACGGCCCTAAAAAGTTTGGAATAAAGTTTAATAAAACGAAACTACAGCTTAAGGTTCCTAAAGTTCCTCAATACATACAAGCTATTATAGAATTCGGGGAACCGAAAAATTAAAAAAAATTAATAGAAATTCTAGGGATGATAAATTATCTAACTAAATACTTTTCAAACTTGGCTGAAGTGTTAGCACCGGTAAGAAATTTAATCAAAAATAATGTAGTATGGTCCTAGTTCACGGAACACGAAACTATTAGTTAAAATTGCACTATTTCATAGCTGTCAGAATGAACTCAACATATTATCATCAAACTCAAATGTCAATAAGAAAAGCAGACTTTTAATGTTTTGTCCATTTATTGTCAATGAAGGACTATTAAGAGTAGGTGGACGATTAAAAAATTCATAGCTACAATTTAAGGCTAAACATCCCCTACTTTTAGACGGTAAGCACCACCTTACTAAATTGATTTTTGAATTTGAACATCGTAATTTGTGCCATGCTCCACCTCAATTTACCGTCCTTATTTAGTTCAAGTTTGGTAAAAATTGTAATAAAAAATTTGATAAGGTTTTCAGAATATTCTTACCAAGATTAAAAGTTTTCAATTTTAATACAATGCTGCAACCCATTCAAAATTTAACAAGTGATTACTTTTAACATGTGTTAACTAACACAGGTTAGTTAGTTGCTGAAACCAGGCATAAATAAAATAATATGTACAACTAAAGTAGTAATTATTGTAATAATTGTAATAAAATTTAAATTTCACAATTTAAAAATGTTAAACTAATTTCTCAGTTTATGTTAAACTTTATTTCTTTTATGAAAGAGATTTCTAATCTGAGAAAACTTTTACAAACAATTAATAAATGTAAATACTATCTAAAAAATACTACGTAATACCTAAAAAAAAATATGGCGATCGCCATTGGGCCAATATTCAACATCATCAAAATATTTAAAAAAAAATTTTCAAACAAAACACAATTCAAGGTGCAAAGAAAAAATATAATACCTATCACTCTTATAATATAACAAGAGGCGAATACGCTACAAATACACCCCTTCAAAAAAATACCACTCTACAAATAAACCCTGCAAAAAGTGTTTTATTATCGTCTTAACCACTCTATTAATTTAGACTTAAAATGGATAAATTGTTCTTCGTATCAACAATTTTCTTTATTGTATATATTTTCTTCATAGAATTTATTGTTAAACAATTGATTTTCAAATGAGTTTACATTCACAACGTAATGTATAGAATAGCAGACATAATCTAGTGTTGCTATTCGAAAAGTGAGAATCTCCAGTTTTAGAATATACTGAAATAATATTTCCATCTCACATTTTGTTAACCACTGGATTACCAAAATATATAGGTATAGGTAACAATCAAATCAATGATATTCCTAAGATGATTCAGTATAAGGAAGAAGACTAACAACCAAATAAAAAATTGTTCATAATTTATTAACAACGATTGGTTAGTTTAAATTCAAATCTGCTTATTAATTTCAAATAATAAAATCAGAAAAAAATTTCAAATTAATAATTTGTTCAAACAATGTGTCATCAAAATGACACACTTGCAAGTTCAACGAAAATGAATGTTGAATGAATGAAAAAAAAGAAATAATCCAATATATAAAATGCAAAATCTGATGATTTGTTTAGTTACTTTTCACAAAATAAATCCTGGAATATAGGTTCAAAAAGTTGACACGCAATTAAGTAAGCGTCAATTGTTCAGCTTAAATTCAACTAAAGCTCATTTTTATTTATAACAAATTTCGAATTCATTCTTAGCGGAATAAATAATTAACAAATGATTTGGATACTGATGTAGTATCTAACAACTATGTAGTCGGACTTATGTAGTGCGACATTCTTTTGTTCTTCGTGGAAAGATACCTCGAGCGGATTTATTCATTTTTTCGGAAGCTGTCGTAGTGTTCGTCACAAGAAAATCTAATTGTAACAATAAATCCTATTTTCTTTACAATATTCATTATACACTTGCAGTAAGTATTTTAAGATCATGTTTTAAATATAATCTAAAATAAGTGAGTACCTTGAAGTTAAAATTAACATAACTATCCTAATCCTAATTATAATTTGTCAGAAAAGGAACTCAAAATAAAAATTTTTAAGTAAATTTGTGGTTTTTAGCATGTATTAATGGTTAAATTCAAAAAAAAATATATAGTTTTGCTAATTTTTTGAAGAATGGAAATAACCATGAAATAACGATATATTGTACTATCGTATTACAAATTTTTCATTATTTCAAATATTCTTAATTCAAACATATTATGTGTTAATTGTCTCTTTTTTAATTTTTTGAATTTCGATTTTCTACGTATTGTATTATTCTTATATTTTTCTTGAATTTATAATTTGTCAGTTGTTATTAGTTCACTTGGGTGAAATGTAATATAAAATTGTGATGCACAAAATTAGAAGTAAAAATGAGCATGCAACTTACCTTCAAATACATGTTGTAGATATGGTTCAGGGTACAGCTCGAACTGGTGTGGATTTCGTATGCTCGTATTGCAATTCCTACTAGCGCAGCCATCAACAATTGCTTTGTAATCATCAACCTACGAAAGATGTATTTATTTACAATCACGATTAAGCCAATTGTAATCTTTAAATATTAAAATTAAAATAAAGAGATTACATACCTACTGTCGCAATTTATAATAAGAAGTTTGAAACCTTTCGACACATTTCCTTTGATCTTAATTAATGACAATCACTTAAATCCATTTCAATATTTCCAATTATACCAAAATTCGGCCAATTTGTATGTCAATCCAATTAAATTACAAACTTCTCCAACACTTCGCATCGTGAATGAAATTCATTGTCTATCAAGAGTGCATTTGAGGTTATGAAAAATGAGGTCAACATTCTTTGAACATTTTCTACAACAAAAAACAAAACTGAAAAGAAAACTTACTTGAAACCTGTGTTAATGAATAATAATATTTTAATTAATTACCTAAATCACTAATAATTATGAATCATAAACTTATATGTTAATATTAAATATAGGTACGACCACGGTACGATATATTTCGTACGTCAAATGTAATGTCCACCCAAAACACAAATGCTCATGCGCATATAGTGAAAAGAGAATTTTAACATAATCAGTAGCGTCTCGCAAAAAAGAGCGCGAGGGCTCGTTACCATACAGTAATCTCGCTAAAAGTCGCGATACACTTATACCGGTATGCTACAGAGCGTAACCAAATTGAACAATTTTTGTCCATGACGTCACGCGGATGACAAAATTCAAATGGATAATATTATGTTACACGGTTAACCACAGCTGATTTTTGTTTCTGTGTTTATTTTAATAATTTTTGAACTTTTAGTATTGTTCTTCGTACTGTTCTTTGTCGATAAGAAGATAAACATAAAAAATGGTAAATTTAATTATTTAAAATATAACGGTAAAAAGAATATTTAAATTTCAAGAAATTAAATTTTTTTTAAAGAGTAGTACCTTTTTAGGTTTTAGTTGACATTTAGAAACTAGAATAAAGAAATAATAATTAAAAACATTTTGTTAATTATTATATTACGGTATTGATATATTAAGGTATGATTGTTCTTACTTTAACAACATGTTACTACTTTTAGTAATAAAATAATTTTAATTTTAATAATAAAAGTACTGTGCCTTTTTGACGTCTGTTATATAAAATACAAATTTGGTATTGAAAAAGTCTTCGTGATTACTTGACTTGGTGTAAAGAAATAGTCAATCGAATACCATACGAGAATTCGATAAATTAGGAAATAATTTGATATATTTTATAAAATAAAATTTCATGTAAAATTATTTTCAATTTATTCTGAGTCTTTTGTGACTGACCTAAATAAAAATAAAATTCAATTATTTCAATATTATGCTTTTATTTTCGAAAATAGTTTCTTTTTATTTTATACGCCCTTTGAATATTTGATATAAAATGTTATAATTATAAAATTTTGCAATTATTAAGACAATCTAATAAAGCAATAATACTAATAATTTAAAATATTAAAATTATTTATAGTCCAGGAAAAATAGACTTTTCCTAGGTGGAATATAAGTGGCAGAAAGCTGAATTTTTGCAGAAACGTTGTTCTTGTGGTTCTAAATAAGAACTGAAAGTTCCCCATCGATCCGAGTGCCGCTAACAATTCTATCCGGGGTCAAAGGTTGTAAAAATAGGTTTTCTGCGAATATCTTTTTAGTCGTTAATTTTATGGAAATAGTACAAGAGATCAAATTTGTAGCTCTTAAAATTGCTTCCAAGAAACATTTATATCGTTTTTCTGTTCAATTAACTGTTTCGACAATAATTCAATTCGTAGTCAGATGTTCTCAAAAATTTTCTCTTGAAATATATCCTTCTGTCGTCACCATCTTCGAGGTTAAGTACAACGCACGTTTTTTTAAGTGTAATTTTTCCGATAGACCTAATCCACATTATTTTAAATCTAAAACTATCCGTATAGTGTCTATACGTCTATACTATACTTCAACAACATATTGAACTGCAGCACCTTCTTGAGATATTTTCAAGATTTTAAACAATAAGAATGATACAGAATGATGGAATGATAATAATTCTCTGTATAATTGCGTTTGCCATTTCATCTGAACGGTTTTCTACTGCTTTTTGAAGGCATGACGATCATTTACTATTTTTTTCTTTTTTTCATTCGTTTTTTTACCACATTTAAAAACAACATTTATAAACCGCGCCTTGTACTCAATCTCGAAGGTGGTGACAACAGGAGTATACATTTCAAGAGAAAGTTTTTGAAAACGTCTGACTCTACGAATTGAAGAGAACTGTCAGGGAGTTGACTCCACGAATTTCACTTTTTCCTATACACCATTTGAAAGAGAACAATTTTTTAAGCATATTAAAAAAAAAAATTTCCTTGGATTATCCATTAGTTTTCGAAAAAACGGCATTTCAAGATCGAAAATTTTACATATGAAATCCCATATAAAAATTAGTGGAAGGAACCAAATTAATTTAATTTAATTCAGTCATTTTACAGTAGATCCGTGATTTGCCGTGGTTGCGCCAACCAAACTCATTAAAAACATCCCTGAACGTAATCCGCCTCGACTGGGTAGCCCGCACTCATCGAGGTACAACACGCGTGTGACCGCTATCACTAAGATTAGTTCAGAGTACACGTACCGTCAACAGAAAACCCGTTACTTGCAATTTCTATGTTCTCCCATGTTAAACATATGGGAAATTTTGATTTTTAAATGCCGTTTTCTCGAAAACTAATAGATAATCCAAGAAAAATTTTTTGTTTAATATGCCTAAAAAATTGTCCTCTTTCTAATGGTACATAGGAAAAAGTGAAATTCGTGGAGTCAATTCCCTGACAGTAACCCAAATGGGATCTCTTGTACTTTTTCCATAAATGTTACGGTTAAAAAGATATTAGGAGAAAACCTATTTTTACAACCTTTGACCCCCCCCCCCGAAGAATTGTTAGCGGCACTCGGAATCGTGGGAAACTTTCAGTTCTTATTTAGAACCACAAAAACAACAATTCTGCAAAAATTCAGCTATCCGCCACTTATTTCCTAGAAACGCCTTTTTTTGATCTAATTTCCCTGGACTATTAAGTAATTAAAGCTTTTTTGACCTTATAAGTCAATTTTTGTTCATAAAACCTATTGCAACAACTTCAGTTTGTCATCCAAGTGACGTCACACAGCGTCAACATAGTGCGAGAGATAGAGCTAAGATGCGTAAGAGCATACCGGTATAAGTTGTTACGTGAAATTTCTGCAGGGTAATTTATTCTGCAGGAATTTTCATTATTATTTATTTTTGGTTGTTTATAGATGGCAATGCATATTTTGATTTTGAATTTTGTGGAGTTATCGCCGTCACACAGGAAAAATGTGGCGGATAAGAATCTTAATTTTTGATTTAATATGTGTGAACGTAATTTTGAGTTAATTATTAATATGTTGTAAATAATTGCCTTCTGTGTCGTTTAATTGGTTGATTTTGAGTGTATTTTGTCCTGTCTGATTTTTGTGAAGAGTTTGGAAGGGAAAAAAATTTTTAAGTAACGTCGAAAGCCTAGTGAGTTGGTCTTAGTAGATTACCTGTTGTTCCCCCGAAGATTTTTTTTTTGTCATCAATAGCCTCTGTGTGGCTTGTTGTGCTTCCATTCTGGAAGACTGCAAAATTTTGGGTTTTTTTATCTTTACTTGCACCTTTACGAGCACACCTGGCAACTTTCCTGGAAGAAATACCGTTTGCTGAAGTTTTTCCGGAAAGATTGGTTCATCCTCTTGTAAATATTGTTACCATAAGGGATTCAAAGAGGGAATATTTGGGATCAAAATCAAACGACCATAGGACTCCAACATCTCATCCAAAGGTCAGACGTTTTAGTTTTCCTTTATTTTGGTTATCTTTTAAACCCATGTGGATATACATCTACCTGAAATTTTGATATTATTTGATAACGTTTTCGAATTTCGGAGAGATTTTATTTATTGAACCGTTTTATCGTTGGTCATCTGTTAATTTCTATCAAGATTAATTTTGACGTCAAGAAGGAAGAATAACCAACTTATGTTCGTGTGTTTGTTTGATAATTCTTAAATTTTCATTGCCATTGTTACCGAGTTAGAGGTAGTAAATTTTGTATATTTGAATTTGTTGATTCAGGAGTGAATAATTTTATTTTTAAATTAATTTGATTTGGGAAGTAATCCGAAACGTAGTTTAAATTTTAGTTGTGAAGCGTTACGCAAAATTTCGGATCTTATTAAAATTAAAGATACCCGGGCACACCCTGTCGAGGTGTGGTTATCTTATCATAAAGGAATTGCAATTCTTCGTGGTAGGTACGACAATTATTTTTAATTTTTAATTTAAATATAACTACCGAAGTAAATGGTTATTTATGTGCAATTCAGTATTTATTAACATTTTGCGTACCGACTGAATTTTTTATCTCTATTCAGTTTACGTTCGGTTACTATAATTTTTTTATCTAATTTTGATTAATTTTGATAAATTTTGGATTTATTTAATCTCTTTATTTGTAAATTTGAATTATCTACATTAAACTCTGTTCTCGCTCCTGTATGTTACTTTAATTTTCCTACCTTTTTGTTCGTTTTGAAGTACCAAGGTTAGTAATTACCTAATCTCACCTGGTGACTTATTCTTTAATTACTTGGCGCCCTCATTTTCAACATTTTCGACAGGTGAGCCACTGAGCTAGACCAGGGAATATTTTTGTACCCTTTTCTTTTTTTTAAGTTACAAAAATCCCACGAGCCCTGTGATCCCAGGTACGTTTTAAATCATTGTTTTTTTAAAGGTAGGATTTATCGGGGTACAAAGTGTATCGTTGCTAAAAGTTAAAATTACAGTCAAAACTTTGAAAGTGTTAATGGCAGCGGTCGTACTGGTTTTAGGAGTAAAAAATAAGTAAATATCTTAAATATGTACTTGACTTCTTAAAAATATGTACAAAATGTGTACAAAATGTATGAAATATGTATAAAAATTCTCAATTTTTTTTTATAGTATTATTTTTTTTAACTTGTTTTTGTATATAAAAAATATATATACCTATTTAAAGAAACGAGCAAAAATTATATTTTTTTATTATTTACATCATCCGATTTAGCTTGTTTTGCATAATGATTTATTTATTAGAATATGAGAATTAGAATTGAAGATATTTCCCTAGAGGCACTGGAATAAATTTTTTGAAAACTAAATCGGTACTTCACAAACGATATCACAAAAACTCAAAATTCAAAATAATAATACCAATATACTAGTAAATTTTTCTATTGACTAGTTGGTATTGTTTATATTCATTTATTCAATATACTGATAGGCTTTCGTAGGATATTGGACAACTACAGGTTAGAAAAACTACTGTGTATATGCCGACGTTTCGCTCAACCTTATTATGAGCTTCTTCCTTTTATATTTATTGACAACGGATATAAAACTTTTATATTTATTGACAACGGATTGTTACTGTTTTTTTATGTATTATTTGCTTAGCTATGTTATGTCGCACATGTACCGGAAGCTCTTTATTTTTTAACACCACACAGTTTACAGTGTATTAGCCCTGAAGAAGCTCACAATAAGGTTGAGCGAAACGTCGGCATATACACAGTAGTTTTCCTAACCTGTAGTTGTCTAATATCCTACGAAAGCCTATCAGTATATTAATCAATATGGACGAAAATAGACACGTATCATTTATTCAATATATTCATAAATCCGTGGTATTGCTTCAATTTAAAAAAATTTATTTTTGAAGTTGGCACTTCTGAAAGGAATTTCAAATTTACAAAAGGAATATTTTAATAAATTTAAAAGATTTTATTAAAAATTTTTTTTTAAAAAAGTCATACTAATACTGTTTTTATGTACCGTTTTTAAAAAAATATGTATAAATATGTAGCAGTGTCAAAAATATGTACTAATACCTAAAATATGTACCTTGCTTCGCTGTTTCGCTGCTGGCTGCCCTTATGGAAAATGACGTCACTGCTGGCTTGCTTGCTTGTTTTCATGCTGGATTTCTGTGATTGCTGCTGGTTTATGTGATGGATTTCAGCGCTAACCAATGAAAAAGCTGCGTCACATTCATCAACACAAGTAGTATCGAGAAATGTCGAGTTTCACCATACCTACTCTACTACCTGTCACCAAATTCTATAGATAAGTTATAATCCTATCTATAATATTTGATGTCACTACTTGCGTACGGATTGAAACCATAAATCGCGTGTGAAGCCAACAAAGCACAGAAACCATCACACCACCCAGCCGCTAAAAACCCAGCAGCCGAACAAGCAAGCAATCCATCAGCAAAACAAGCGTCGTGTGAGGTGGGCTTAAGTGCTTCCAAACCAAACGAGGTTTTTAATCTTTTAAGCTTTTAATTTAAAATTATTAAAATAAACCGTAAAAAGACAACTGTAATGGCAACGATGTGTTGTGTCATGAATGTGTATAATAGTTAAAGCAAACATATTCAAATTTAAATTCAAATTCATTTGAAATTTTGTCACCATACATTCGAACCAAAAGTTCGAAAAAGCTTTTAAAATGGGCGGAGCCAACGCATATGAAAGTGTCAAACCAAACGGGTAGAAAGTGTTTGTTAGCGCTTCGAAGCGAAAAAAGTGCTAGACCGAACACGGCCTTAGCAATAGACATTTCTATTAAATTAAAAAAAATAAAAACGTAAAAAACCTCAAATATCGATATCATAAAATTAAAATAAAGAGATTACATACCTACTGTCGCAATTTGTAATAAGAAGCTTGAAACCTGTCGACACATTTCCTTTGATCTTAATTAATGACAATCACTTAAATCCAATTCAATATTTCCAATTATACCAAAATTCGGCCAATTTGTATATCAATCCAATTAAATTATAAACTTGATGAAAACTTTGCATCATGAATGATATTCCAGAAAATCAAGAGTGCATTTGAGGTTAAGAAAAATGAGGTCAACGTTCTTTGAACATTTTCTACACCAAAAAATAAAACTGAAAAGAAAGCTTACTTGAAACCACAGTGTTAATGAAAATATAATTAATTACCTAAATCACCAATAATTATGAAGCATAAATTTATATGTTACTATTAAATTAATAAAAAATTATTTCCTACGTCAAATGTAATGTCCACCGAGAACACAAATGCTCATGCGCACATACAATAGTGAAAATTGAATTTAAGCATAATCAGTAGCGTCTCGCAAAAAAGGGCGTGAGGACTCGTTACCACCCATAGATGTTAATAGAAGGCTAGATAACTAACTCGAGCGCAGAAGTGAAGCCTGTCATCTATTGTAAATGTATGCCAATTTGCCTTATTTACAAATGGCCGCGAGTTGACATTGGGGCTTTACTTCTGTTATATTGCATGTATTAGGAGTTGCGTATCTGATAATATCTAGCCTTTAGATAATTAACCCGTGTGTAAATGTGAAACCTGTCATACATCTGTCATATTAGTGAAATGTATTACTGATTTGCCTTTACTACAAATGGCCGCCAGGCTTCACTTCTATTACATTGCATGTATTGGGAGTTGCGTATCTAGCCTTCTATATTAACACCTATGTTACCACCCAGTAGTCTCACTAAAAGTGCAAAATTACAGTAAAAAACTTGAAAGTGTTAATGGATAGTGGATACTATGCATGTTTCAGTTGAAATTATCAAATAATATTTTTGGCAAGGAGATGAAGATCATTACATCAACAACAACAAATGTTAAAAATGAGTGATTAATATTTTCATCTAAATCTAAAACTTATTTAACAATAAAGTTATAGAAAGGTAATAAAAGATGAAAATTTTTAATTTTGTTGAGTAAACCGGGCCATTTTATGGGTTTTACGATAGTGAGTTCAATAGTTTTTGTACATTAGTTTTCGTATTTGATAGATGAATACCTTCTTGTAGTCTAGGCCTACTGCCTAGCCTACAAATAGACTACGCGATAGCCCGATAGGGCAACTCAGCAAAACAACTTGCTGCCAGATACTTTGGGCAGTGTCTTAATATGTGGCTAGCGCCACATAATAATCTAGGAGCACTATATATTGGTATTACTGTAACGTATATGGGTACATGAGATTAGATTTTTACTTCCTTGTAAAACAAGGAAGTATTGTGATACCGATTTTTTTCGATTTCCAGATTTTGACGGAAATATCCGTTTTGACCTTCCCTGAATCCATTTTGACTATTTTCGTTGTGACGTCTGTACGTACGTACGTACGTACGTACGTATGTACGGACGTCTGTATGTCGCATAACTCAAAGACGGTAGGTCGTAGAAAGTTGAAATTTTGGATTTGAGACACTTATAGCATCTAGTTGTGCACCTCCTATTTTTGGCTGCGATTGTCCGTGCCTTAAGTTGTAATTAATGACGCGCATGAATAAATTAACGAGATTCCTGTCCAATTATTATAAAAATTACAAGGAAGTTATGTGGTGTCCACATCAGATTTTTTTGGGATTTGCTTACAAATAGTATTGCAGTGTATTTTTTTAATTTGCAAAATTTACAAAATCAGTTGTTCAAAAAAAATAAATTCTGAATATTCCTGGGCTAACTTGAAATTCTTAACTTTAATTTAATCCACTTATCAATTCCAATTTGTCGTCCCTTTAACTATTATAATAATAATAATAATAATAATAA
>OX424437.1:21660384-21690994 GCA_949152465.1 Cantharis flavilabris
ATCTACTAAGCTAATGAACGCCTCTCTCAGGTATTCCCCAATCCGTATTATGCAACGGTAGGGTCTAAATGCTAGTATCGTAACTTGCTTTTGCCGTAACTTGCTTTTGCTTGTGATTGGACACTTATTATATGATTCACTTGATAAATCTTTTAATTAATTTATTACAATAATAATAATTTTGTTTACTGTTTGCAAAAGGTTGTTACATGAAATAATAATTGGATACAAAATGATGAAGCAATATAAATGGAAAGCTAACGAAAATACGTGTGGTCTCGGTGAATGCTTGTAGGAACTCTTGTTTATTCCTAAATAACAAGTCTCTTAGTAACTTACGTTGCTAATGTGTCATTCCTGCGTGTGTGCACTCTCGTCGTTATCTAGATTTAAATCAGTAAATACATCTGTACACAATGCTGTTGCAACCGCTACACTTTTAACCTATCTCTTAGAGAAAGCTAATTGTCCTATAGTGGGCAGAAAATGCTAAAGAGAGAGAATATTGCGTTAGCACTCTTGAGTTAACGCTTGGATGACGTGTTTTGTCATATAAAAATCGATTTTACAGCAAAAGTTTTTAGACATTTTTAGTTTAAAATTTTATTTTCTTCAATTTTTTGTCTATACATTTTTCTATTTTGTAGCATCGTTTCCGAGTTACAGTGACTTAAAAAGCACTCTGTAAAATTCAAAATATATAATCATTTGAATAATTTTTAATTTGTGTACATATTGGTATTTTATGATTTTATTTTCAGAACCTGCTCTCTTTGCCTCCATTTAAAAAAAAAACTAGTTAGTTTGTCTATCTGGGCATCGCCACATATTTAAATACTGGAAAACACCTGTTCCAGGTGGTGAAAATTTGCCAATTAGCTAAACATTATAAAACAACATTTTTATATTATTTTTGTTAGATAAAGTAACCGAGTAACCAATCAAACGACTACAATTTTCTTGTGGTAAAGTATTCCATCATCAGTAGGTTATTATTCAGCGTTATACAGGGTAGTACTTTAATTATAAGGCGTTTAAATATTTAATCCCTCAGATTGCTTCTACTTGAAAACGTATCTTTTAACGTTCCTTGTACTTTAACATCGAGAAAGACGAATAATTTTGTTTAATTTTTAATTTAAAAAATATAGTTCTCGTACTTTAAAACATATTACAGCCAAGTTAATCTGTACTTGACGGATTATCTTAAATTACAGCTTTTTATCCAAAGAAGTGCCAACTTACAAATTTTCCTATATAAGCTGGAGAACAAGTATATATAATCGTACTCGTTTCGACGGTACATCTACACGCATATTCGTGAATCGTTCAACATTTTTCTACGCTTCAGACGACTTTATCCTAACACAGGAAAAAATGAAGATGCGATAAAAAGTTCTATAAGCAATTGGCTAGAACAGACCAAGTTTAGAGAAGTTAGGATTCACTATTGATATGTCTTTACAAGAAAATGGGCATTTAATTTCCAAAAGGGCTTCTTGGTCCATTATGATCCCATGAGGACTTGCTGCTAAGAATGGTTGATTCAAGTTTATTACTAATCCTACTTGATCGACTTTTAAACCAGTTTGAGCACAAAAACAATTCTTTGCAATAGGAGGTTAATCATAACCTCCAAAGATTATCAAAACTGAATTTGTTACATGAAGTATGAATAATTTAAAAATGATTTGAACTAAGAAATTCGTTTACCTAGCACTGCAAGTTTGAAATGTAAACGATTATGTGCAACTGAAGAATGGAAATAACCATGAAATAACGTTATATTGTACTATCGTATTACGAATTTTTCATTTTTGCAAATTTTCTTAATTCAGACCTGTTATGTGTTAATTGTCTCTTTTTTAAATTTTTTGAATTTTGATTTTCTACGTATTGTATTATTCTTATATTTTTTCACTTAATAATGACCGAATTTTAGTAATGAAAAGACCTGCTGCAGAAAATGCCCTTTCTGATTCAATAGATGTTGGTGGGATGGTCATTAATGCATTAAATACTTTTTCGAAATTCTCTGTGCGATGTTCAGTTACTTCAAACACATTCATTTCTTTCACGTTATTTTTAACATCATATTCCGGTACGCGACAACTGGACGAGTCCCACTGGGCGACGTATAACTGGGCGACGTGTAACTGGGCGATGGGTAAACTGGGCGACGGTCAACCGGGCGACGGTCAACCGGGCGACGAACAACTGGGCGATGAGCACGGATTTATGAAAATAAACTGGATAGCTAATGTTGATCCCCACTTTTGTCTCGATACCGACCGCCGCCATACTGTGCTAAAATGCTATTGGCTGACCAACCACAAAAGAAATGAGCTCTTATTACCGCGAAATTCAAATTACAAAATAGCCATTTTTTGTGCATTGGCTTTTTTACCCTCAACAATCATGATTTTCGTGATTTTATAGTGAATAATGATTATTTGAAGAGGTCTGCCGGACCCCAGCGAACACGATTTAATTCTTAAAATTTAAATAAAAAAACAATTTAATTTCAAATAATGTATTTATTGATGTTTAAACAATATAAGTTTGTTTAAATTTTTTCGAACTTTTGCGCCGGAAATCGTCTCATTAACATTTCTAACCAAACTGTTTATTCTTATTCCAGAATAGCATTTAATAATTTCATTTATCAAAATTTTCTTATGAGAAGTTTCCAACACGTCTAAATCAAAGCAGTGAGGGGTTAAAATTGGGAACAAGTTGTCATTGCACAATAATTTCGAACTTTCTCTAAGGAAAGAGTGTCAATTAGGGTAGTTTTTGCTGGTATTGCCCCTTCAACTTTCATAACAATTTGAAGTTTTCGTTCCACCACTTTGCAAACTTCTCTTAAACTAATTGATGACAATAATAATCCACCACGAGATTTTCTGACGATCAGCTTTAATGTATTATCACACTCATCTGCATCAGAAAATCTCAAGGCTTCACGGCATAACGGACATTTAACTTTCCTTTCAACCATCCTAATTACAAACCCAGCGATGTACGCTATTACATTTTCCGTGAATTCATTTAAATGAATAGGTAGAAATAATTTTATTTTTTCTTCGAGATTTTCTGCTTCCCGATTTTCGACTATTCGGTCTAAATTTATATCGGTCATTTCTAGTGTTTTTTTGGTACTAGAGACCGTCAAAATGTGGGTTTGGTCCTTAGCAATGCAATTCCCAGTGTCCTTTTTAATTGCTTGATGCAATAATAATCTTTTGTAAGTAGTCATGAACTGCAAACAGTTGGGATTATTGTTCCAGCCATTTCTTGACCTACAACAAACAATTAATTTAGAAATATGTCATTGCAAAACCAAAATACAAACCTACCTTACACTACAAAAGAATAGTTCCAGATGATCCTGGCTAAATTTATTTGTTAGAAGATACTTCGGATTTTGAGCATCCAGTACTTGCTCTTTATAAATTTGCAAAAGGGATATACTGGATATTGCAAAACCAAGATATGGGACCTTCCTAGTTGTTTTATATAAAGGAGTCCCTGAAGTGTTAGTTAGGTGTAAAATGTATTGGATAGTCTCCTCCAGAAACGGTTTCCAATAATTTTCATTTGCTTGTTTCATTGGAGTCTTCATTCCTCGGCCATGCGGGTTTCGGGAATCTTACAAGTCAAACAATTTATCAAATGTTCGAATAAACTTGATTGTTGCCTCTGCACCTTTAAATTCGTCTAACATAAGGTCTTTCGACAAAAATTCTAGTGCATCAGCTACACTCGCACTAGCATATTTGTTCCACAAGACGATGTTATACACGCTATAACACATTTAGAAAATTATTTGCCGGAAGAGCTAGAACCCATTTTGGAATGGTTCACGAACGCATATATAGGACGTCTTCGAAACAATGGAACCCGTGCTATCGCAACATTTCCATCTGATATTTGGTCCGTATATCAAAGAACTTTAAATGAAACCGATAGGACCAATAATTTTGTAGAAGCGTGCCATCGAAAAATACAATTCGGTTTTGGTAGTGGAATTGCTCACCCTAGTTTGTGGAACTTTATTAACAAATTAAAATCAATGTAAAAGGGTTACGATGTTGAATATGAGAGACACCTTGCTGGTCACCAAGTAACAACGAAAAGGAGACGTTACCTGCAAGCTGATATAAGAATCTTAAATAAGGTTACCAATTACGATCGTAATAATGTAATGGAATACCTTCGTGGCATATCCCATAATTATAATATGAATTAATTTTTTTGATAAATTTCGTTTTTTATAATAAATAAATAATAATAATAAATTATTTTTTAAATTGTTAATAGATTTTATAGAAAACTAGCTTACCCGGCAGACGTTGTCCTGCCCAAATTTATTTAATTTTTTTTACAACTTTATTATTCAAGTGCTTTAGGGTATACAATATTTTGTGTTTTCCCGTCTTCAGCAAAAACAAATAAATTTTGTGGCTGTCCGACTCGTGAGCATCCAACATACAACTGTCCATGTGAAAAACATGGATTTTCTAGGTTCAATCCGCATACTTGCAGTGATTGACCCTGTGCCTTGTTGACGGTCATCGAGAATGCAAGTCGAATGGGGAATTGCAGTCGCTTGAAATCAAAAGGCATGTCTGTGGGAATAATGGGAATGCGTGGAATGAGCGAGCACATCTTCTCCATTTGACTTTCCGTTAAGAATAGTAGCTTCGATGACATTCGGCATCAGTTTTTTTACAGCGAGTCTTGTTCCATTACACAATCGGGGTGGATTAATGTTCCGCAAAAGAATAATTGGCACTCCGATTTTAAGTGACAATTTGTGCGGTGGCACACCAGGAAGATCCAACGAATTTAAAAACTCGATTGGATAGTTTACAATTTCGTCCGCGTTCATGACGCTGTCAATCGATTTGTAGGTAACAGAATCGCCTGTAATTTTTTCTTGAATTGCATGGTTGATTGCATTGACGTCCTTGTTTTTTGGTGCTAAAATAGCACGTTCGCAAAGCCATTTATGATTTTTATAATTGGTGACAATTTGCGGAAAAACTTTGTGAATAAGCTGTTCGATGGAAATCACTCGAGCAATCTCGCTGACGCTCGCCCGCGCTCGTGATTTTGTCAACCAAGTTTTCTTTCGCTAAATTGCTAATCACGTATTCGTTGAAATTAAAAATTATCCAGATAAATCAAAGCTCTTGTGGTATTGCTTGCGATTATTTTAGACATAATAGACAATCTTGTTTTAAGTTAACTTAGAATTTACATTTCTTAGAGTTTTCTGCAATTCTCTCGATTTTTTGTTTAGTAAAATCTTCTCAAGTTTCCTGAGATTTTCTTGAAATTCCTATGGATTTCTTGAGATTTTCTATATTTCTATAAATTTTGTAAGAATCGGTTTAATCAGATGTCTTGGAATTTTCCAGAATTTCTTCAAATTACCCTTCACTAGTACACACAACTTTTTCGGCAATTATAGGGTATCTTGGAAAATTCTATAAAATTTAGTAAAACTTAAAAATGTTATTTTCTTCTCAAGGAATTCTTAGGAAATTTCGGATTGCTTTAATTAATCAATAGATTAATACTTTTAGTCCCTTTTTCAATTTCCTGAGATTTCCTTAGCTATTGGCTATCCTAAGATTTTCTAGAATATTCTAAACTACCCCTTTTCTAAGATTTCCGAGTAAGGGCAGATAGAACGGGAACCCCCATGAACCATAAAAAAATTTACTACAGTTTGTTAAAATTTTAAAAATATATCACTATACATAATTATTTATTTCGCCATCCATGAACTTTGCATAGAACCGCGCTTGGTTTTAGGCTTCTATACAACGTATAGAAAGAAGCCTTATGATCTGGCTCCGTGTCTGTCTGTCCGTCCGCATGTTTCAAGTTTAAGAACGATTCCAGTATAGTTTTAAGCTTCCATACAAAGTATAGCAAGAGACCTTATTTAAACTATATGCATAGTGCTTAAATTTGAAACATGCGGACGGACGGGCGGGCGGACACGTACTTCTGTTTTTTATACTATTGGTGTATAGTGTTTATTGTTATAGTATGAAAAACATAGGTACGTTATAATTTTACCATAAATAACTGTTATATTCTTTTCTCATCTTTTAATGTTTTTATAGTAGCTTCGCCGCTGCGTTTGCTCTCCATTTGAACAACTAGAAAGAAAAATTGAGCTTTTATTTTTATTATCTTTTGATTTTCAAAGGTTAGCAAGAAGACAATTTATTTATAGATCCAGTCGACTGAATTCAGTCATCAACTTAAGTCAGTGACGTAACATACAGAATTGGTTCCTAGTTCAAACATTTTTGCAAGACCCTTTATGGGCGTACATAAAATATGAGTATTTTAAAGGAGCCATTTAAGGAAGTCATTTTACATTTATTTACAACGAAATTAATCTATATTTGACGGATAATCTTCCGAAGCAGTGAGTACCAACTTAAAAACGTTTCTATATAAATGAAATCGCAAGTAAAGGTAATCGTACTCGCTTTGGCGGTACATCTACTAAAATTGGAACGATACAGAGAAGATTAGCATGGTCCCTGCGCAAGGATGACACGCATATTCGTGAAGCGTTCACCATTTTTCCACGTTCCAGGGTGTAAACTTGCGATCGCAAATTGCTAGCTCTCGTCTCTGGTGCCTAACCAGCAGCGTGGCGCGTCCCCGGGTTGCGGATAGGGGAACGACCAAGTATATATCGTTTGGTCAGCTGTGAATAAAAGAATAAGCAGCCGCGGACAAGGACAAGGATAAACAGAATCATCAACAAAGCCACTTGTTGCAAATCCGTTATATGTTTTGTTTCATCAGTAACATTTCTTAAACATGATTCGCTTCTAATGAATTCTTCTTCTTAATTTCTACCGGGAACAGCTCCATTCAGTGCCATTTTTTTTTCGAGTGATATTTGAAATTGAAGCATCCAATTTTTGCCGTAGTGTTTCAGGCTCATTATACTACTAGTTTCATATTCTAATAAATCAATTTCAATAAGATCAGAAGTAGTAGTATCGCCATCATTAGCATCGGCAATGTAAAGCTTGGAAAATATTTATTTGCTGTAAACTTTATAATGCTGATTTAGAAAGCAGTAATAATACTGAATTTATGTGGCATCCTAAATCGTATTTATAGTTCGGTGGGTTGTTCAAATATTTCAGCAAACTTACCAAATTTACGTTTCGTCGTTCCACAATTCTCTGCTGTACAGATTGCAGTAATTTAAACCAAAAACTATTTGTTTTCTTTTGCAAGTTATACAAAATAAATATTAATACACCCTTGAATTTAAATCCCGGAAAATTGGTTTAAAATCCAAAGTATTTGGTCGTGTGACCAAATCTTTGGCACTTAAAGCATCTGACCAAATTTATATATTCGTACATCCTGTAACTTCTCCAATTAATATAGAGTTTACCTTGTTTGAGTGCCGCTGATTTGACCATGGGGTGAAGCTCCATGATCCACTTGTTATGTGTTTTGTTTTTTGTAAAGATTGGGTTTATTGCTCTAAACCAATTGTTCCCTGACATTGCTAAGGATTCTAGGTAATTGGTTTCAAATTCGCGTAAAATTGCTTCCTTGGTGACGCCCTTGTCTACTATGTGAATTGACAGGGATGGCCAGACTGCTGAAAGCAGTCTGGCTTCAATGAGTTTTTCTGAGAGAAGAGGATTACCAAAGATATTTTCTACACTGAAAAAAATGGTTTATCATATTGATAAAAAGTTCATCATTTTTACACTGATGAACAAAATTCATCATATTGATCAATAAATTCATAAATACATTGATTTTGTTCATGAATATTATGAATTTTTCATCAATATGATAAACCATTTTTTTCAGTGAGGGATTTTTCTGAAGATACAAGCGGTCCGTCTTGATTTTGAGTGAGGTGTCTTCAGATGAATTTGCTGAGCAACCCTCCGCAGGAAATACCAGAATTTGGTACTTCTTGGTTGCCTTCGCATTAAGAGCTGCCAGGTAGTCCTTTGGGTGATTTTGTGTTGCTGGTATTTTCGCTACTTCTACGTAGGATTCAGAGGTTGTGTGCTGGGGTTGTGCCTTCACCTTAAGGATTGAGCCTACTTCCTGTGCTTTGGCCTCTGAGACCGCGGCTTTTATTATTGATTTAAGATTTTTGCTGTCTAAATTACCGTTGCTACTTACCTGTTTGTGCTGTTGGGTAACTTCAGCAATAATTTGTTGAGGAGTTTCAGTACTTCCTTTAGCTTTCGATCGAATCTCCGTCATTGCTTCTTTTGCCTTACATGAAAAATACATAATAATAATAATAATAATAATAATAATATTTATTAAACTATATGTACAAATCATTTACAAAATTGATAACGGGTACTGGTTCAGCAAGCTGATTTTCAACCTGTACCGATATTTAGGCACCATAAATTGGAGCAACTAGCAGACGATTCATCACTTTCTTTTTAAACGTGAGCTTGGTTTCACTATTCAGGAAGAGATCAAAAAATTTGTTGAAGATTCTAAAAGCAAAGTACTCAAAAGATCCCTCAAACTAGGAAGTCTTGTGCACAGGAACCGATAGATTGCTACCATTTCTTAATGTGGCAGAGGGATCTTCTATTCAAAAGGTGGTGTAGATAGTTAGGTCGTCCTGATTTAAAGATCCCAAATAAGAATACAGCAAACTGCTCTTGAAGTCGTGGTGGATATTGTTTCAAATTTATATCGGCAATTTCAATGGCAACGGAAATGACTGAATTACACTAAAAATTGAAGAACATCATTTTGAAGAACATTATCACTTAAAATGTTTTTCACAATTTCTCTACAAAATGCAGTTATACTTCTGCTTTCAGCATAAGTTGTAACGGGCAACTGTTAATATTCTTAATTAATGCAAGATTATCAGTAATGTTATTAGAATTTTCACTATACCTTGCCTTCTTTCTTCGATATAATTCTTCAATAGTTTTGCCCTTACTATATTTAGTTTTTCCTGCACTGACTCTTCGTGTCAGAATTTTCAGTATTTATAAAAACTACCATGCACCAATGTGCTTACACTGACTTCCAATTCCAGCTAAACAGGCTACGTGTCTGTCTGTCCGCATGATTAAAAAAAAAACAGAACTCGTTAGCGTTTTCCTTATATAAAAAAAAATTTGCCGTTGGTATCTACCTATTTAAAAGATAAACTCATTAAAAATTCTAATAAAATAAAATCATGCTTTTAAATCTGCAGCTGGAAGTTGTGCGCGATTCATCGTAAATAATCGAGATGTAGCCTGTTTGGATAATCTTCGACAATTACTTTTATTCTTTTTGCCGTATCTTTATAAACTTTTTTGCGTACTGGAATATCTCCTGCGATATATTGCTCAATTTTCAATTGATTAGCACTATCTTCTTTCCTGAGAGCTCTAATGAATTTCCAGATATTGGGATGAGCAGCACCAAGTAAATATTTAAAACCATTATGCCATCCTTCCACTGAATTATTTGTTCGTGGAAAGAAACATCCACGTATGCAAACATTTGGAAAGTTATTTCGCAGTGGAGTGATAGCAGGTTTCTCAAAGTCCACCATAATTGTAATCTGTTGTAGTCCTGCTTTAAGGTTTTTCAATTCTTGAAAAAGGCGATTATATGTTTCCTCCGTCTTGTTAGGCAGTAATGCATATACGCTTGGTATGACGATGCTATACTGTACCCCATGGATACTGTACAGCTGATTGAACAACGGAGGTGCAGAAGAAAATGTTCCATCAGCATACCAATGGTCACACTGCTGCATCAACTGTAAATTTCTCTCGGTTAAAAACAAGAGAATTCTCTGCTCACTTGAACCACTATCAAACAGAAGAAATGGTTCACCATCGTTGTTTTTCTTGTATTCTTCTGGAATTTCTAATTCAACTAGAGTTCTGGGATTAGCAGGAACGGCTTCTTGTATCTGACGTACTCGCTGTATGGTTCTCTTCATGGCAGCGACTGACGGTAATTGGCCTACCGCAGCCAACGAAAGTTCCTGAGATGCAGTGGCTATTATACCATGAGTAGTTTGTTCAACTTCTGTAGTATTTTGTTTCATAGTACCTATTGCTTCTTTCACAAAACCTTCGTAAACCAACATGTCGTTGCCTTTCTGACTTTTTATATATTTATTTGAGCATTTTCTTCCAATCAATCGTGGAAAATCAAGATGGCCGCTTTTCACAGTTTTATTGATCGACTTTTTAAAGTCCCGATGACGAAAGAAAATTTCCTCACTGAAACAAACATTATTCGCCTATTAGCCGTTAATAACGGGTACACGACGGACGTAGTTGATAACCTCATAAGGAAAAAAGAGAAGCTAATTGAGAGAGGTCTGGTTACCGCTCCACTGGCTTCTCAAATTCAGGAGCTGGCTCCTAATTGGGGGGGTTATTAATTATGTCCCTGGAACCAGTTCAAAAGTTAAAAAACATCTACAGAAATTGGGACTTAAAATTACGGAAGTGAACAAAATAAACTTAGGTTCCTTATTGAACAATAAAGGAGCAATTAACGATCATCTTACGAATAGTGGAATCTATTGAATTTGAAGTGAAATTGAGTTTAATGCAAATTATCCATTACTGAACCCTATCAATAAAGCAACGCTTTTATAATTGAAAGAATATTTAGAACCCATAAAAACATTTCAAGAACGATTATCTCAAGAAAAAGATGTTACAATCTATGAAGTTTTTTCAATAAAATTGCAATTAACGCAATATGCTGCAACATCGGAAAACGATATTACTGACAAGGGGGCAGATTAAAGATTTTTAGAATCTCGTTAATCCATTCGTGCGCGTCAGTTGTAACTAATCCTAATACATAAAATCCCAGGACGCTTCTGCTGCTCCTGCTACAACGTGTCCTTTTTTGGTAAAAAACACTCTGGTTGGTCGAAGCAAAAATGAGGGAAGTTTAACTTTCGGCTAGAAAACGTTAAAACTTGGAAAGCATATTTATTTAATTACCTTACTTTGAAAGTTAATTATAAAAATATAAAGTCAAAATTGTAAACCGGCGGATCTGGGGGGTGTGGAACACCCTCCAGTACATATCGCAGAAATAGGGGATTTATAATTTTACAAATTTTGCAAGGAAAATCCGGGAAAATTGAACTTTTAAGCAAAAATGAGGGAAATTTAAACCTTTGGCTAGATAATATTAAAGCTTGGAAAAACATTTATTTAAGTGCCTTACTGCTCAGAGTTTAGTAGCAATTTTTACGTTACTTTGAAAGTTAAGTGTTAAAATTATAGTCGAAAGTGTAAACCGGGTGGTCTGGGGAAGCACACCCTCCAGTACATATTATAATAACATTCCCACTCTTCTAGAGTACCTAATACAGAAGACAGAATAATTATACAAATTTCGTCGAAAAGAGCTAGGAAATTTTTGTTTTTGAGCAAAAGCGAGGAAAATTGAAAAGTTCGGCTAAAGAAAATTAGAATTTGAGAAACTTATTTATTTTTATATTATAAAAAAACTTAATTGTCTTTAATTGTCTCTTTCTTCTGGACTTCCTGGGTGCCTATTTCTCGTGTTTCGTCTAATATATCAATAGACGAAATATATCAATAGTTGGGGGGGGGGGGGGTGAGGACTCTTTTCTATTGTCTAAAACAGAAAAATAAAAAAAAGTCAAGAGGAAGATTAGAAAAGTAAGAATTCCAATCCGCTAGTTCTGGTTCATCTTCTGGTCAATTATGGCCAGATTCTCACCTAATTTATGCAAAAAATCACCGCCTAGGCAGCGGCACCATAGCTGTCCAACTGGCGTATGGCCGGAAATTTTTATATATCCCTCTCTCTCTCTTGAACATCTTGCTAAAGCTATTGGTAGTCGTTTTCTTTGTACCGATTTTTGTTTTTTATTGCATGAGAAACTGCTTCGCTCTTCGGAGAATACCTGCAGTTATTTTCTGTGTTCACATCTGAAGGTGCGATTTCTTACCTGCGGCTGGGGCTCTGCGACTGAAGTAGCAGTAAATGCTTTACATGTTTTCTTAAAGGGGTCTTTCGCTAAAATGTGATTGTTGCTTGCGACTCTAAAGAAACAGTCTCATAAGAAAGCATGGAGAGCATTCACTGAGAGCATTCAATACATTTAGCAGCTAAATTCATAACTCCAAAATATCGAAAACTATTATATACAGAAGAAACTTAAAGTGGCAAAGTGACGGGACATAATTATTCTCGTCCCGCATTCTTCTCTAGTGTAGATATTCAATGCTTCTACATAGACCAATTATCCGTATATCAACTTTAAGGAGAAATGAAGAAGAATTGATTAGAGGTTTAGAGGTGAAATATGTTTTAGAAATCCTACGAATGAAATAAGACATATTATAACGGTTTGGAACAAGGGGTTTTGTTGCTGATTCTATTTATCCTTGTCCGCGGCTGCTTATTCCTTTATTCACAGCTGACCAAATAATGTACTTGGTCGTTCCCCTATCCGCAACCCGGGGACGCGCCACGCTGCTGGTTAGGCACCAGGGACGAGAACAAGCAATTTGCGATCGCAAGTTTACACCCTGGAACGTGGAAAAATGGTGAACGCTTCACGAATATGCGTGTCATCCTTGCGCAGGGACCATGCTAATCTTCTCTGTATCGTTCCAATTTTAGTAGATGTACCGCCGAAGCGAGTACGATTATCTTTACTTGCTATTTCATTTATATAAAAACATTTGTAAGTTGGTACTTTACTTCTTCGGAAGATTATCCGTCGAATAAAAATTAATTTGTTGTAAAATAAATATGTTTTAAAGTAAATCAATTTTTTGATATTAAAATGTAAAATCACATTTTTAAGTCATTCATAATATTGCTTTGGGGGAATGCGTGTAACCATATTTTAAATAGTTAATGGCGGCAATCATAAAACTCAGGGTGACCGCCTCAGGGGGAAGCACGGAGACAGTCATATGAAAGTTTTTAGATTTTCCCCTGATTCAAACCGAGTACCTTAGAGTCAGCAATAGTAGAAGCTATAGCTTCCCAATAACGGAGAGAAGGCTGATCGGTCTATAGTTCTGGGGGAAAGTCTTGCTTTTTCCCGGCTTGGGTAACATGACGATGTCCGCGGTTTTCCATCTTGCTGGAAAGTGTTTCAGCCTGAACACAGCGTTGGCGACCGCTGTTAGAGCTGACACGGCTTTTTTCGGAAGATTCTTTAAAACGTTGTTGGTGATGCGATCCGAACCTGGGGCTTTCTTCCTTTTTAATCTTTTGATGGCCTCTCGCACTTCTTCTACGGAGGCGGGTTTGATTGAAGACGAAGATGGAACTGGGGAATAAAAAAACGATTGAACTCGGTGGTTGATCTCGGCGACATGAACTGGGTCCGTAACATCATTTGGGCTGAACTGTGATTCTAAAGTATCCGCGAAGGCTTCGGCTTTCTCTTCGTCTGAGTGAGCCAAACCGTTTACGCCGTGAATCGTGGGGATTGAATCGCTTTTGTTCCTTAGTGCTTTCGCCATTTTCCAGATCGAGTTGTCTTCGGTCGAGAGGCTTGCAACTTTTCTATTCCAGTTCTCTTTGCGTAGATCCATCGGTGTTTTCTTCACTTGGTTCTTCAGACGGTTGGCGTAGTTACGATCATCCGGATGCCATGTTCTTCTGGCTACGCGGCGAGCGCGCCTCATTTCCCTTATTTGATCTTTGATGTGGGGGAGGAGCGAACAGTTTCTGTTGGGAATCACGATTGGGTTATTAGCGGCTTTCAGCGAAGGGAATATTTGGTCCTCGAACACGTCCAAATAGTTGTCTAGATCTGTTGTTGAATCGATGATCGGTATTGTTCCCATGTTTTGCAAGAAGTTGTCATGGAACACGGGCCATGCGATATTGTCTGCTCTTCGCGGTTCTACTTCTTCTGGTTCCATGTCGCCGAGGTGAAAGAGGACCGGGATGTGATCGGAATGCATCGGGTTGCAGACTTGAAGATGGTGGGGTGCATTGACACCTTTCATTAAAACGATATCGAGGACGTCGTCAACATGGGGACCACGGGGATCTTCGCGTGTTGGTTCGCTGGGACCATGAACTGTGAAATCCTCTTGAACTGATAAATCGAATAGGGCTTTGCCTGCGTTGTTTATCCTCCTCGAGTTCCAATTTGGGTGTTTGGCGTTGAGATCACCGGTAACGATAGCTGGGGTGTCATCGGGAAGAAGTCGGATGATGTCTTCTTTAGGTAGAACTGCGTGTGGATGGCTGTAAATGACTGAGATCTGAAGGAACTTTGTTTTCGAAAGGGCTTTGTTAACATGGATTACGATCGAGGTGGCTTCGATTTGTTGAATACCGGTGGTCTGGATCTCGCTGTGGTCTATGTTCTTTTTGACGTAAATGGCGGTCCCACCTCCGCCTTTTGATTGTCTGTCATTTCGATGGAGAACATAGTTGGGGATCCAACTTTTCATTATAAAACAACATTATTATATTATTTTTGTTAGATAAATCATCAACCGAGTAACCAATCAAACGACTACAATTTTCTTGTGGTAAAGTATTCCATCATCAGAGTAGATTATTATTCAGCGTTATACAGGGTGGTACTTTAATTATTAGACGTTTAAATATTCAAACTGTCAGATCGCTTCGGCTTGAAAACGTATCTTTTAACGTTCCACGTATCACCCACTTTAACATCGAGAAAGACAAATAAATTTTTTAATTGTTAATTAAAAAAATATAGTTACTTTAAAACATATTATTACAGCCCAGTTAATCTTTATTTGACGGATAATCTTAAATTTCAGCTTTTTATCCAAAGAAGTGCCAACTTACAAATATTCCTATATAAGCTGAAGGGCAAGTATATTATAATCGTACTCGCTTCGGCGGTACATCTACTAAAATTGGAACGATACAGAGAAGATTAGCATGGTCCCTGCGCAAGGATGACACGCATATTCGTGAAGCGTTCACCATTTTTCCACGTTTCAGGGTGTAAACCTGCGATCACAAATTGCTTGTTCTCGTCCCTGGTGCCTAACCAGCAGCGTGGCGCGTCCCCGGGTTGCGGATAGGGGAACGACCAAGTACATTATTTGGTCAGCTGTGAATAAAAGAATAAGCAGCCGCGGACAAGGATAAATAGAATCAGCAACAAAGCCCCTTGAACCCCCAGTTACACTGAACCAAAAACCGTCATAAATATAATGAAAGTTATCATAGTATTAATGAACTTTTTCATTAATTCTCAACCAATGATAAAGTTCATTGTGACTATAAACTCACGTTCATTAATGTAATGATACAAAATAAAAATTAAAAAAATAATAAATTTAATGAAAATTATTATAGTAATAATGAACAACTTTATTGATTCTCTGCCTATGATAAGTTCATTAAAACTATGATAATTTTCATTCAATTTATGTAATAAAATGTAACTATATCTATGAAAACAGTTCATCGAATCTATGAAAACATTTCATCGTATTTATGAAAATAGTTCATTGTATCTATGTAAACAGTTCATCGTATCTAAGAAAATAGTTCATCGTATCTATGAAAATAGTTCATGATATCTATGGAAACAGTTCATCGTATTTATGAAAATAGTTCATTGTATCTATGAAAACAGTTCATCGTATCTATGAAAATAGTTCATCGTATTTATGAAAATAGTTCATAGTATCTAGGAAAATAGTTTATGATATCTAGTAAAGTAGCTCATTCTGTTTATGAAAACAGTTCATCGTATCTATGAAAATAGTTCATTGTATCTATGAAAAACGTTCATTATATCTATGAAAATAGTTCATAGTATCTATGATGAAAATAGTTTATCGTATCTATGAAAACAGTTCATTATATCTATGAAATGCATTTATTGTATGTATGAAGTAAGTTTATTACATTAGGATCTCGGTTTATTGCAAAACAGAAAAAAGTAGGATTTACATAATAATAACTTTATTCAAAGAGTATGTATATATAGAGGGACAGCTCTTATGGGAATACTTGTCACAAGTATTTCTTGATGGCTCTGCTACGCCATCTAGTGGAGGGGGTTATCTCTACGTCTTAATTTTTTTCCTCTATATACAGGGTGCTGAATGAGTTAGCTGAACATGGGAAATTAACATGTAAAAACTTATTTTTGCAAAAATACCTCCCTGTATATAAAGGATCAGCCATAAATTAAAAATTAAAACGTAGAGATCACACCGTCTACTAGATGGCGTAGCAGAGCCATTAACAAAAACTTGTGACAAATATTTGTTAATGGCTGTCCCTCTATGTATACATACTCTTTGCTTTATTACAATTAATTATTTAAAAATATTTTTTCTACATCTTTTATAACAATTGCTGATTTTGCCATAACGGTTTCTTCTACAATTTTATACAAAAAGGTTTGTATAAAATTCCAAAAAGTTGCTGACTCCTTAGCATACTTGAAATTAAACAAATGTATTGCTTTGAAGCAAATATCAACAGCTCGTACAAAATTCTTAAACGGGTATCTTATTTCCTGAAAGTACACATAATAGTCAGTAGTGTTTAAGATATCAGATCCAATAACCAATATTAAAGGTTGCAAATTTTTACAATTCTTTTTAACTTCTGCGAATTTCTCTTCCATGGCTTTTTGATCAAATTTCATGACTGCAAGTCTTTATATATGTAAGTGGTTCAAAGTTGGTACCACTTACTTTAGGATATTACAAGTTGGTACTACCAACTGACAACATACGATGTTTGGAGGTCACCCTGTATTACACGGTTGCGGGGCAGCTGCCCCCTCCCTGGATCTTGCCTTAAATCATTTTTAGCCATTAAATATTTCACCGATGTAAAACTTTGTATTATAATTAAATTTTTTTAACGTGAATACGGTTATAAAATCGGTAGCATGTTTAAAAAATTTATAAAAATATGCAATGAAAAGTGTTTGTGATGTAAAGTGTACAGGGTGCACCCTTTTGGTATACTCTATGAGGTTCGTGGTTTTAGGTTTCTAAACCCTAAGTATTATTTCTCTTATATAGATAATTATAAAGACATAATCGGATTATCAGATTATCTAAATTAACTTATATCATCTTCCCTTTTTATCGTGTATCTTTAATTATAAAATATCTATTAGGCTTGGCCCGAGAAAGTAAATTGTTTATAGGCAGATATATCCGTCTTCTATATCTTGTTCTCCTATTTTTTTTATTAAGATATCAACCAAAAAATGTTTATAATTTACAATACTTATGTTCGTATTCACAAAGCTTTTAACGAGCCGTTTGATCATTGTATGCAATGAACGGTTTTCATTGATATTATGAAGTGAATCATTATGAAATGAATCATAGATAACATGAATAAAGTATGATAGGCAGTCAATGAACTGCAATTCTAGTATTTATAAACTGGTTCATTGTATGCAATGAACGGTTTTCATAGATATTATGAAGTGAATTACAGATATTATGAAATGAATTATAGATAACATGAATAAATCTTACTAGGCAGTCAATGAACTGCATTTCATAGTATTTATGAACTGGTTCATTGTATGCAATGAACGGTGATCATAGATACTATGAAGTGAATCATAGATACCATGAATAAATTTTGCAAGGCAGTCAATGAACTGCATTTCATAGTATTTATGAACTGGTTCATTGTATGCAATGAACGGTGTTGGTAGATATTATGAAGTGAATCATAAATACCATGAATTAATCTTACTAAGCATTCAATGAACTGCAGTTCATAACATTTATGAACAGCATTTTTATTATTATGAAAATGTTATAATTTTTATTGCAAATATTCAATGAACTTGGTCAATGAACCTATAGTTTCATAGATATTATGAACAACATTTTTTTGAGTGTACAGTGTCTTAAAAAGAACTCTGTAAAATTCAAAATATATAATCATTTGAATAATTTTGAATTTGTGTACATATTGGTATGTGATGATTTTTTATTTTGAAAGCTGTTTTGTAAATATTTCTTGCAAATTTTTGAAAATTTTTGAAATTGGTGGGCCATTTCGTGATAACAAGTAATGTTGGTACGGAAAGACGTGAGATTTGCCCTTTCCAGCCGAATCCGCGGAAGCAAGCGGAAGTATTTTTGTGTGAAGCTTTTGAAAGATTTTTTATTTAAGTGTCAAGTATGAGAGAAGATAATTTGATAATAAATTGAGATTTAAAAGTGTGTTGTTATTTTTGTTTATATTATTACAAACTGTTTTGTGCTGCGCCATTGGGTTTTACTTTTGGGCACTACGGGCAGGGCCGGTTAAACTATGGTTGCAATAGAGCCGCCGCATCCAGCGCCAAAGTTCAGAAGGTTCCAAAATAGTGCGTTTTTAATTTAATTTTCTGAAATGAAATAAAATTCCAGGTAATTAATGGAAGTCTCCTAACGATAACCCCAAATCAAAATTTTTTTTGAGCCCCGATACCATTCCTCTTTATTTTTATGTAAATTGACCTCCTGAATCCGAATATGAACTCCGTTTTCCCTCATCATCCACCACTATGGGGGGATGCCCCCCCCACTATTTATTTTATTATTTTTGCAACAATTATTTTATCCTTAACATTTATTCTGGTAAACTAAAGAGGTGAAAAGTTAATATTTGTAGCAAGAAAGTTTATTTGGGAGAAGAATTGCACTGAAATTGTAAATAAAAACATTAAAAATGATCGAATTCTCAGTTTCTTTGCTTAATTTTTTCAAATATTTTTGCTGTTTAATTCAGTAAACAATAACAGCAATCACACAGAACATGTACATATTCAAGTTTTCAGTTTTTATAACCGGGGGGCTGGGGGTTGTGGAACACCCTTCAGCTCCAGTATACATGTAAGTGTATGTAAATGACTACGTTATTTCCATGTAGGCGCTAGGCTGAGAGTCTGCTTTTGCGGTAGTCTCGCGTTACATCTTGGATAAGTGTTGTAGATGGAGTATCTATCTTTTGATAGTTCTCACATTCGAAATTTGTGTGTGGTTGTGGAAACGCAGAAGTTTTCTGTCTTGTGCTGCCGAGTTCATTGGAAATTGTTGTTAACGATATTCAGTTGCAATATAGGGTTGATTGTTTAATTGAGTTTCATTTTATTGAGAGAGGAAGCAATTTCATTTTATTTTCAGAACCTTGGCTCAGAACCTCTTGGCTCCATTTAAAAAAAAAACCAGTTAGTTTTTCTATCTGGGCATCGCCACATATTTAAATACTGGAAAACGCCTGTTCCAGGTGGTGAAAATTTGCCAATTAGCTAAACATTATAAAACAACATTATTATATTATTTTTGTTAGATAAATCAACCGAGTAACCAATCAAACGACTACAATTTTCTTGTGGTAAAGTATTCCATCATCAGTAGGTTATTATTCAGCGTAATACAGGGTAGTACTTTAATTATAAGGCGTTTAAATATTTAATCCCTCAGATTGCTTCGGCTTGAAAACGTATCTTTTAACGTTCCTTGTACAACCCACTTTAACATCCAGAAAGACGAATAAATTTGTTTAATTTTTAATTTAAAAAATATAGTTCTCGTACTTTAAAACATATTACGAACCTACGTCAATTCATCGCGGACAATTCATCGTGCGACAATTCATCGCGGACAATTCATCGTGCGACAATTCATCGCCGCGACAATTCATCGCTTGCGACAATTCATCGCGTGCAACAATTCATCGCAATAAAATATAATTAAATTAAAACAAAAAAATAAAAAAAGGCACCTTCGAGGCAAGGCACAACTTCGAGTTTCAGGCAGTTTAAAATTTTATATTTAATTTAATTTTTTTTTCTTGTAAATATTTTGTAACCTTTTTAAATAAACAGAAAACAACTAATTTTCATGTGTTTTATATAAGCGTTTTGGGATGAATGTTGTAGTTGAAAGTTGAGTGCATTTAATTTGATCTCACATTATAAACAGAAATATACTATAGTTATGTATTTATATATACATATAATTTCTGCTATTTATGTCGTTGATGTATTAGGCGTAAAATCTATTAGGCCTAAAGACTTAGGCGTAAGTTCGTTAGTTGTAAAAGTTTTAGGCGTACATTATGTTAGGCGTAAAAAACCTTAGGCGTAAAACACTTTAGGTGTAAAAGCTTAGGCGTACTGACTTAGTCGTAAGTGTTTTAGGCGTAGTTGTTTTAGGCGTAACCACGTGATACCGAAGCAAACATCCTTGTAATTGTAATAAATTTGTGAAAGAAAAATTTATTATTTATTATTGTTTGAATTTGAATTTGCCGCTCAAGTTTTTTTATTTATTTAATTGTGTTATTTGTTTTATTTGTTTTATTTGTGATAATAAAGACAATATTTGACGAATATTTGTTTAATTTTGAAATGGATGCGTAGATGGTGAAATAGAACAATAAAGGTTTGGTTTTTTATTAATTTTTTTATTCAATTTTATGTATAATTTAATAAAACTTTTATTGTAACTTTTGATTTATATTTTTTAATTAACGACGAAATGGGCGACGGCGAAATGGGCCACGGCGAAACGGACACGGCGAAACGTCCTCTTCCGCTCCGATGACCGCATTTCCCTTCTTTAGTACCCAAAAGAATTTAGATTTAATGAAGGACTGTAGGTCACGTGGTTACGCCTAAAACAACTACGCCTAAAACACTTACGACTAAGTCAGTACGCCTAAGCCTTTACACCTAGAGGGTTTTACGCCTAAGGTTTTTTACGCCTAACATAATGTACGCCTAAAACTTTTACACCTAACGAACTTACGCCTAAGTTTTTAGGCCTAATAGATTTTACGCCTAATACATCAACGACTAATAGCATATTTATGCCTTAAATAGCAGAAATTATATGTATATATAAATACATAACTATAGTATATTTCTGTTTATAAGGTGAGATCAAATTAAATGCACTCAACTCAACTTTACGGGTCTTAATCATGCCAAATGTCAAAAATTAAAATTGCTACATGGCTTCTAAAAAATAACGAACAACGTTATAGATGTAATCAACTACAACATTCATCCCAAAACGCTTATAAAAAACACATGAAAATTAGTTGTTTTCTATTTATTTAAAAAGGTTACAATAGTCCCCTAATATAGGCGTAAGTCTATTTTCATTTGGTTGGTACTTCTAATATTTGAATTTAAATTCGAAAGAAATTTGCAAGAAAATGTTTTCTCGGGGACGCACTCAGGGACTTTTTTTTTAGAGGGCCGCAGATTGGTCAAATAGAGGACATCTTCTTTCAAACATGGAAATATATACCGGACAAAAATTTTTTTTGGATATTTTAAAAAATAAACAATTTAACAGGCATAAATATATTTAGGCGTTGATGTCTTAGGCGTAAAATCTTTTAGGTGTAAAGACTTAGGCGTAAGTAAGTTAGGTGTAAAAGTTTTAGGCGTACATGATGTTAGGTGTAAAAAACCTTAGTCGTAAAATTCGTTAGGCATAAAGACTTAGGCGTATTGACTTAGTCGTAAGTGTTTTTAGGCGTATAGTTTTAGCCGTAAAGACGTGGAACCAGGACTGTAACCACTAGTACGCGGATGGAACATTCAAGTCTGCTCCCCTATTGTTCGAACAGTTATTCATCATTCACGCTATTCAGTACAATAGCGCGATTTCGACCGTTTTTGCTCTTTTGTCAAATAAATGTCAGGAGACATACGGTAAAGTTCTTGATATTCTCAAGAACTTCATGCCTGGGCTAACTCCTGAGAGTGTCGTGACAGAATTTGAAGTCGCTCAGATTAATGCTTTCAGACAGGTATTCCAAGGCATTATTAACAGAGGATGGTTTTCCAATTTCAGTCAACGCATATAAGTGAAATAGTATTTACTTATCTATTTGTATAAAAATTTATTTGTTATACCAGAAGTCTTACAGTCGCTCTACCGAAAATGTTTAAAGTTTTCGATTGGGTATAGTGTTTTCGGTGTGCGATTAGGTGTTACGTTTTCGGTATTTAATGTTCGGTACCATTTTAAAAACTTTGAATTAAAATGTTGTGCAACATAATAAGTAAGAATACATTTAGTGATAAAGGATATTTATTAGATTTTCAACTGTACCACAGCCAGCTAACTTGGTATCCGTGTGGTGAATGTTCTAGAAAATTTTCAACCATAAAGTCGTTGAGACAACATATATATAAATGCCATCCAATTTTAAATTTAAGAAATGATGACCAACTCACAACTGCGGCAGGTTCAAGTGAAGAACCTAAACTTGATTTTAACACTGAAACTTCAAATACTTATAATGACCTTCAACTGGAAAGCAAAAATGAAGATGAAAACTGGGACAAAATGATTCAAGAAAACTATTTTCAATTAGTTGTAAAACTATTTAATCAAAAATATATACCCAGAAGTCATATTTTCAGTATTTTACAGAATTTCAGCGAACACACAACTAAAACTTGTGGCCTGATAAAAGAAATGCTGAAATCCAAATTAGAATTGTTTCAATTATCAGCTCATCAGATTTATGAAATTTTGCAAACTATAGACGTAAGTTTAGATAAATATCGAAGAAGTTTTCAACGTAATACAAATGTATGCAAGTTTTTAAACAACACGATTTATATATTGAACCTGCCGAAGTTGTAATTGGTTCAAAAATGAAATACGTTAAAAAGAATGGCAAGAAACAGTACATAAATACAGATGTGACCGCTGCTTATGTTCCAATGAGAAAAATGCTGAAGAAGATTCTCGAAGTGCCAGGAACATTAATGAAAATTAAAAGTCATATTTTATTTTTAAAAAACGAAACATTTATTATATCAAATTATGTTCAGGGTAAGCATTGGCAACACAAACTTAAAAATTTTAATCCGGAACAATTTGTAATAACTCTTTTCATTTACTTTGACGATTTTGAAACTGGAAATCCTTTAGGGTCTCATTCGGAGGTAAACAAAATTGGTGGACTATATTATTCGATTCCCTGTTTGCCTCCTGAATTAATTTCAAAATTGGACAATATGTATTTAGCTATGCTGGTGAAAAGTAACCATCATAAACTATTTGGCAATCAAGCAACATTTCAAATTATCCTCGATGAATTGCAGTACTTACGAGAAATCGGCATTGAGATTAGTGTTGATAACAATGTTGAACGGGTGTATTTTGAACTTGCTGTTATATTAGGAAACAACCTCGGATTGAACCAAATTCTTGGTTTCTCCAAACTTCAAAAAACTCCAAACCAAACAAAAAACTCCAAAAGATCAAAGACGGCTTTTATGCATTGAATATTCCATATACCTGCGGAATAAAGATAACTACATTCAAGACTGCTTATTAGAAGATCCATATTCCACAGGAATTAAGGAAAACTGTATATGGAACCGACTCAACAATTTTAATGTCATCGAGAATTTTTCATGCGATATTATGCACGACTTATTTGAAGGTGTTTGCAAAACAGACTTTATATTTATTTTAATTCATTTTGTTCGCGATGTAAAATTACTTTCTTTAAATACTTTAAACTACCGATCTCACATTTTAAGTGCAGCGTTAAATTATACAAATGTGCCCCCTCCCATAACTATGGACGATTTACTAGGAAATAACACGATACACTTATACCGGTATGCTACAGAGCGTAACCAAAATGAACAATTTTTGCGCATGACGTCACGCGGATGACAAAATTCAAATGGATGATATTATGTTACACGGTTAACCAAAGCTGATTTTTGTTTCTGTGTTTATTTTAATAATTTTTGAACTTCTAGTATTGTTCTTCGCACTGTTCTTTGTCAATGAGAAGATAAACATAAAAAATGGTAAATTTATTTATTAAAAATATAACGGTAAAACAAATATTTAAATTTCAAGATATTAAAATTTTTTTAAATAGGTACCTTTTTAGTTTTTAGTTGCCATTTAGAAACTATAATTAAGAAATAATAATTAAAACCATTTTCTTAATAATTATTATATTACGGTTGTATTGATATATTAAAGTATGATTGTTCTTACTTTAACAACATATTACTATTTTTTACATAAAGAAATAATAGTTAAAATATTGGCCATTAAAATCTACAAAGTAGATGAAAAAATTCGAAATAAACAAAATGATAGCAAGACAACACCGCAGTCAGGGCCGTCTTTAGAATCAATGACGAATTAAATAATAGCATGAAAAAATTATTAAATTTAAAAAGAGCTTTACCGAATTACATGTTTGGATCTTAGGGGGCGTTCATTAGTTACGTGAGGCGTTTAGGGGTGAGGTGGGGGGGGGGGGGGGGTGAGCCGAATCTCACCCAATCTCACAGCGGGTGAGGGGGGGGGGTCTCGGCAAATATCACGTAATTTTTTGTTTTAACTAGTCCTAAATAAAAATAATCAAGCAAATTATATTTTTTTAAGTAAATCCAATGCAATCAAGCACAGATTAACGTATTTACACTAAAAATATGCATTTTAAAATATCTCACGTGAGATTAGGAGATGGGGAGGAGGTCGAGCCAAATCTCACGACTTCTCACTAAGGGGGGGGGGTCGAAAAATCCGAGTTTCACCTTGTTTTTCTTAAGGCCATCCCTTAAATTTGTTAAACAGAACAAGACAATATGAATTTTGAATGTTTTTGTTGGTAATTTTTTTTTAAATTATTATTAAATTTCTATGTTGGTAATGACGTTAAGAGTTATTTAAGTTAGTTAGTGAGTGAGTGAATTAAGAGTTAGTTGAGTTAGTGAGTGAGCTAAGTTTAATAAAAATTAAAAATAACTAGTAAAATGTCTAATTGTGCTGTAGCTACTTGTAAAAACTATTCCAGAATTACTAAGGAAAATGGCATTAGATATTTCAGATTTCCACGTAATGATGATTTAGCAAAGAAATGGAGTGTTCTTTGTCGACGAGAAGGTAAAATAAACATAAAAAATGGTAAGTAGGTAAAATATTAAATTTAGAAATGTTCAGCTAAGCTAGGGCTGCGCGATTATTAAATTTCATAATCGATTATGATTGTCGATTATATGCACACCCCTAATCGCTAATATCTAATCTGATGTGAAAATATTGTATACATAAATTCAAGTATCGGTTTTATTAACCAATCTTGTTTTTATAGCTCGTATATGCTCTGTTCATTTTGAAGATAGCTGTTTCGACATACCTCTAATACAAAGATTGTTGGACTACACTCCGAGAAACAGCCGCAATTTAAAACCCGATGCTGTGCCTACGTTGAACCTTCCTGGAGCACCTCTGAAAAAGAAAAATGAAGAACGCCAAATACGATTTGCTAAAAGGACCCAACGGAAGCAAGTAGACGATATTTTAAAAACATCCGATGTTTTCCAATTAAATACTTCAAATGATGAAGTTGTTTCTGAAGAACTTACAGTATCGGAATTAGACGACGTAGAGAATGTACCACTAGATATGGACCACCGATTACTATCTGAAGAAGTAAGAGAGCTTAAAGACAAAATAAAAATGTTAGAAGAAGATAACAATAAACTTCAGAAGAAAGTTGAAGAAGTGAGGGAGCTTAGGGACAAAATAGAAATATTGGAAGAACGGAACAATGAACTTCAGAAGAAAGTCGAAGAAATACGGGATTTAACTATTAAAAGATACGAAGATATTTTATCAAGTGTTTTTACTCCAGGACAAATACGAAAATTACATTCAGGCAACGAGAAACGAATTGTTTGGTCTGCAGAGGATATTGCTTCTGCTATTTCACTCCGCAGCGTTAGTCCGAAAGCTTATCGATTTTTAAGAGCAAATAATTATCCACTACCAGCATTATCAACATTAAGAAAATGGGTTTCCGATATTGATATAAATGAAGGAATTTTAGAAAGTGTAACATCATTATTAAAAAGAAAAGCTTTAGATTTGAATACTACTGACCGAATATGTGTGCTAACATTTGATGAAGTTTATCTTTCAAACAAAATTGAAATCGATAAAAAACAGCAACAGGTTGTGGGACCACATAAATCTTGCCAAACTGTTATGATACGTGGATTATTTTCTCATTGGAAACAGCCATTCTATTATAGTTTTGATCAACCGATGGTTAAGGAAATTCTTAATGAAATAATTTCGGAACTCTACCGTGCAAATTTTATAGTGGTAGCAATTGCCAGTGATATGGGTGTCGGAAATACTGCGTTGTGGTCCAAATTATCAATCGGACATGACAAGAATTGTTATTTTTCTCATCCGTGTGATGACTCTTTAAGAATTTTTGCATATGCGGATGTACCACATTTGATAAAACTTGCTCGAAATCATTTAATAGATCATGGTTTTAATTTAGATGGCCATATAATTAATGTTGACTATTTCGAAGCATTATTAAATATTTCAACATCAGAATTAACATTGGCACATAAACTCACACAACAGCATATAAATATTCAAGGATCTATGAGGCAAAGAGTCCGCCCAGCGGTTCAAGTTTTATCTAATTCTGTAGCAAAAGCTATAGAATATGCTGGAGAACACGGGCTTATGCCTAGAAACAGCAACTGGAAGATAGCTGCAGAAAGAGGTAGAATTATTCAATAATTGGTTTGATCTTTTGAATTCGAGGTCTAAATTTTCTGGGAATTGTCCGTACCGAAACGCGTTTGGCACAGATATATCTAATCAAAAGAAATTACTAACAAAGATGTCAGAGCTTGTTCTGTTAATGAGAGTGGGTAATCATAAGCAACTCATACCATTTCAAAAAGGTATTTTACTTACTAATAGATCATTATTGGAAATGTTTGATTATTTAACAGAAAAATATACCAATATTGAATACATTTTAACATCTAGATTTAATCAAGATGTTCTTGAAAACTTTTTCGCGTATATTCGAGGGATGGGAGGTGCGAATGATCACCCTTCTCCATTAGATTTTAAATACCGATTGCGATGGTATATTATGGGAAAACATTCGGCCGCTATTTTCACCGAGAACAGAAATACGGTGGAAATAAAAGAAAACTGTTTATTAAATATTTTGAATGAATCAGGGAATATAGAAGAAGAAGAAGAAGTTTGTTTAACTCAACAAATGGTGTCAAACTTTGTACAAGAATTCAACATTTCAAACGATGATAGTAAATGCGAAGTGGAAACAATTTTTCCAACACATTCATTTGAAGAGCCTCTATATTTTGAGGAAGAAATAGTTGAGGAAGAAGTGTTATCGCTAATGGGTAATTATGAAATCAAAGAAAAAATTCACTTAGATTCTTTAAAGTATATTGCTGGTTACGTGGCATACAAATTTAAAGATAAATATAAATTAGGAATACCGACAAAAAAATTGGATGGTAGTGGGACGCCTGATTGGCTCCAAAAGATTTCAAGAGGGTCTCTTCTTCATCCTAATGATGAACTGTGGGAAGTAGCACAAGAAATGGAGGCAGAATTTTACAAATTACACAATTCTTCGTTGTGTAAGAATAAAAATTTTTTTATAGAACTGGCACAAAGGACATTGTCCAAAGTGGAAAACAACTCAGTTCCATATGAAGTAATTTTGTGCCTTAGTAGAACTCGTACATATATTAGACTACGAGAGTTAAACCGTAAAATTAGTTTCGATAACCATCAAAGGAAACTTAACAGAAAATTATCCAAGTTTACTAATTTTAAAAAATAAACGTTTTTTTTTGTTTTTTGTTGTATACTTTAAACTTTACTTTGTATAATAAATAAATGATTCTTGTAAATTCATGTTTAATTTTATGAAACCTTTTTTTTATTTTTCATGTTTGAAAACTATAATAGAAACTTTCAATTTTAGTCAAAGTTACCAATCAAAACAATATACTAGCTGAAATAATCTACTTACATTATTGCCGGGAGACTGTGCCTTTTTGTTTTTGAATATCAACACATTTTTTTCATTTGACGTCTGTTGTATAAAATACAAATTTGGTATTGAAAAAGCCTTCCTGATTACTTGCTAAAGGTATTTAATCGAATACCATACGAAAATTCGATAAATTAGGAAATAATTTGACATATTTTATGAAATAAAATTTCGTGTAAAATTATTTTCAATTTATTCTGTCTTTTGTGACTCAACTAAATAAAAATATAATTCAATTATTTCAATATTATGCCTTCATTTTCAAAAATAGTTTCTTTTCATTTTATACGCCCTTTGAATATTTGATATAAAATGTTATAATTATAAAATTTTGCAATTATTAAGACAGTCTAATAAAGCAATAAGTACTAATAATTAAAAATATTAAAATTATTTAAGTAATTAAACCTTTTTGGACCTTATAAGTCAATTTTTGTTCATAAAACCTATTGAAACAACTTTCGTTTGTAATCCAAGTGACGTCACACAGCGTCAACATAGTGCGAGAGAGATAGAGCGAAGATGCGTAAGAGCATACCGGTATAAGTGTATCGTGGGTAATAAGTTACGATTATCGGCATCTGAAATGTTATTTTTAACTAGGTACTTTTCAGTAATAGTTGGAAATTTAGTACCTGAGGGTAATATGGTTTGGGAATTATATTTAAATTTAAGAAAATTGGTTGGGATTGTAACTGCTGTTAGGCTACAAAAAGATACTAGCCAAAATCTTCGGGACATTATTGAGCAGCATAACGATATATTTGTAAAAGTCACAAAAAAACATTTAACTTTTAAATATCACAACATTACGCATTATCCCAGGATATTTGAAATGTCAGGTCCGTTACAACATTTATCATGTATGCGATTTGAAGCCAAACATAAAGTTTTTAAAGATATTGCTAACAATATTAAATGCCGAATTAATATTGTTACATCTTTAGCCAAAAGACATCAAATGAATTATATCAATATTTTTCTTGCTGACGGTACTGTGGACAAAAGTCTTCATTTTGGTAAATTATTTCCATTTAATGAAATATCTTATAAACCAGAAATGAAGGAATTTTGGAACATTTCCAGTGAATGCGAATGTACTACATGGGTCGAAGTTAACAGCATAATGTATAAAAAAAATTTCATTATAAGTATTATGTCTTCAGATTTTGATGAAAACATGTATCAAAATTTTGGAAGAATTGTTAACATTATGTTGGTGAAAAAACAAACTGTTTATTTTATTTTTGAAAAATTAATGACTCAACGTTTCAATAGTCATTTTCATGGATATGAGGTTATCACTGAAAACTTAGAATTAGGTGTTGTAAATATTGATTCATTATATAGCTATGTACCATGTGTTCAGGTACAAAGAGGAAATTTAAATTTAGTGGTTACACCTTTTCATATTTAATAATTAATAGATACCATTAAACATCGTACAGCATAAACTTAAAACCGTAACTCTTTTCGATATAAAAATATTTCACTTTTATGAAGCTTTTATAGAACTTTTGTATATTTTTTTTGTATATAAATATTTTTTATGTATTTGTTTTGTATTATATTTTTGGATAGCGTATTTTTTTGTATAGCCTTTTTTATAGCGTGTTTTTGTATAATTATTTTTGTGTTATAATTTTTTTTATAACTCGATATTATTTTCCAAAATGTTGTGGATGTATGTGGTCAAATTTTGTATGCCCATAACCTCAGAAATTAATAGATATTTAAAACTTTCGTTTCGTGAGGTGCATGCGTCGGCGTTTAACATAAACCAACCTTAAGAACTGATTAGATTTTTATTGTAATCTGTTTACAAAAGTTTTTAAAATTTTTTTTTTTTTTAATTTTTAATTTGTATTATGTAACATATTATTGTATTTTAAATATATTTGTATGGAAATAAAATATCATAATAACAAAAATTTTGTATTAACTATGAGTATCGCAATAAAATTTACCTATACAAAAGCATTTACGCCAACAAGTTTATATCGTAACAAAAACTCTATCAAATGTTACTTTTTCCTAATTCTTGTAGTATGATGTACGGCATCTACAAGTTAACCTTACTGATAAGTAGGTGTTTTAAGAAGTATTAACGTGTGTTTATTATACACACTACTAGTTAAATTTACAAATTCTGTAGTGGTAAAACATACTGCTATAGATATAATATACTAGTACACTGTTACAATGGTGGAATGTCAAACACTTACAAGTTAATTTTACTAACAAGTAGGTGCTTTAAGAAACATAAACGTGTGTTTATAATTCACATTGCAGAAGGTTAAAATTTACCTTCTTTGTAGTGGTAAAATTTACTGCTACCTGTATGTGTGAAAATAACTACCTGTAAAGCATAATCTTACTATTTTACTTGTACTATTTTGTAGTGGTAAATCGTACGCCTTGTATCAGTTGAGGCCTAATTTACTACTACATGAAGTAAAATATAATCTTAATCGAGTATTACCTACTCTAATTTTTTTTGTGTGTGGTAGAGCAAGCTGCTCCACAGAATCCTAGGTCATTGCAGGAATTAGAATTTCCAGAAGAATATACTACCACGTCTTCAGGAGAACCATTTTTGTTACACGATAGTGGACCCGGTGATGATAGAATTTTACTGTTTTCTACTCGAGCAAATTTGGATTATATGTCACAGTGCGAACATTGGTATGCG